>JARHVA010001496.1:1107500-1707500 GCA_037957365.1 Torreya grandis
AGTTAAATATTTGTCCAATTTTGTCAAGGACTCCATCAATATCATAAATATTGGGTATAATAATCCAATTGATCCTTGCATTTAAGGCCACACACAAAGTTAAGCCTACTACATAAAAGACACAAAAATAAGATCCCTTTGCTATTATCAATCAATCTTCTTGAGCTATTAATTTCACATTATGTGTTCAAACTATACTATTGGTAATATCTCGATGCCTACACCTTCAATGACCTATGTGACATCCACCCAAGGTTTTGGGGAACAATATGCCTCCAACATATTTACATACCTATTCTTACATAGACAACCATTATCCCTCCAATAATGACTATGCATGTTCCATCACCAACTTTACCTACCACACGTTCCCTTCAACAGATTGTTACAGTGTCATATGCTAAGGTGTTACATCTAGAGTAAGGTGCATCTAGAGCTAGTCATTCTAATGGGACTTATCCTTATCTTTTTTTTTACTAAATACTAGTCCCACGCTTAAAGGAAATGAGGAATCCAACAAGTTAATGCATCGACATATCAGCAGAGTAGTAACCTCATGCACTCACCTAAATTATGTAGCCAAGATTGGTTCCCATCAATTCTATTGTATGATGATGGATAAACTTAACTCTCTATTTACACTTAGGCAATTAGGTTAGTTACATTTAGTTCTCATTACTATACACATCATATTATGGTTAACCATGTTATTCACTCCATACACTTCACATACTTCTAATTAGAACCACAACAATAGATTAGCACATATTTTAGAATTTACAGATGAAAATAGTGATTCCATTAATTTCATTTGAAAATTACAAACACTCATAAACCATAGCTTCCTAATGAATAATGGAAGATTATAAATATAATTCAGTAGCATTTCCTCTCGAGTATTCTCTCTTCATCTCTTTTTTAAACAAAACTAAGGGGTATTTATACATGACTCAACCCCTCTCCTTAGGTTACATCATTAATGCAATAATGATGACTATCAAATGAACATTTCAGAAAAATAAGTTTTAGTGAGCCATTACAATAGAATCCTTTTGAATCAGGCCTAATGACCCCTATATATTCTCTCCATGATAAATATTTATGTTAATGTTCATATTCTCTCATGAACTAGTTATAGATTCATAATTGACTAGTATCTTTTGATGCTTTCATGAGCTACTTCATAACCATCTTTACTTCATATGCCCTTGTCCAAGTATTTCACTTTTGTCTGAGTTCTGCATCTTTTATTTTTCCTTATTTCTTGTATCCTTATCTCTTGTAACTTTCTCTTTTATGCCAAGGTCCTCCATGCCTTTCTCTTCCAAACCTTTCTCTTCCATGCCAAAGTCCTCTATGTCATTCTCATGCTCTTTCTCTTCCATGCTATGTTTATAAAACCCTTAGAATATATAAATACAAAATTTGAGGTCCAACATCCCCCCCCACTAAACTAATAGTCCATCCCAGACTATGTTTAAGATTCCTTAGATAATAAAAATTCAGGTCCTACTTGTTGCATGTGGCATTTGATATCATCCCATTAGTTCAATGTAGTCTATAGATTGGAATTAATCTATTCCACCTCACCACATAGTCACTTTATTTCCCTTGGATGTTCTAGGAAATCACCTAATTGATTCATCAAAATTTCAATCTTAGATTTTGCATCCTTGTGTGCATCCTTGAGTGACTTGACTTCCATTAAAACCTTCCCTTGAAGTCATGAAAAACTAGCATTAAGTTATTAACAATGAGTGCTTATTTATTTCTCTATTTATTCCACATCTTAGAACACCTTGGTATTTTAATCTCTATATTTTATATTTAGTGCATCCTTAGTCAACTGTTGGCATTGTTTCTCATCGAGCTAAAGTTGTACTTCCAAAATTTTATTTGGCCACTCTAGGTTTATAAAAACCCCATCAGTGATGGGAATAATGGTGCTTATTTTGGTCAAAAATATTTTGCATACATCTATGGCCTCTACAAATTATTTTTACTCACATCTGTTCTTGTTATGGGTTCACTTGATTCTTACATTTCTTGAGCAAAATATATACTAGTGTCTCAAATTTTTCAATGGATTCACTAGGATATAGGGCTAGTGTCCTTAGTTGAGATGCCTTAGTTGTATTGTGTTGTCTCTTGAGTGCCTCTTATTCCTCTTCAAGCCTTTACCTTTCTCATGTTCCTCTTAGTACATCTAGATGACCTAGTGATGTTTGTGGTGAAACCAACCAACATCATCTCTATGGATAATATTTTGTCTAGTGAGATCTAAGGCTAATTTTATTAGGGCCATGCCTTTTTGAGCTAAAAAAACATTTAATGGGATCCACCCAAAGTAACTATATAATATATGACCCCTCCAAGCTTAAATTTATGTTTCAAAATATCCATCATCATTGTATATGTCCATATTAAAATATAGTTTATATCGAGTTTGAATGGTGGGTTCATTTTCATGGAAATAAACCCACATATAAATTTTCTCATCTAGGATTCCTTTCTTCAACAAGGCATAGGAGTTAAGGTCATCATTTCCCTCATTTGTTTACTAAATATCTTCCACTTCTTCAATAGGCCCTTTCCCTTGTGATGATCATGCTTTAGATCTAAATTTTTGGGACCCAATTGCCATTTGTCACTTTTGCCAACATCTTGGTCCTTTGTGCTAGGGACTACCCCTATTCTTACCTATTTTGTAATGGATTTTAGACTCTCAATGTCCATTTGTGGATCCTCAAAATCATGTTATTATTTATTAAGTTCAAGGGTGGGTTATTTTTTAGGCATCACTACTGGAGATGTTTCACCTTGTTCATAGATCATAACTTTGGATGTCAAAATCTCTAACCCCAAATGGATAGTTGATTATTGTGTGGTTGTGATTCCATATTTCATTTGTTATTCAAGTAACCTCTTGTATTTCATTATTGATGAGGCTTATCTTTGTCATTTAATGTTGGCTATGGGTTATACCTCTTATGCCCTATTAGAACCAATGACGTTAGGTCTTGCCCTCTTTTCCTTTTTCTATGCCCTTCCTTCTATTGGAGTTTTTAGTTGAGGAGGGAGGGATTATTTATTTGTCTCTTGACTTCCTAAAATTTTATTTTTGGGCTTGAGCATATATTAAACCAAAAATATTTTCACTTACATGATTATCTTAAAAGGATTAATATCAAATTTATCTGATTCCTGCCACTCTATGTATGCTTACTTTCCCAGATAGACATATAAATTATAAAGAGTGTGAACCTCGAAATCAATCTTGTCAGCATCAATGATTATTGGGTGTGAATCCATAATATGATTAATGGAATCCATAAAATATTTTGTAGTGTATGCATATGGCAGCTAAATCTAGTCTGACAACTTAAAAGTGCTCTCCATCCAAATCTGCATGAGTGAGTAATGTTATTTAATAGTAAACTAATGTTTTTCCCTATCTGAATGAAGAAATATTTGGGTATGTGCCACTCATTACCAAAATCTTCTTTCATCCCCTCAAACTAACCCTTCATCTTAATTTTTAAGAGGATGTGATGATGCCTAGACATGTAAACTATTTGAACCTACTAGGTAGAGGATTTGTGTTATGGTGGGTAGTCTCACTTAAGTTCTTTGTCAAAATACTCTGAGACACCAATTTCATTAAAAACAAACAAAATTAAAATTACACCCTAGGTAAATTTGTAGTTAGGCAGTCGATGGGCCTTCTCTACATCTTCTTTAATTTTCTTAGCAAAATACTTTGATTAATTATATTTAGTCCCCTTTTCCATTTGACTTGAAACATAGAGATGTGATGTATCCATCTCCTTTCATATATGTATGTCCTTAACTTTGTAATCTCCAAGCACATAACTACCCAAATGGTGGGATTTGAAAGACTTCTAATGTACATGAGATGGCCTTTCTTCTTAAACTTTAGCATCATAATCATTTTATGATTAGCACCTTCATCATTAATATCCACATAGATATTAGCTCTTGAACATAGTAACCCTATTAATTTGTTGATCTGTTGGGGGGTAATCCTTATTTTATGCCCTACAAAGTAAATGTAGTCCTCATAGATGCATGAAATTATAAATCATACTGCATCTTGAGGTTTCTAAAAATATGACAATCAGAAGAGTTGAAGTACACCCACATCCTCAAATAAATTATGAAGTATGAGATCATAAGTGACCTCATTCCTTGTGTTTTGGCACCCGATCTAGTAGTTTCATTATAATTCATCATCATTATTAGATTGGTGATGATTTTAGTCAAGTACTTGATAAGTGGAAAACTTGGATTCCTAATCATCCATGTGTAAGACAATATTAGGGTATTGTATTTCTTCTATTAAAATTGAAGGTAGAGGTGGTGTCTTGGTAGCTTTTGTCCCTATGCATGCCATCTTTGGTACCTTCCTAATATATGTCTCTTCTTCCATCTCTACTAGGTTCTCACCTTGCACACCATGTGATTTATAAATAACGAGTACACCATGACCCTCTTCTTGAATAAAAATAGGACTACCTTCCTATGTTCCCTCACACTCTTCTATTTTATGGATTATTAGAAATGGGTCTCTTCTCCTACTTGAATTTTGCTTTGTATGCATCACCAACTAGGGTTCTTGAAGGTTAACACATAATCAACCAATTTTTCTAAATGAAAACATTTTTTTCCTTTTCCAAACTCAAAAACTTCAATTTTCATGTTTTAACCTCATTTAATAGTGGATGTAACATCAAAAACCTATAAATCACTCACACATGCTCCCATGGTCACATTTTCATTCCTCTTTCTTTAAATGCCCTTGGCCTCAACCTTCGCTTCATTTTTGCAACTAAAAGTTTGTGAAGACACCTTCCTTGTTGCTTGTGAACACTTGTTCAAACTCTTCAATCCTTTGAAGTTTATCAACACTGAAAATGAGAATGAGAACCCTCTAGGCATTTTATAAATAAGATTTTTTTTAAATTAACTACCCCTCCACATTGTCATCCATCACTTTGACTACTAATACTCAAGCCACAACATATAGTTAACACACTTTCCATTTATGCCATTACTTATCAATAAATGAACCTATCACATCCTTCCTTTGAAAATTGTTGCACCTTTCCCATAATGAATGCCAGTTGTTAAAAAAAATCAAAATTGCATTTTTATTCATGGGAACTACCTTTTCCATTTTAATCATTTTATAATAGCATTTCTTTTATTGTCTTTATCTCACATTCCTAGGTCACGTGCCACCTCTTATATGCCTCCTTATCTTGTAAGATTTCTTTGATCACACATGATTCTATCAACCTTTTCTTTATGCACTTTAGCTTAATTAGTTTATCTATCTTCAAACCTACCCCACACTAAAATATGTGTGTGGTCCTCCATGACATAAGCTAGTGAGATTCATTTGTCAAAAAGGTAATAGTGATAAATGGCAGGTTTTGAATACAATAAAGCACCAAATGTGCTAAACTCAATTGAATAAAAGATGTGCAACCAATTTCATTATTATTTGAAAAAAAACTAAAACCTAAGATAAAATATTGGCATACACCTTATTTATGACGCTTAAAAGTGTTACATAAAATGGTAAGGTCAAAGCTGACTACCATTAAAATGGTCTAGAAGGAATTTTCCATATAACCTTTTTAACTTACAAGTGCTTGTTAGGTAGATATCATGAATAATAAATAGACCATTCCATCAGATCTATAGTTTTCCTAGACAGTGTGCAAACTTTGAATCATAAGACCAATACATGCATACCAAGATGAAAATAATTATTTTAATATGTCGATCATGCTAGGATTTTTGTTTTTACTTCCCGATCCCTTGACTTTAGTGTGCAATAATGTGTGTTTCATCTAATTGAAGTAAAGCATCCAGTCGAGACTTTAGGGATTCTTCTCCATCTAATCTACCAACACATGTAATATACAAGGAAGTTACAAAGAATTCCAATAGTAAGATATCTTTGGTGACAAATACAAGGTTAAAGGGAGTATTTTTGTTCAATGTTTTATAAGTTGTTTAGTAAGACCATAAGGCTATTAAAACATGATCATCCCAATCAATGCAACCAATATTATAAATCTTATTCAATGTATAACCAAGGACCTTCTTGAAATCTTCATTTGTACCATTATATTTAGGGTGATATGGTATGGTCTTATGGTGTGGAATCATTAATTAAGCTAAGAGTATGCACATTATTGCATTAATAAAGTAAGTGTAACAATCACTAGTTATACTTAATGGGCATTCATATCATGTGATGATATGTTCTCATATAAATCTAGTAGCAGTATGAGAAATCCAATCATGTGTGGGTGCTACTTTAGCTCATCATGTGAGATAATTTATGGCAGTAATGATATAGTTTGCACCAATCTATCTTGTAGTAGGTTGAATGGGGCCAACAAAATCAATAGCCCATTTTTCAAATGGTTCATGAGCAAACACTAAATTAATGGGCATGGTATCCTAGCAGGTTGGTTTACCTATGCACTGACAAATATCACATTGGTGTGCATAGGCTTTGGCATCCTTGAATAATGTGGGCCACCATAACCCAACTATTAAAACCTTTCTTGTCATTGCATCAGCAACCTAATGTCTTACTAAAACACCCTCATGTATTTCTTGAATTATTTCACCATGCTCATGTTGCATTACAAACCTTTATAATAACTCATCTTGTCTTAGCTTGTACAGGTCTTCTCTTATAAGTTGGAAGGGGACAGCACGAATAGCCAGTTGTTTTTTCTCTTAGGTGTTAAGGTGGTCTGGCATTGAGCCTATTATGAGAAAAACAATAATTTATTCCAATTATTTGGGCACATGCATAACTTATAAGAGTTGAACATCAATTAAATCACCTTTTATTATGTGCACCAATTCACCAAATTGAATGTATGAGAGGTGGTCTGGGTCAAAATTAGTTTTTCTTAGTTTCATGACCACAAAGAATTAGAACTCCTAAAATAGGACAATCCATTGACAAATGTATCCATGTAATACTACCTTATTAACCAAATACTAAAGCACTTCATGATATATATAGAAGATAAATGGAGTGGCCAATAAGTGTTGGTGAAACTTATGGAGTTCATAAACCATGGATATGGCCTCACAGTCTATAGTAGAGTAGTTTCTATCAACTATTGTGAGCTTTCAAATAGCAAAGTAAATGGGATGATCATGGTTTCCTTCACTATATTGTGCAAGGATGGTGTCCACTGCCATGCCTTAAGTGTTGACATGAACATGAGATGGTTGCATCTAGTTTGGGAACTAGAGAATGGGTGCAGTCACCAGTTTTTATTTTAGAATCTCAATTTTGTTCTAGTGTGTAGAAATACATAGGAATAGGCCATTCTATTTGCATAATTATTCCATTAGAGCTACTATGTTAACATAACCCCCAATTTAACTTATGATAGTATCCAATGTGACCCAAGAAGGCATGAACCTCACATTGAGTGGTTGGATATGGAATATGGATAATAATCACAATCTTAGCCAGATCCACCAATAATCCATCCTAGCAAATGATGTGTCCAAATAGCATGGAAAAGATATAGTTTTTAATATTTAAGGAGATCTTAAGTTGACATCAAAACTCGATCATGGGTCACAAATTATCATAGTGGTCACACACTAAATTATACATGGTCCAATCATTAAGGTACACTTAAAGGAAATTTTGGATGAAGTCCTTAAAAGCTTCCACTACAATGTGTGATAACACTCCTTGTGCATTATTTAATCCAAATGGCATAATATTATATGAAAAATAACCCCATTCAATTTTAAAGGTTATTTTTTCCTTGACTTCCTTAGAAATTTGCACTTGGTGATAGCTAGAAAATCCATCAGTGAAAGTGTAGATCTCACATCTAGCAAAAACTTCCAAAATTTCCTCTATGAATGGTGTTGGGAAAAGGTCATTAACACACACAACATTGAGTTACCTTTAATCCATGAAAATGTGAATTTGAACATCTTTTTTTATGTTGATCACCATACTACTAACCCACTCAAATTCATCTATGGGAATAACAACTCCAATGTGCAACATAATATCAGTTTAGTTTTTACTCTGGTACATATATTAAGGTTTATCTTATATGGTTTTTTCCTCACTGATTGAGCACCTTCAACCAACTTGATATTCCTCTTGCCCAATGATGGATGCACAACTTCAACCAACTTGATATGACTCTTGCCCAATGCAGTTGCAAGATAAAATGTCTTTATATTCCTATAAGAGTTCAAAATTTTGGTTAACTCAATATCAGACTAGTAATTTCCCACAATGGCCATTTTAGGTGCATCATTAATCCTAATATTATGTTGAACCATTTGGAGTGGTGAAAAATATGGTTTTTATTCAGACTGCATAGTATCTCTGATGTCATGCACCCCATAATCTATATACATATGTAAGTGGTCAAATGTTGGTTATTCCAGATCAAAACTGGTACCCTCATCAACTTGATATATGAATATTTAGTTTCCCTTTTATATCTATTCTCAATATGCATATTCATATTGAGAGTCATGATCCAACAAAACTAAGTTAGGAGTATCAAGTTCTTAAAATATGGCCAAGTTACCCTTAGGTATAAGATGCATGTGACGTATGTGGTATTCAATTGGTGAAAAATATTGTACTACTACCTGAGATATTTCTTCCAAGGACAAATGTAAATCAATCCATGGAGAAGAAAATGAAAATCTTAAAATCAAACCATGTGTGATATGTTGCCAGGTATCCATTCCTCTAGGGTTTTCTTAATGGTTGTACCACACCCTAGCCCATTCATATAGAGTACCATAAAATGCATGAATCCATAAAAATTCTAGTAAAAATGTTTCTTTAGTGTTGTAAAGGCTTTCATATTTTGTTCAATGGTATTCTAGAAATCAACACCATCATAACTCAGGGTGGCACGAACATGGTTTTCATGGTGGAAGTGATAGTGCATAGCAGTACGTACTTATTTTCATGTCTAAAATTGGTATCAATGAGTATAAAACCATCAATTATTTGTTCCTTGAAACATAAATTTGATCACATGCAAATATTCACCTTTATTAACATAGCAGTCTTCTAATTACGGAAAAATACTCCCTAACCTCAATTTGACCATGGAACTGAGGTGCATGTTCCAACCTCAAGGGTGGTAGACCAATGATGTGAATATTTTCATGGCACTAAGATCACTTGGGGGAGGAACTTAGGTAGCTATCAAGGACACCACAAACATTCCTTGTAAGATCATATGCTCCTTGATCCCATTGGTTTCAAGTAATACTTTTAGTGTCTGAAATGTACTGTGCATCTTTCTATTGTAATATTCCATCAAGATTAGGATCCACATGGTCATTCCCTTGGGTATTGATGTTATAAATAATGTTTATATCTGCATCAACATTGACAATTTCCATAAATGGAGGCCCTTGGTCATTATTTAGAGGGATGACTACACATTGAGTGTCATTCTCAAAGCTGACATAACACTTTTTGAAACATGAGATAGTATTTTTAGCATAGCACCAAGTTCTAGCCAAGAGAGTAAGAAATTCATCAACTTCAACAATTTTTTTCACTTCAAAGTCACCCTTAAACATGACACCCTAGATGTTAACTATGGGATCTTTAAGAATGCCTATAGGTAGTGTGTGAGTCTTATTTGCCATAAATAAAACATGCAGGGAAAGTTGAAAAGTGGGGGCTTAAATTTTTTTATACGCATCCTTTTTAAAAACATTAACCTCCATGCCAGTATCCACCAGTATATCATGGATCATCTAGCCATCAATGGATGTTTTTACGAGGATCTATTTGTCACATTTTATATTTTGTTAGACATAATTTTATTGTCTACATACCTGATTCAAATGACAATCCTCTGAGTACTTTATCATTTGTTATTGCAACCAATTCTTTAGAAGGGGTATGATGTCTTCACTAAGTAATAGCTTGCATAACTTAAGATATTCACCCTACGCTAAGTATATGGGTACAGTAACTTTTTGCATCTCATTATGTATGTTAGCATCTTTATTTTTCAAGAACTTAATTTCTCCTTACAGTTCCCATGTGAAGGACATTGTGTCATGTAATATCTATTTATGATGTTGGGAATCTAGATAGTGTTTTGAAAAAGGTTCTTCATGTTGAACCTTTTCAACATGTGGATTTTAAATAATAGGTTGTGAATGAGCACCACTCTGAATAGTGATATTGATTTTAGGCCTACTTGGTAGAGTGTCAGGGCATAGTTCCACTGAGCAGTTGGGGTTTTAGTAATATGTATCATTCTATCATATTTCTCATTCCATTCTTTGGTAATAATAGCATAAAATTCTAGGCATTCTTCCAGTGAATTTTCATTTTTACAAAAGGCACAAATAGGGTGGATTGTACAATCATACTAATAGTGGTCCAAAGATCCACACTTGTAACATATCTTAGGTGGAAATTAACCACCTCCTCATCCATTGCCATGCCCTTGACCTCTAAAATATTGAATCCCACTAGTTTCATATGTGTTAACTATAAAATCTTGGCAAGTACCTCGTTCATGTTCTTCATAAATCTCAATGATAACCCAACATTCATTAGTACCATGGGTATATGCATCACATATCTTAAAATATAGTGACACTTTGGCTTGGGTGGTATGATAAAGAAAAGGAAATCTTCATACATCATGGTCTTCCTTACATATTTCATAGGATATTTTAACACAGCACAAACATTCCTTCATGGACAATTATTCTTGTTATGACCCTCTACTTCACAATCAATACACCATAGGCCACTGCAGGGGTCATAAGCATTATTAGCCATAAGCTTCTCCATATGAGAAGCCATACATTGATTTGGGCCTCTATAAGGGGTTGATTCCTATGTCTATACTTCTCATATATTTAGCATGAAGGGTAGTTTCTTATGCCTCACACAGATAAATAAAAGTCTTGTGGGATAAGGATGATCAAAAAAGAAGTAATAACCCTCTTATAAACCATTGAGCATGTTGGATTGGATTCATTTCAAATTATATATTGGAAAGAAAGGTTTTTAAGTGAGCATCATATACATGTAGACTCTCAATGAGATCTTGCTTAATATATTTTAAAGCAAAAATACTTTTTTGCTCAAACTCAATAATGTCAAATTATTGAAGAAAATTAGTTTTAAATAGCTCATAGTTTAAAATAGATTATTGAGGATCAAATGTTCTATATCATTTGCATGCACAATCCAATAGGGTATTTTCAAACTGAATTACCATCCACTCAGTATAAATTATGCCCTACACCTACCAAATGAGTTCACACTTGTAAACATGTTTAGATGTATTCTCAACACCTCAATACTCAAGAAGATAAAGTGTCACATCATATTAAACTATAAGTATAATGGGTGGTTGAAGTAGACCTTATGGTGTCATTCCTCTAATGCCTCCCAAACCCTATGGTGGAGGTCCTCCAATTCCTATCAATCCACCTCCTAATCCTCTTGCACCTTGAGTAGAACCACTGCCAATATTACCTCCCACACCTCCTATAGTAATAGGAGCACCTAAAACATTGGGCACTAAGGGAGGTTAATTATATATATTTGGGATTTTAATTTTCCCACTACTTATATTTGGTCCACCTAGCATTCCAAAGTTAACCATATGTCTTAACTGTACTAGAAAGGTAAAGGCTAAAGGTAAATTTAGTTGGCCTTGTTATAAAATACTACTTTGAACTTGTACTCCTAGAGTATCTTCTACATATTTGAATTTAGACTCAGCTTCAGGGTCCACATTATTAGTATCCCAATCTTTTATAATAATCTTTTCAAACTTAGATGCATGAGTGTGCACTACAGTGGGGGAATTGTGCCATTTTGGATTGGGTTCCAATATCCCCAATGCTTTTCCTATGTCTTCCACATATACTTGTTCCAATGAATGGCATGGATATGTGGTTAGGGAGTACTCATTATGCCTTTATACCTTCCTATATATTTTTGTGTCACTTCCAGGATCCTCTCATTTTCCTTTGGGATTGCTGCCTATCATGGTCTTACACCTAGCCTCATCATACTTACAATTTCATAGTTCTCATTTACTGCCTTTCATACTGAACTACCAATATTATAAGTATATTATGCATATAACATACATCCTTCACCTACAATATAATATCATCTAATAGATGAAATTATCGACACACTTTTCAATAATTCATCATAATGACGTATGATCACATTAAATGGTAATGATATTGTTGATGATAATTCAAATTTTCATGTAGTCTTCATACGAGCCTCTATCAATGAGTAACCCATGCATAATTTCATGATCAATAATGGATCAAGTGATAATTTTTACGTGATGACATTTCTTCACTCCCTCAGGTACACATGATAGGATTTACAAGATACACTAAGAGTAATTAATGGATTCTATGGATAAAAACATAATACCCTTGGACATATAGTGCTACCTTTTCATGTGGACATTTCCATACTAACCATTCCATTATTATTTATACATAATAATGGTATCATCTACATGTTATTAGGACACCCTTGGATGTAAAAACTATGTGCAATATCATCTACATTATATCGATGTCTAAAGTACATACACTGAAATAAGGTAGTCACAATTATAGGTGTATGATATGAATACCCTCTATAGTGAGTGGTACCTCCTCCTCCACCCTCACCACCACCACAAATTATTGGTATACTTATTTAATATCATTAAATAAAGACTATTATTACATATATGTAGTATATTTCCATGTACCAAGTTTAGAAGAACATAGTTGGGTCTACTAGATAACCAACTATTTAGAATTGATCATATCAGAGAGTTATCTAGGGCCCATAAATTCCATCATATCCTACATTGCATACTCAATTAATAGATAAAATATTTATTAGAGTTTACTTATTAGGAGAGTTGAATAACATAGAGAAATTACATAGGAAGCATATTCAAATACACACAATAATATATTCCTCTATTGTAATTCTCCTTTGAACATCAATACATATATATAGGATATGTGTATCCTATATTTGGGGATATTCATATCCATACCAAATCTCACTCATCTATCTATATTAACATGATATATATTGTTAACTATTTAAAAATATATTCGTATAACAAACTAAACAATATTAACTATAAACTTACCATTGTAACTATATGGTAAATACCATGTGAATATTAGTAAATTCTAACATTCAACCCCCTAATCAAAAGATGGTAAAACATAAAATATTATCTAAACTATAATGTGTATTTTGTTTCATAACCTTGATATAAAATAAAGTCATTCCTCATCAATCCTTACATGGTTTTCAACAGATTTATCACAAACTTGGACATGAATAGGGACATATCAACCTATTCACCTCATACAATTTTGTGTATCACCACAAACCATTCCAAGATCTATAAGTGTTATAGTACATGTTGAGTAATATTCTAAAATTATTACTCCAAAGGAGTTGCATAGGAATTTTACTCATAGATTTCATAATTATTCAAAATATACCAACAACATATTCAAAAAATAAATGCACACCACACAACTAGAAAATAAAATGCCACCAAAGCATATATGTAGCCTCATCAATGGTGAATTGATTAGAGGACATTAAATTTCCTCTAATCTCCATTTGCTTCCATCCTCCAACATGTGAAGCTTCTTACTCAATTGATGAAAATGTGAAGTACAATTATTTCGAGATTAGGTGTATTTGTATCACTTCCCCCTCAATGTAAAATAATAAATAAGATGTCGAGGTCACCTAAAAATATGTCTTTAAATCAATGTATTTTTTATTTTTTAATGGTGACTCAACTATAGACTCAAAAAGACATCAACTCTTTGACAAAAAAATCACACATTTTAAAATGACTCAAAATTACTATGACACTTTGTATTTTAGACAAAATAGAAAACATCTAATTTGACTACCAAAAATTTATATTGATCATGACTAAGAATGGTTTACTATAAATCTGAATGACTTTGACATGTCACTACTTTATTTGGATAACACTATTAATTGAACAACAAAATTTCTAACCTAAATAAGCTATAATAGCTTAACAACTATAAACAAACTTGATTAATAAAATAGACAATATGAAGCCTATTCAAATTTTGACATGATTTTAACAACTATTGACATTTCAAGTCTACATAGCAAGGATGATCCAAATATGGAAAACTAAGCTAACCAGAACATAAACTGAGATCACATGTAGACCTACATGTTGTTTATTCACTGTTAGCTATGCATATGAATACATACTAGACAATAGAATATATAACGTGATTTGAAATTAAAAGGCCAGAATGTTTTGAAATTGATAGGAAAGAATGTATATTTTGACTTAATATAAGATCATTTCACATAGGCATATATGATTTCCATGTACGAATAGGAGCAATTCATCATGGAGCAATTTGGTTTTAAGCATAGATACAGCCACAAACAGAATTATTAGAATATTATCGATTGTGCCAATGTAACTTTTAAATTATGTCACTAGATTATAATATAAACATGAACACATGGGTGAGGTCATGAACACACATGATACTATAAATAAAATTGTTAGGTTATGGAGCTAAAAGCTTCACCAGGATGTGAACAAGAGAAGTTAGGGAGGTTGCAGAGTGTTTGCTGAGTGTTATAGTCACCGGCATCGGTCAAGACAACCGACGTCTGTAGGGTACAGACAGAAGGAAACCGACGTCGGTCAGAGATCGGCCGGCGTCGGCACCCCCAGGCAAACAAGGACCGACGTCGGTCACCTGTGTGGTTTGGACTGCGAATGTAACGGGCAGTTAGCTAACGAACCAAGTGTTTGCATGTCAAGAGCCAAATTTAGACTAAAAGTTGTGGATCTAATTATTGTAATTAGGTGTCTAATTATTGTTTGCATGAGATCTATTTAAGAGACTCATTGGTTGTATTGTAAAATTGTGCTAGAAAGCCATTGAGATTTTAGAGAGAGCTAGTGTAGCTCCTCCTAGTTCCAAAGGGGTGCTGAGAGTGTATGATCAGGGAGAGTTGCAGGGTCTACAAGGTCTAGGAGCTGATCCATCGGGGTACTAGTTAAAGAATCATAAGGACTTGGTGAGGCAAGGACAAGAGTTCTTCAGGGGTGTAGAGATATCTACATGGTGACTAAGGTCTAGTGATTTGCAGGTAGCAACAGACAGTAGGAGATCTACTTGGAGTACGATTGTGTACTTGGTGTATTGGTAGTGTGTTACTGACTGGTTGGAGAGGTGAACATCAATTCTATATTTGAGTTTATTGTTGGGACCGAGAGAGAGAGGGAAGAAGGTCTTGAGGTGTGGCAAACCTTTGAGGTGGAAGAAGAAGTGGCATCTTCTTTATTGTATTTTCTTCTAAGTATTTAATACAATTGTGTATTGTCTCTCAAATCTTGTGTTGTTTCATATTTTTAGTTACTTATTAATTTTGGTATAATTATGTGTTTAGTTGCTAATACAAGAAGTAATCATATGTGCTCTAATTGAGGAGCAAGATCCTGACAAGTTGGTATCAGATCTTTTGGTTGGGTTACTAACAGGTGGTTTCAGATCTGGTAGTGTTTGTTGATTACAGGTTACTCACAGGAGTTTTTGATTGAGTGGGAGTATATCAATGGTAGAAGGAAGTAA
Organism: Torreya grandis; assembly: GCA_037957365.1. Lineage (NCBI taxonomy): Eukaryota > Viridiplantae > Streptophyta > Pinopsida > Cupressales > Taxaceae > Torreya > Torreya grandis. Next base: position 1,123,248 of record JARHVA010001496.1, read on the forward strand.
GCTATGAATGGAGAAATTGAATAGCATGAATGGTTTGATTGATGGAAAGAAAGAGCAGGAAAATAAAGATTGTTGGTTGGTAGCAGATCAGCAGGGAGGAGCAGATGTTGCAGGGGATGTTACACAGGATGTTCTAGATAAAGTGGAATCTTGGTTCACAGATTCTTTTACCTCTTTCCATGCAGTTCGAAATAGAGCATCTTTTCATGGGTATGTCTTTGGAGACTTTGGAGAGATTTATTTAGGAGCTGGAGAGCCTTGTAAAATGATTGGCAAAGGGGAAGTGAAGCTGAAATTGCAGACGGATAACACACAGGTGTTGAATGAGGTTATGCAGGTACCAGTCTTGAAGATGAGTCTAATTTCTTTAGAAAAGTTAAGTGATGGGAGATGCACTGTAACTCTCATATTGGATGCACTTGAATTAGACGGTGGTAAGAAATTAGGTATCCTTTATCTATCTACTTATATTGCTGATTCACCTTCTGTTGTAGAGATGTGGCTTCATAGGCTTAGTCACATATGTAGAAGGAGAATGCAGGTTTTGAAGTGGAAGTTAGATGTCTTTGACAAGCTAAAGAACTAGAAAGCTTTGGTGTTCATGGAGGAGATAATGGACAGAGATTAGGTGAGGGAACTGAATTATTCTGAGCAGAGCAGGGTTGATTTGATCAGGATTTTTATCCATAGAGAGCTCCCAGGTAAAAAGTTATCACTCACAGATGAACACAGGTACCGGTATCAGTCAAACAGTAACTGACGTCGGCAACATGAAGACTGACATTGGTCATGAAGGAACTGACATCGGTAGATGTGACACCGGCGTCGGCCAAGGAGACGACGTTGGCAGTCAGGGTCAGTGCAGGGAACCGACATCAGTTGAGAGCACACTGAGAGATGGCCGAGATCGGTCACTGGAACGGATATTGGGTAGACATCAAGCTATCAACAAGTCTCAAATGCTCATGTCAAGGTCAAAAAGGGTAAGTGAATTTCATATTCATTGTTCACCTTCTTTATATTGCTTATTGATGGTCAAGAACCAGGCAGATGCGAAGAGGCAATGCAAGTAGAATCCAGATACAGTGGGAGCTTGGCATGGATGAGGAGTGTGAGTCCTTGGAGAAGAACCAAATAGATATTCGTTGGTAGAGTTGTCAGCTGGAAGTAAGCACTGAGAGATGGAATGGATTCCCAAGTTAAAGAAGAGAGTGGATGGATACGTGAGATAGAAGGCCAAGGCATATGGTCTTGAGAAAGCTACAGGACAGTGGTATAGGTTTTGACAGGTGGATGACAAAGTAGGGCTTCAGTCAATGTCAGTGTAACTATTGTGTTTATTATTACCAGGTGGATGATGAGTCGTGACATTATCCTGTTACTATATGTGGATGGTTTGCTAGCAGATTTGTACATACAATGTTTTGTTGAGCTAAGGGTAAGGTTAGTTCAGAGGTATGTCAGGAAGAATTTGGAGCAGCAAAATTCTTTGGCATGAGAGACATGGAGATTTTTGTCTTCAGTGGGAGCTGATGTGAATCAGGTGTTGGCGAGGTTCAGGTTGTAGAATTGGTAAGCACACCAAGGGCTGGACAGTTCAAGCGGAGCTTAGAACAGTGTTCGAAATCACATGAGGTCTAGTGTAGACCTGAGTTTTCCCAATCAGTGGGAGTTGTCAGAGAGTTTAGAGCTAATTTAGGGAAGGTAGATTCTTAGATATCTGAGAGGGACCAACAGCAGGTCGACATGCGATGTAGGGTCAAGGTCTTCACTACATAGATTTGTAGGTTTGGATGTGGCAGGTTACTTGGATGACAGGAAAGGCATCACAGGATGTGTGATGGTTGGTCTTCAGGGTTGAGCTTGAAGAGGGATACAAGCCAGGAAACATATTAGACAGGGTACAAATACATGTATAGGTGCAGTTGTTTATCTCCAAGTGGGAGATTGTTAGGTTGTGGAGCTAAAAGCTTCACTAGAATGCGAACAAGAAAAGTTAGGGAGGTTGCAGAGTGTTTGCTGAGTGTTATAGTCACCAGCATCGGTCAAGACAACCGATGTCAGCAGGGTACAGATAGAAGAAAATCAACGTCGATCAGAGATCGGCCGGCATCAGCACCCCCAGGCAAATAGGGATCGACGTCGGTCACCTGTGTGGTTTGGACTGCGAATGTTACGGGCAGTTAGCTAACGAACCATGTGTTTGCATGTCAAGAGCCAAATTTAGACTAGAAGCTACAGATCTAATTATTGTAATTAGGTGTCTAATTATTGTTTGCATGAGATCTATTTAAGAGACTCATTGGTTGTATTGTAAAAGTGTGCTAGAAATCCATTGAGCTTTTAGAGAGAGCTAGTGTAGCTCTTCCTAGCTCCAAAGGGGTGCTGAGAGTGTATGATCAGGGAGAGTTGCAGGGTCTGCAAGGTCTAGGAGCTGATCCACCGGGGTACTGGTTGAATAATCATAAGGATTTGGTGAGGCAAGGATAAGGGTTCTTCAGGGGTGTAGAGATATCTACATGGTGAGTAAGGTCTAGTGATTTGTAGGTAGCAGCAGAGAGTAGGAGATCTACTTGGAGTACAGTTGTGTACTTGGTGTACTGGCAGGGTGTTACTGACTGGTTGGAGAGGTGAACATCAATTCTATATTTGAGTTGATTTTTGGGACTGAGAGAGAGAGGGAAGAAGGTCTTGAGGCGTGGAAAACCTTTGAGGTGGAAGAAGAAGTGTCATCTTCTTTATTGTATTTTCTTCTAAATATTTAATACAATTGTGTATTGTCTCTCAAATCCTGTGTTGTTTCATATTTCTAGTTACTTATTGATTCTGGTATAATTTCATGTTTAGTTGCTAATACAAGAAGTAATCATATGTTCTCTAATTGAGGAGCAAGATCCTGACAAAAATTTATCCATAAATCATTGACTGCATATCCACATGACCAGTGAATGAACTAATTAATGGGTCAATGTAAAGAGTATAGTCATTAGGAAATAAGGATGTGAATCAGGGACCACACAAGTGTGATAGCTCCATCAAGATCAATTATATATTGGTCACCACTCAATACAACTGATGCCTTCAAACTAATATGTATTAGACTATATCAGTCTCATGCAAATATTGTAATTTTGAATATCATAGATGGGTAACCATGAGTTTGAAATCAAGTTTCCTTCAATCACAGATCCAAACCACAAAATGATCTTATACTAGATAATATATTTATCAGATATTACTTAGTGGGAGATCTGAATAACATGGAGAAACTATTCAGGAAGCATATTTAGATTCACACAATAATATTTCTCTATTATAATTCTCCTTCAAACACCAATATATATATAAGATTTGTGTATCCTAACTAGGGATATTCATATCCCTACAAAATATAACTCATATAGATATATTAACATAAGATATACTTTTAACTATTTGATAATATATTTGTATAACAAACTAACCATTATTAACTACAAACTTACCATAGTAACTATATGGTAAATACCATGTGAACATTAGTAAATTATAATAGTAGTGCAGATAGTTCAATGTGTTTAATAAAGAACATAGATAATTATACATTATTCTACTATACAATAGAACCTATAGAGTCCTTAGCCAGCTAGAGCTACCCATCATACATTAGATTTTATGAATAGTGATCATGACAATTATGTCATACCACATGACTTATTATCCAATTTTCACACACCCATACCCACTACCTTTCATACATGACAATGGATCCTTATGTTATTTAATGCAAGATCTTTCCATGATCCCCCATTAATGTGATCATTGGTTAGCTTTTTTAAATCCTAAATATTTTAAAAATACAAAAAATCAGAGTTTCCTCTACCTAGTGGCCATGCCAATACTAAGAGCATGTTATTCCATAAGTTTCATTATTGCACGTTATATCTTTCTATGACATTTCTACCATATTGAGCTACCTAGATTTTTTACACATATTTTTATAGTTACACATATATTATGCAGTGTTACATAGATATGTTATCATACTATGATGTGACATTGATACATATAGATGGTGTAGGATAGTATTTTACTTCTTTCATATTCCATTTATGTTGTTACTCTCTTGAATGATAAGATAATTTGTGTTTGTCTATTGTGTGTGGCCTCTTAGACTTATTTGTGACATTTTTATGTCCTTTTTGTGTTGCCCTAGGTCTTTTTTGAAATGACATATTTGATGTCCCTTGTTTGTGACATTTTTATGTCCCTTATGTGTGTTCATTGGCCTTGTTTATTGTGACATATTCATTTCCCTTGTATGCACTCTTGGCCTTATGTATGAAACTAACACTTAATATTCTTTTGATTTTAACCTTGAATACATTATGTGGTGATATGATCTACAACACGCACTTTTATTGTGTAGTCTTATTCAGAGATCTTACTACTGTGTACTTTATTGATACATCTATCTAGACATGACACTTATATGCATTTAATTATATATGTCTTAACTTACATATATATTACTATGATAACATAATTTCCACATGTTCACATGATATTACATGATGTTATATTTATACATGATGTAATTACCTAAAAGTGGTAATTGGATGCTAAGAGTGTTGCTTGAGTTAACCTATCCCTAGGCTAGCCATAGACCTATCTTTGAGAATTAGACTTACATTTCCAATCATTCAGTAGACCACATTCATATATATCTAGTTAAGACACAATCTCTAAATTTTCATCCTAGATTCCAATCCAACTTTCTCAATAGTTTGCCAAAAGGACATTAGCACCACATTTGGGACACTACAACCACATGGCGCTAGTGTCCCCAACTAGGTGCTACTATCTTTAGTCCCAACTCTTCCCAATGGATAATTTTTAAAATGTGTGCCCCTCCTAAGGTTTGCCTAAGCTCATTCTATTATTTACACAAGTAACATAACCCTATAAATACAAGTCTAATCCACCTCTATTCACTAGATAAAAAGATATGAAAATTCTATTCAAACCAAAGATAAAGTTGTGCAAACCCAAGGTATTTGATGCCTATTCTTCTTTAATTTATGTATACTACCATCTAAAACATCCCTAGATTAGTTTTCAATCATAAAAATTTAGAAACACATTCAAGGCATATAAGACCGCTCTCATTCTAGCATTCACTTGCACATACATCAAGCACTAGGTGGGAGAACTACATCAGACTTGATCCCTCTTCAAAGTAAAAGTATGTAGGAAACTCTCTCCATAACAGGGTGTTAAGGATGTCCAGTCCATGCTATTAACACACAAAATTATTGTTTATGTCATACTTATAAAGAGATTAGGGTTTTTACATCAAATCAGGTTTTCTAAGTATAACATAGAGCTAAGAGTTTTAGTCATGCAGGAATAGAACATATAGACTCTAGTGCAAGTATTCCATGAAAATAGGAATAGTCCCATAAAGAGGACATTAGTCCTACATTGAGGATGCTACACACGGATATCACTACTATCCAAACTGGGTGTTACTATCTAGTGAATAGATGAACACTAGAATACTATTGACGACATAGACTATTGCCTAGATCTCAAGTTCTAGAACCAGATCATTCACAATAGTAAATTTTTAGATAAGTCTTTATTTATCCCTATTTATTTTTATTTATATAAATTCAAACAAGGTCAAAATCACAAAAAAATAGTACTTAATTATTGTATATTTATTAACTTATTTAGACATCTTAGCCCTTTAACCAAACATAGGAATTACTTGTGTAAAACCCTAAAAGGTTAAATCATTTGGTGAACCCATTTTACTTTGTATATTGTATCAAACCCTAGATTGCATTCATTCAAATTTAATGTAATAAATTTAGGGATGAACACTTATAATTTTTTAATTTTATTTAGACAACCTAGCTAATTAAAATTAATTTTACATTAGGGTTTCAATTTATTTTACATATAATTTAGATTGTTATAAAAGCAACCCCATATTGTAAAACCCTAACTCTATATGCTCTTAGGGTTTGTATCCTTTTTACTCATATTTTCATTAGATTCTATTAATTATTTAGAATTTATATTTTTTGTTATTGTATCTCTATTTTAATTTATTTATATGCCATCTAAAAAAATTCTCTCTTCCTCTAAGAAGAAGTGCTAGACTAGGTGGTAATCCTATAGAGTGTATTCAGATTCTAGCTATCTAAATCTATAAAAAGGACAAGGAACCTATTACAACTCCAGATATTAATCCTTTACACCATGATTATGTGAAATTCAATGACAATGCAAATGAGGATGAACAATATAAGCAAGAGCAAGATTAGGTCCATATTGAGGATCAAGACACACTATCTCCACTTAATGATAATGATATAGTTGTGAACAAGAATGAGGTATTACAGGGCTCCAGAGATAGAATTCAGGAATAGCCCTATGATCATGCATAAATTTTATAGGCCATATTAGAAATCAAGAATAAGAATAATAATGGTCAATCTTCAACCCCTCCAATTAATGATGTTGTTACACCTTCAGTGGGGCCCACTCAACCAACTTATGTAGCACAACCTAAGCTTATTATTCAAAAATCAGTGATAGTTACACCACCTATGGATAGTTCTTCTCCTCCAAATGTATAATCCCTTAAGTATCAAGTTTTTTTTGGCAATATAAGATGTTACATCTTGAGCAGGGAGTAGCTAAGCCATCACATGCCTTAGATTCCAACACTCTCTTATATATAACTTTGGCACATCACATTGTGATAACTCCTTTGCCATCTAGTCTCATAGCACCTAAGCTCACATTATATGATGGCAAGGGTGACCCATAGCATTACCTTAAAGCCTTTCACGCAACATGATTGGACTATGTGTCCAATGATTGGTTTCTTATGAAGTTATTTTCACACAATCTCATGGATTATACCCTACAATGGTTTTATGATTTGCCAAACCAATATATTAAAGCATTCAATCATTTATCAAATATGTTCCTATCACACTTCTCTATCAACATAACTGATAAGATATCATATGCACAAGTGGCACAGCTCAAACAAAAGTTAAATGAGCCCATAGCCGATTATATATTTTGATACAAGATAATACTAAAAAAATTGATTAGCACCATGGTAGACAGAGAACTTCAAGATATATTTAAATAAATTCTATTTCCATCATTTCATGAAACCATCTTATTCAATAATTTTCCCACATTTACCAATATGTGCCACACTGTTAAGAAAAGAGAAGTTAAGCTCTTAGCTATGGGAAAACTCAAGTACATAAATGGATCAGACTCAATTATTAAGAGTAAAAATAAACCTCTATACAAGGTCAGGGCCACAAAGAATAAAAGTGTTTAAAAGACCATAGTTGACGTAACTTCAAAGCCTTCTCCCAGATTGGTTTTATCAACTCCTTAGCAAAGAGTCTTCACTAATCTACCAGAGTCACCATCATGAGTTCTATAACAACGATTGGAATGGTATGTCATATCTCTCCCTCTTATTAAAGAGGTTGATACGACATGACCTCTTTCAAAGAGTTATGATTCAAGTGCATTTTGTGAGTGTCACAAGGCATCAAACCACATGATAAATAGATGCATTACCCTACAAAATAAGATAAAATATCTCATTGAGGCCAACATTATTGATGTGGAAATACCCATAGAGGCACAAAAATAGCAAATAGATTCAAAGGAACTTAAGATATTTTTAGATCCTTTCCCAAATCATATAGTTAATGAGGTAGGGAGCACATCATGGTTTCACTATACATACCAAGATCATCCACCACCAGATACCTATCGCATAGTTACAGAGAAGACACATCCCTTACATAACATTAACATCATGTATCACATTATAGTGCCACGTAGACCACTTATCACATTATCAGATCAGGAAATTGTGGAAAATGACACATATTTACATGCACTCTTCATATGAGCATATATAAAACACCATCATATTCATAGTGTTATGGTTGACAATAGGTCAAGCATAAGCATGTTATTAGTGGGAAAGTATGCACATAGGATGCCATCTTAGCATAAGAACATGTCATTAGTCTACCAGGTCAGCATACACAAGATGATTAGTCATCGACCATATTCTCTTTTGGATGGATTACATGGATTTAGGTTTCTCTAACTTGGGAAGCCTATAATGGGGTTATAGTTGTTGAAGATTCCAAATGCATTCTGTTGTAACCATGTGCATAAGATAGAGATAGTTAATTATGTATATATGTAAGTTGTAAAGAGTTGAGAAAGGTTAGACATTGAAGAACTAGGTACTTGATCCATGAAATATAGGCCTCTTGTAAAACTTAGTGTAATAGGTTGATCCATATTTAGTGATGATAAGTTTCTATGATGTTGTAATTAAATATGTGATGTAACCTCACCATAGACTTTATGTATTGTATATGATAATGTTTTCAATATATCTAAGGTTTCTTAAGAAACTGGCTATTTTAGATTGTGTAATGAATTTTGAATTTATATTACTATCTTGATGAACTTCAGAGAGAATTGCACTAGCATGAACATCTAGGTCTTTTGTATTTCTAAAATATGTCTTTAGGAATATGTGTTTCTACAAGTTAGGGATCTATTACCTCTCCCATAATTGTCCTCATAATTAAAAAGTTATAGAAAATCAAGAACCTTTTCTAATAATGGTGTGGTGAGCATGGAACTATTATTGATTGCTAAAGAAAGGATATGCTCTGGTGGTTACCAAGTCAGAGGGATTTAGAAGAAAGGTGGGATCAAAAAATATCTGAGTTCACATAGAAAGAGGTGAGAAGAGTAGGGTATACTAAAAAGTAACTCATAGAGAATCATCTATATGGTGATGTACACAAAATCTTTTGGTTTGAATTTATGAGCTTACTTACTACATGGCTAGCAAGATTAGAGTATTTTTGTTTTTAGGCCAGAATTATTTCTAAAATTTAGTGGATTGATGATCTAATTGGATAGTTATAAAGCTTTGAGGTTTTTTGGACTCATATGATCGATCACTTGATATAAACCACTATAGATGGATATATAATAGAATTCAAAGTTCATGGTTATATTACTTTCAATGTCACACTAGATCTATTTCTACAGGGGACTAGAGGAAATTTTTTGCAACAAATACCAATTCTTAGTAAAATATTGGTCATTGAAAAATACATAGTGCCCTACCCATTCTTAATGGATTAGTCTTTTCGGGAACTATAGGGATGTGTACAGTCAAGATGTGAGATAGTGCAGAGATGATCTAGAAAGCTAGCCAGTAGAAACTAGATGAGGAGACCAGATGAAAGGTATCAAAAGAAGCTTGTGGATATAGAGTAAGAACTACAAAAATAAAAGAGGTGGAATATATCAGGGACTTCATAAGTGATTATGAGTAGAGGTAGAGGTAGAATTAAGATGAGAGGTCAAATAGCTATAGGAAACTGAAAGGAGGAAGAACAAGTTGATGAAAGGGTAAGAGAGGAAAGTGTTGATGAGAGAGAATAAGGGCCCAAGATTAGTGAGATCGAAGAGTAAATAAAGAATCAACTAGAAGATGATGATAACAAAAAAACATAAAGGAAGGTAGTTTGATAGTTAGTAGTGGATCGTAATCACTCAAGGAGACATCTTTCACTTTTGTAGGAGAGTTACCTAATTTTGGAGGCATAGTCAACCATAGGCATAGTATTGGCTTGACCTTCTACATAATGAGAATCAGACAAAGAGACCTTTTATCCCCTCAATGTGCATCCCCTATGCCCATATTTTATAGAAGTAATCCTATTTATATTCATCTATAGAGATTTGTAAGTCAGAGAGAGCAGAGATCAAGGAATCAAGAAGAAGTATTAGAGAGTTAGTAGATTCAAATTTCAAAAGGACAATGCAAGGATTCACTAAATCATAGAAGAATTAATTAAGGGAAGTATCAGCTAATTTGACTGAACCATTATTGATTGAACAGGTTGTTGATTGGGTATTACAGAACAAAAAATTTCTAAGGAACAAAGAATGTGAATAGACACCATTACAGAGACCAAAGATGAGTCAATCTATATCACCTCTATGATCACAAGAATATTTTCTATTTCCACAAAGGTTACCATTATCAACAACTTAACTATTACTTGGAGATAGTCCAACTGGGTCTACAAGACCATCATCTTAGACACCACCAATGATCACTCCTCCCCAAGTGATTGCACCACTTCCAACACTAAGAGGTTCTCAGGTATCAATTCCACAAGTTACAGTATCATTACCACCATCTAGAGGAGCATAGGTAATGTTTCCTTTGTAATTGAACCTAAGTAATATCGCTTTATAGCTAGTTTCTTTCATCGCATTAGTGCCCTGTGATGGAACTATGGATCTAGAGAAATACTTTCTTATGTGTGACATGAAATGGTAGGTGAAAGGCATTGTAGATGAAAATATTAAGAATTATGAGCTCATTGGTGTTTTGTCTAGAAGGGCATTGGATTTCATGTTTTGTAGGGAATTAGGAATAACAAGTTTTGATGATGTGAGTAAATGGTTGATTACAGAGTTCAAAGTTTAAAAAAGCACAAGATAAACCATATAGGACTTGAAATAAATCTACCAAATTCTAAGGGAAACTATTCATGATTATGACCATAGATTTTTTGATGTGGTCAACAACATCGAATTTGCCTTAAAAGATAAGGATAAGGCCAATTGGTTTATTGAAGGACTATGACCTAAGATATGGTTTATGATAGCATAAACCAAATTTACTAATAAAGCAAAAGCTAGAATAGCCATAGTAAGAGTAGAGAAAATAGAGGATTATGGTACCCGAATAGAGAACAAAATATAGTTAGAAAGCACACTCCAAGCTGTTTTGTATAGGTTAGAGGCCCTCTAGAATATTGTTGAGTGACCTAGAATCAGTCTCTGGTGTATTGAGTGCAGCAAAGAAGGCCACCACACGAATGAATGCCCAAAAGTATGTACAAAGTTTTGTGACATCTATCACATAGTGGGACACTCAATAGATCACTATCACTTGTTATAATAGTATGTTATAAATCCACAAAGTATGTACTATAAATTCTATAAATCTACTAATCATGAAGATAAGGATTGTAGGGATCTAAAAGAGTTGAAAGAAGACATTACTAAGAATGTCTCACAGTAGCTATGCAATAAGCACTAATTACATCACAAGCCATTTTGAGAGTGGAAACCCCTCCCACTACTATAGCATAGACTGGGTTGGTATGAGCTCAAAATGCACAACCATTTTAACTGCAAAGATTAGCTGGTGGAGTTTAAAATGCACAATCGCTATAATACGCTTACCTATCTACCTAATATATTGCACTTCCCTAGGCATAATGGGCTGGTTACACACCACATATAAAGTAACCCCAATATGGTGGTTACAACACTTAATAGTACTATTAGGGGTGGAATATGCCATAAACTACAACAAACTTTGGACCACAACAAGTAGATGGTTGGGGATACCAAGGGAATAGAGGTTGATTTAAAGTTGGATATCATGGAGGTGTACAAAGAGGACATGGAAATGGTCCTAAAGGTCCTATTAGATTTTATTTGTGTGGATAACTCAATCATGTGTAGTGGAACTGACCTACAAATCTACAATGGTAAGCCTATTGCACTTATTATCGAGTATATAAACAACATGATACTCATGACTTTCCTATTTTAGAAGCACAACACTGAGATCGAGTAGTGCCAAATGTAAATTAAGTTGGTATTGAGCCCAACCATAATGCATTTATGTAATCAGTTACAAAAATGCAACACATACGATAAGGACTACCTCCTTTAGAGATGTCAACATATTTTGGCATACACAAAGCTAAAATAGACACCTATCCAAAATTGTTAAAGGAAAAGGGACTCATGAAAGAAGTTGTGAAAATATTATAGATTATTTAATAACAAGGTTCAACTATAGTAGATGAAGCCACACTTGACATGTAGATGTATGGGTAGATTGTGTGAACCATGAAACAAGAGGGGGTTGTAATAGCATTGATAAACTTGATGAAATTACTCAATACTTTGTGAAATGAAGATATATCATAGAATATCACCAATCTCTTACATAGTTTGATCGAATGTGTGAAAAAGGGAAAGGAAAGACCTAAGAAGATGGTTTGGTTTTTCAAGACTAAGAAACCATGGGATGTCAATGCTAGGGTAGATATAGATTTATAAGGATATAAGATACCAAATATTGTGTTTGATTTTGGGAGTATAGTGAATATGATCCCATGATCTATCTGGGACGTGATCAGTAGACCTTATTTGAGTTACAATCTTGTAACACTCAATTTGGAAGACTATGGAAGGATAAATCCCATAGGATGTCTGGAAGATATGGAGATTAAAATCATAGAGTTAACTCCACATGGTGACTTCAAATTAATAGATATGAAGACAAATGAAACTCACTACCTAGATTTGCTAGGGAAAAAGTGTGCCTATGATGGTAAGATGACCATCAACATGGTAATAAATCAAATATAATTGCACCAGGATGATCGTTTAATCATCATCCCTCTTAACAGAGACTCTAAGTCATACATAATTCCTAGGGAACTTGATTCTCCTTATGTAGTGAGAGGGAACAGTTAGATGTGAATTATGATGTAGAGTATACCTAATATACAATGCAACATTCTAATGAACTAGTAAAACTCTCCTTTAGTAGATCCAAAAACCACCAAAGTATGGGGTAAGTGTCCTTTCAAACCTTTGAGCATTTTTGTAGATGAAGAAGATGATGTGTGATCTCTATCTGTACACTCACCTACATAGTCTAATATAAAGTTGTTATATCAAGCTAGTTCTATGGATCATTACTATATTGAGCTTGATCCTAAAGGTATGCTTCCATGAGACTGAGCTTCTTCTTTTAGTGGTGATTTTGATACTTACATGCTATATTGGGCTAGAAATGATCATGAGCTTAAACCCTTACACATGGTTTATGCGATTGATCGACAAATCCCTTAGTACTTCACTAATGAAGACATTAGCAACTTTATAGTGCATTTCAAAATGCATATACCTAAGGATAGTCAAAGGATAAGTGCCCTCAATTATGCATTAAAAGGAGTTGTGGCTTATTGGTGGGCATTACATCATATCAGTAGTAAGACATGGGTAGAACTATGCGAATTGATCATCACACAATTTCAATTACCCATGGAAGTGCTAAAATAATGGCTCATATTTTAGTATTGAGAATTTCCCCAAAACCATATTCAATAGTGCATTGAAGTATGGATGGCCGAAGAAATCAATTTGAAGTAGTAGCCATATTGCTTTATTTACACATTAGGGGTTTTCCTACTACTTGGTACATTCACCAAGAACACTGTAGAGAGACATAACACTGGATTCAATTTCAGAATGACTTTATTCAAACTTTCATATTTGAAAGTGAGAGTTCATTGGTTCATAGTACTCTAAAAAAGATGAAAATATTCTTATGCCATGGACGAGTGAAATATTTGTGCAATGACCATGATTTGAAGCTAGAGGAAATGAAGGCTCATGAACTTATCTATGATGTTACCATGGAAGTTAAACATAGTCAACAAGATGCCTATGACCTTATTGATGTTGTGACTATAGAGATTTAGTGCAGAGGTAAAGCAAAGTCACATTCTAGCCTTGCCATCATATTCAAGAGGAGTCTATTGATGACTTGGATTCAATTAGTGAAGATTATTTAGAACTCACTGAGTTTCTCAAGCCTAAACTAGACTACAAAATATTACCTAAACCCATGGATGAAGAATTTAAAAAATACTAACTGTGATAGATACAATTTCTAGAGCAAGAGGGTGAATGGGCCATTCAACAATCTATTACAGAAGATGAGTGCAAAGTGTATCAGGAACTTCTAAAAGAACAAATTGTGAAAATTGGGTCAAAAGACATGCCAAAATTATCACATATTGGTGACTATTGGGAACAATAGGACATTTCAAAAGTATTGTAGCTTCTTTGGGATTATGCAGATGTGTTTCCTACTAATTTTGTAGAAGTCAAAGGGGTGGACCCTTCTTTAGGGGAAATGCATATAGAACTTAAGGAAGGCACATGCCCTAGCAAGAAGAGGCCTTACCATCTCAATCCTAATATGAATATGAAATTCAAAGCTGAATTGAATCATATGCAAGACACAAGAATAATATTTGCTATAAAAAAAGTGGACTGGGTGAGTCATATGGTCATGAAATCAAAGAAAACATGTGAGATTCATATATGTGGAGACTACCACATTCTAAATGATACCTATGTTAATGACCCCTTTCCAATACCATTTATTGATGAAGTGTTGGAAGTTGTAGCTAGACATAAGGTGTATTCCTTCACTGATGGATTTAGTGGGTATCATCAGATACCCATCACAGTTGAGGATAAAACTAAGATGACATTTGCTATAGAATGGGAATCATTCACATATAAGGTAATGTCACTTGGTCTAAATAATGCACCTATTATTTTATCTATAGTAACTACATTCAAGGACTTCATCCATGATTTTCTAGAGGTATATTTAGATGATTGGGTAGTGTTCTCATTCTTTTGAGAAAACTTATCAAAATTAAGACTAATGTTGGAAAGAAGCAGAGCATTTAGAATTGTGATTAACTTAGAAAAAAGTTTGTTTTTCACACTATTTGGTGTTCTATTAGGCCATGTAGTGTGTAGCAAGGGAGTTTTAGTGGATCAAGCAAATATTGTAGTGATAATGAGTATGCCACCACCAAATTCCTCCACAGAAGTGTGATCCTTTTTAGGACACATGGGGTATTACCAAAAATTCATAAAATGATATGTAACTATCTCATCCCCACTAGAGAAATTAATACACAAAGGCATTCCCTTTGTATAGATAGAAGAGTGCCAAACAGCTTTTGTGGATCCAAAATATAGGTTGGTTACTACATCAATTCTTATTTTTCCTAAATAGGGTAAACCTTTCCATATGCATGTTGATGCATTAGGTACCATAGTGGGCATAGTGCTTCCATGGACTAACAAAGGAGGATTAGACCATCCAATCCATTTGCAAGTTGAAAACTATTTATGGCTTTATATAATTATACCACAATCGAGAGGGAAGCTCTAGCAATTGTATTTCCTCTACAAAAATTTATATATTATTTACTAGCTACACCATTTGAATTATTTATAGATCATTAAGATCTGTGATATTTTGTAAACAAACCAATGTTGGGAAGATATCCATCTCATTGGTTAATGATTTTCCAAGAATTCCACTTTGATATTAATGTTAAGCCAGGGTGGGAGAACGTTGGTCCTGACCATCTTAGTAGATTTAATAATGGTGAGGACCAAAAAGATATATTTGATGAGTCTCCTAATGCCCATTTATTCAAAGTTTCTATGATTCTCAAATAACTGGCAAAAATCACATACTTCTTGGAGTAGGGGACATTACCTATACACTATATTGAAAGAGAAAAGAAGTAGCTCTTGAACAAGGCACTTCCTTTTAGTATTGTAAATGGATTTCTCTATCATATGGGGAAGGATGAGGTTCTACAATGAGTATCACTAGAGCACAAATGATCGCAAGTCCTAGAAGAGGCACATCAGGGCATTCTAGGGGTATATTTTATAGGGGAAGCTACCACAAGGAAAATAATACAAAGTGGCATTTAGTGGCCACACCTTTTTTAGGATGCGTATAGGGTTTCACAATAGTGTGATGTTCTCCAACATATGGGTAAACCCACTCAGAGGGATGAGATGTCTCTTCATTCCATGTTAGCACAACAACTATTTGAGCAATGGGGAATTGATTTTGTTGGCCCTATTAATATAGAAAGTAAATGTAGTAATACCAGATACATAATGATTGTGATAGATTATTTTACCAAATGGGTCAAGGTTATTGCTATACCAAGCTATGGAGATAAGGACATTGCTAAGTTTTTGTATGAAAACATCATTACTCGATTCAGGTTCTCACTGTGATTGGTAAGTGATAGGGGTACACTTTTTTTGAACAAAACCATCAAGATACTAATAGAATAATTTATGATTTCCCATCATAAAAGCGTGGTGTATCATCCACAAGCAAATGGCCAAGCAGAGGCTATAAATAAAGTGATTGGTAAGCGACTAACAAAGGTTTGTGATGTTAATAAAGATGATTGGAAGGATCAACTTCTTGTGGTACATTTTATCATACTCATTTTAAGCATGCATCAGGATTTACTCCATTCCAGTTAGTCTATGGGATGGAAGATGTTATGCCAATGGAATATGTTGTGCCTAGCTTGCGAGTTGCTAATGCAATATGTCTCAGTGATGTGGAATCACTTAAAGAACAATTGTTGGACCTCAATCATATGGATGAAGATAGGCACAGAGCTATATGGGAATAAGAAGTTAAAAAAACAATCTAAAAGGCATGACACAACAAGAATCTCTGCATGAAAGAATTTCATTGTGAGCAATTAGTTTTTCTATATGATAGTAGGTTTTGTGCATTTCTTGGTAAACTCACCATTCACTGGAAAGGTCCATATGTTATTCACGAGATTTTGTAGAGTGGGACTGTAGTCTTTCAAGACCTAGAAAGTAATCTTTTGCCAAGAAAGGTTAATATATGTAGATTCAAAGTCTACCACTGCTAGGCTCAAATTTACAGAAAGAAAGTGTAGTTTCACACACCCCTCTTAGTTATGAAAGTTACATTCATGCAAATTATTTGAATTTTGGTTTGCATTTTATATGTGTTATGTGTTCTAGTAAGTTTTTTTAAGTAGAGTGCAGGATCAACTGTAATCGATAAAGATATAAGATAGGCATGGTACAGTTGGACTAGCACATGCTAGTTATCTAGTCACTATAGGTGGACAAGATTCTAAGTGACATTCTCAAAGAAAGATAGGTTTGGGTCACCTATTAAGTCTAATAACCATACCTAAACATATATTGGGTCATGATTATGAATAACAGTTGCTAAAAATGAGTTATGGACAAAGCATGTGGGGAAGTGGTTATAACATCATTATCAAAATTTTATGTCACACTCAAGATCAATTATCTAACATGTACAAATAATGAAAAGATGGTAGCATGTCCCATCAAATACTTTCTAGTAACTAAATTGGTGCCACATCAATCGCATTAAATGCCACATCTGTTGAACTAAATTTTTCATCACATGTGAAATAATGGGGGTGTAAAATCAATTCAAATTTGAAGCTAGCTCACATAAGTGAGGGATTTTAGGATCCTAAATATTAAATGTGAAAGCTTGAAGTGCCAAGTGAATCAAAGTGTATAAATAATTCACTTCATGGCATTATAAACCGCTTGCCTTTGCTAAAATTGGGTTCTATAATTACTATTTAGTGTTTCATTTCTCAGCTTTGTGAGCTCCAATTATTTTTCTGAATAAGTAGTCATGGCTGCTCCTACTAGTGCTACAAATTTTGAGCACAATTTCAAAAATAGACTCTGCTTTGAAGGACAATTTGGGGATAAGGGTCTTACTTCAGCAGACAAAGTTTTATGATCCTCATGGTAGTGTCATGGCATAACATGTATGAAATAGACTAATTTCATAGAATGGTTTGATACCTCATTTGGCTGGATCAAACATTGAGTGCCTAATGCAGTTACCCACTCTTGGGGATTGGCCCAACATAATGTAGTTATCATTGGAATAGTACAACCAGTATTGTATTTATTTATTGCATGATGTAATAGTGTATCTATCCAGTAAAGTAATGGATCATGTAGTCAAAATGCTTTATCAAGGCAAATCCCTCATGGATTACAAGACTAAATTACCACCAATCTCCACTTAAATCAAAGATACTATGATCAGAGGGAATCGTGGTATTCTTTTGGCATCTTTCCTTAATAAACTGATGTATTTGTTAATAGAATATATTTCTCAATAATTTTGTTAGACTACCAAGGCCACAACCGAGGCTACCAAGGGTGTGGTGTATATTACACATTGAATGATCCATGGTGGGGAAGAATTCAATTATCTTGAATTCCTTTTGGTATAATTGGATCAAAACATTACCAAGGTCTTGAACATGGTGAAGCACACCTTCCAATACCAATTTTTGGTATTTTTTCTAGTGTTCACTCAATGGAAATCATTGGTGGTGCAAGGCCACCCAAACACTGGCTATTGGCTTGATAAGTGTAGTCATATAAAATGTCTAAATTGGTAGTTTGAGTGTGGCTTGAAAGACCCCATCCATATGTCCTTTTTGCATGCTCTTGTGACCCTTTTAGACATATTTTTGCTCATTTTTAGTCATCTAAAACATTCTAAAGGATCATTCCACTTTAGCCATACTATATTTCCAAGGCAAATCCTATTCCCTCAAGTCTCAAGCCTATAGAACAAGAGTTCCATACTTGGACTATAGCACTAGACCCTAGGGAGTCCCATTTTTTATGCTCCTATCCATTTTCACTTTGAGACCCAGCGATTATTTTCATCTAATCCCTATCCTTAATTGTGTTGGCCTAGCATGAATACATATAACCCATAACCAATTGTTCCCTATAAAACCCCATCCAAATATCATTTACAAGAGGAGGTGACAAATCCTACAAATCAAACAAGAATACAAATAAATCACTAAGGCAAACTTCTCTATTCTACATACAATCACTTAACACAACTGGAAACATGCTCAAACCCTCATACTAGTCCCTAGCCACCTCAAACACTTTCAATTTGGAATTTTTTCATCCTCATCACACTATTTCATAAATCACATTAGGTGGAATAACTACATATGACTTGATCCCTCTTCAGAATATTGGTATGTACGTAGTGTGCCCACACAAGGGGTGTGGATTGCATGTTCAGTACATATCACACACTAACCCTCCCTTTCTCAAGTGATTCAAATATTGTTTTATCAAGTATGATGGAGGGTTAGGGTTTTGAAGATTAAATCAGCTATATAATGAGTTTCATCAACAATCAGCACTCAAAATTTCATAGGTAGGCTCACATAGGAGTAGTACAA
Organism: Torreya grandis; assembly: GCA_037957365.1. Classification (NCBI taxonomy): domain Eukaryota; kingdom Viridiplantae; phylum Streptophyta; class Pinopsida; order Cupressales; family Taxaceae; genus Torreya; species Torreya grandis. The sequence continues at coordinate 1,142,321 of JARHVA010001496.1, forward strand.
AAACTTTTTTAAAAAATAGGTTTTTGTGACTAGTTTGGAAAATAATGGCAGGAGTGGACAATAGCGTCAGACACTAAAGTGTCTTATTTTTAGAACTCCTATCCTTTCACCAAAAAAAAATTAGATTCAAATTCATGACATTGTCCTAGTCCTACACAGCCAATTTCAGTCTTTGTCTCAATCATCTCAGCCTATTTCTAGCTAAGTCATATCTCTCCTTATTTATTATTATTTTTAGAAAGGTAAAAAGATAAATAAATTATATAATTAAGACTATAATTATCTCTATATTCTACACTGATTTATTATTCTAAACTCTTAACTAAAATAGGAATAAGACTCTATTATTTCTAAAAAAGTTAAATCATTTGGTGAACTTGACTTACTTCATTTGCACACAAAAACCTAAAAACTCTAGGGAAAATTCTTTACTGATTTAGAAGTATTTTTTCTAATTTTTTTCTTGCATATATAAATCAGAATTTCACATTTAATTTTTAAAATTTACCATAGTAATTTTAAAAATTATTTCTTTCAAACTCTAGTTGCCTATATTAGGTCCCAGTATTTTCAAACCCTAACCTAGGGTTTTAAAATTAAAATTCTAATTTTTGCACATTGCGCTGAATATTCTAATTTTATTAATCATGATTTACTTATGCAAAGTTTTCTATTTTCTTTTGCATGCTTGTTTCCTTTCATTTGGCATGAATTCAAAAATGACATAAATGCATATGTACATGTTATTTTAAGACCAATTCAAATATATGTCATATTTCATTACTTATTTAACATGTTATCTCTCTATTATGTCTAATTCAATTAAGAATAAAATCCTTAAATACTTAGAGGATCCATTACATAAGCTAACAACCACCTGTCAAGTTTCAATGTCATATCTTATGAACAAGAAAGAATTTCCTTATCCTTCTCTCCCTTGAGAGGGTGATATCTACCTTCCCTCTAACCAAGTCCATGTTATCACTCCTCCAAAAGTTGAGGCATCTTATACTAGTGTTCCTAATGCACACATTCAACCTATAGCTTCTTCAAACCCTCTTCAATATATGTGCTTACATGTTCAATCAGAAGAAACTAGGGTTTGCACTTGTGAGACTCTAAGGGATAAAATCACCAGTATGATAAAGTTAATTTCAAATTTACAAATATAGAATCAACTATTACATGAAAAGATCACAACATTAGAAAACCATATTATAATACAAAAGCCTCAAAGGCACCCTATTGTCAATCATGTATATGCACCTTCATCTAGTCAATTGGTTGCAAGCAATGTTACATATCAAAACAAAAAATCACAATAAATTAACTCTACAACTAGTGATTCAAAAATCATTCAAAGATAAAATAAGAGTTCAAGTGAGGTACTAAGGAAAATGATTAAATATAAGTTGATCAAACTACCTCCTCTACATCCAATGAGAAGATCTAGATATTATTATGCATATCATAGATTGCATAGGCATCACACAGATTCATGTTTGGAAGTGAAAAAACATATACAATAGATAATTCTTAATGAGGACCCTATATAAGGTAAATCAGTCAAAAAATCCATAGTGACACAAGAACACATTCACAAAGGGTCAAATTCAAAAATAGTATAAAATTGATTACCAAAGCATAACTCAAAACCATAAAAGGATCAAAAAGCAAAATCAAAGTAAGAAACAGTATCACAAGTATAGGTAAAGCATGAAAAAGATGCAAATATACCTCTTTAAAATGAGGCTCAAATTTCAAAGTAATATGGGTTTGGTCAAAAATATCTAAAATAATTTGATTATCAAGGTCAAGGGTTGGGCAAGCATGCTCAAGGCATCCTAAGGCAAACCATTCATAGACACAATTTAGCAGTTGATAATGTTTGTCACCAAGGTTTGGGATTTATTAAACATCCTAAGGCAAACCATTCATAGACACAATTTATCAAAGAAAAATATCTAAATACAACAAAATTCAACACTAGCATTCCACTGGTTCAAAATCAAGATGATAATGATGAGTGGAACAATACAGGTTATTGTGATTTCTAAGATACAAGCAATGAATCCAAATATTTAGAGTCATATTTGCAGTTATTCCCTCATACTTCACATTCATGCACGATTCTTTTATTTGATATAGAACACCATGATAGGGAGTCTCTTTCAAGACTCATCAGTTAGTATCATAATTTCTCAGCTTGTACATAATTTCTCAACTTACTTGTACATAGTTTCCTTATGATTACATGTGCATAGCTTATTTCAAAAATACCAAAAATAATATAACATGTCAAAATACAAAAACATTTAAATAACTCAAAACATCAAAAAAAATAAACTATATAAATTATCCATGCTTTACATTTATACTACCATACTAGACTTACATTTTATTGTTATGATATTGTTTGTCAATTTATCTACATTACCATGTTTCACTTGATCTTCTTTGTGTGTGTGTGTGTAGTGATACCTAGATCCTTGATATTTCACTCTACCCATTGAGGCGGTATCCTAATTTTATATATGAGACATGCATCGACATATCCACCCATCAGGAGCATATTTTACATGACTACACCATCCAGATTATATCCTTCCTACACCATACACTCTAGTTATCATGTTGATCTACATTACTTACTAGCTTATATAGATTAGTCTATTGACACTCACTATTATATAGCACTTGTGTATTTCTTAGCATCTACCTAGTCTTGTACTCTATATTTCACATACTTTCACTTCTTGCTTTGATTATTTAGATGCGATAGTATTTCCAATATTTACATGCTTTCTTTTATTACTTTGAGTAGCTAGATGTGATTGCATTTCTCAATTCTTGTTTTATACTCTTGTGTTTGCCTTAATAAATTTGCCAATGTCCTTCACTTATTTGTAATTATATGTGTATGTGGGCCTTTTAACATGCCTTGTATGCTTTATTTTCTAATTTGAGAGACATGTGCATATGTCCCTTGTTTTCTTTCCCCCTTGGCCTATTTTATGTGTTTCTTACTTCATGCCTTACGTACTTGTTTGTTTGTTTGATTCTCAATTGTTTGCAATGCCATGATCCACATCATGCATTATCTTGCTTTCTTGGATGCCATGATGGACATCATTCTTCATCCCTCCTTGAAAACTAACAAATAACATTTTCTAGTTTTCAATTCAGTATACTGCACATGTTATTCCATTGTTACATCTATTTAGGCATAATCTTATTGATCTAACCATCTTCAATACAAACTATGTTATATCTTAAGACATAATTTTAATTATCATTGCTATAACATGTATTTCATATCATAACACACTTGTAGGGATATTTTTTCTGAGGGTAGTCATTGTAGGGTCTTCATCCTTACCCTCAGAAGAGGGGGCAACAAATAGAGGTTTTATCATAGAGATTAGAGCCCTCTACCAGTCAAAAAAAAATTCTTAAAACACTTAAAACGTCAATTAAAACCCAAAATATGTAGAATAGACCAAAAAATAGTGATGAATATAGAACAGTCCTCAAAAACAACAAAGGACAAGATCACCATAAGTGGACAACAACACCAGACACCAAAGTGTCTCATTTTTATGCTCTTATCCAAACAACCAAAATTCTAGAATTTTTAGAGATAGACAGAAAGGTAAGGTTAGTTACAGTTTTGTCAGCTATAGTTCAGTTCAAATTAGGTAGTTTCAATATAGTTTTACTCAAAGTATCCAGATATAGGGGGCATCATGCGTGGTATGATGGCTCTTGCCTCCAATATTAGATTGGGTAATTGGTACAACTTATAGATCAAAATCCATGTTACATACACCAGTGATCAAGAGCAATGCATGTGGCATGTTTACCTTCTTTTCTTTCTAAATTCAGTGTATTACCTAGGTATTCTTAGTAGTTGCATGTCTTATTCCATTTGTAGATGTTTGACATCATTTTGGAGTGACTTCCATATAAGCCTAGTTCTCAGTTTCATAGTGGATTTCATACAAGCCTAATATTCACCTTTCAGAGTGGCCAAGATTAGCCTAGTTCGTAGTATACATTCAGGGATCCATGCCACATTGTCATTACAGAGCATTCATGGGCTTCATGAACCATCTCATATGACACATATTCATACCAGTATCAATTCATAGCTTCACACTTAATAGGCAACAATGGAGCCAAAGGACTAGCTAGCCTTTGTATTATTGAGCCACTTACTCAGAGGGATTGGACACACAGTCTAAATATTGATTAACACATGCATGATCACATAGCTTCACTTAGTAGTGACAATGGAGCCAAAGGGTCAGCCTTTGTATTTTTGAGCCACTCTTGGGGAATTAAGCACTCAACTCCGTTCATGATATTAATCTTGGTACAGCACATACCCAACATCACTCAACATCACTCAGTGTCAGTCAACATCACTCAGCATCACACATCTTTATGGGCTTCACCCTTGTAGATAAATTCAGGTACGCTTTCTATTTTTTCTTTATCCTAGTATTTCACTTTACTATATCACTAAAATAAAGGGGGGGGGGGGGGGAATGTAGTCATATCAAATGTCTAAATTGGTAGTTTGAGTGTGGCTTGTGAGACCCCATACATAAGTCCTTTTTACATGCTCTTCTGACCCTTCTAGACATCTTTTGTTCATTACTAGTCATCCAAAACCTTTTAAATGATCATTCCACCTCAACTAGATTGTATTTTCCAAGCAAATCATATTCCCTCACATCTTGACCCTATAGGATAGGAAATCCATAGTTGGATTATAGTATCGGACCCTAGGGTGTCCCATTTTTGGTGTTCCTATCCATTTTCACTTTGATCACTAATGGTTATTTTCATCTGATCCATATCCTTAATTATGTCAGCCTAGTGTGAATACATCTGATCCATGACCAATTATTCCCTGTAAAAGCCCATCCAAATCTCATTTAAAAGAGGTGATGAATCTTACAAAGCAAGCAATAATATAAACAAAGCACTAAGGCAAACTTCCCTATTCTCTGCATACAATCACCCAACATAGCTGCAAACACACTCAAACCTTCATACCAGTCTCTAGCCACCTCAAGCACTCTCAATTTAAATTTTTTTCATCTACATTACACTATTTCACAAAGCACATTAGGTAAAATAACTACATATGGCTTGATCCCTCTTCAAAGTATTGGTATGTAGGCAGTGTGCCCACACAAGGGGTGTGGATTGCATTTTTAGTACATCTTACACACTAACCCCAGTTTTTTCAAGTGATTCAAAGATTTTTTTATCAAGCATGATGGAAGCTTAGGGTTTTTAAGATTAAATCAGATATATAGCAAGTTTCATCAACAATTAGCACTCAAGATTTCATAGGTAGGCTCACACAAGAACAATGTAAAAACTTAAAAAGTTTCAATTCTTTGTGACCAGTTTGAGCAACAGTGTTAGACACCAAAGTGTCTTGTTTTCGATGCTCTTATCCTTTCATCAAATGAAAGCTAGATTTAGATTCATGACACTGTCCCAGTCCTTCACAGTCAGTTTCAACCTTTCTCTTAGCTATCTCAACCTATTTTTATCTAATTTATATTTCTCCTTATTTATTGCTATTTTTAGAAAGATAAAAAAGACAAACAAATTATACAAATCAAGACGATAATTATCTCTATATTCTGTATTGATTTATTAATCTAAAATGTTAACTAAAATAGGAATAAGACTCCATTATTCCCAAAAAAGTTAAATCAATAAGCAATTTTCCAATATGATTATTTCTTCCACAAATTGATATGAAGATCAAGTTTTTTTATTCGACAATGGGAGAAAGAGCTCATTCAAATGGTATTTATAGATCCCACTAGATGTTGTAAAATTTTTGGGTCAACATGTTGTGGTACAATGACTTCTAGAGGGTATGTCTATATGGATCCATGATCTCCCACCAATGGTAACTAATCCATTAGGGTTATTCTTAGACATGTATATTGTGTAGTGGGAGGTGGTGTTGTAAAAAGCACAGGCCACACAATGGGCTACTCCTCTTCAAGTTTTTCCTCTTGAAGCAGTAGCTCCAAGTCTGTCTGCTACATCGATGAAGATCCCACAATGTAAAAAGAGTAAATGGCTAGCTGAATGCAACCCACCATCATAACCACAATGCAAAACTAGGAGCCAAGTTTCTTGGTATGATGATCCTCATGTATCGAATATTGTGTCTCAATGTGATTGGCCTGAGTTTTAGACTAACGCAATAGAGGTATACCGCCTAATGTTGGAAGACATGGTGGATGATTTGTATGAAGATGATAATGAAAAGGAATTTTTCTTTTGGATGGTTATGCGTACCAAGTGCATCCATAACAAGTTACCATTGGAGTTATGGATTTCCTTTCTGCCTTATCCACCATCCATTGTAGTGGACCATTTGGGTGAAGCAACAAAGATTCAACAGGATCAAATGGATCCTACAAATGGTATTTTCTTTAGAGGTACAACTTTGCCACAGCCTCTAGATGTACTACTTAAAAGTTCACCAGAGTCTACCCTTCAGTGCAAGTAGTTCATGCACAAGTTTCAAATGGAAAAAGAGGATCTAGATGACTCAAACATTATTGAAATATATACCCTCAGATTTATCGTAGCTACTTTCCAACCTTTAATTCTAACTAGTCCATGGATCAAGACAATGTTTGCATAGGTGGTTTCATAGGATGTTCCCCTAGGCTATTTGAGGAAGGGCTCAGTTTCTTGCTCACAAATTCAGATGGTTGCATGATCCTCCTCACTCTCAAAATCTGATGAACCACCTATACATACTAAAAAAGTTATGTTTGATTCTTTGACTGAGGAAGAGAAGCAAGTTACACATGAAGAAGTTGACCGAGCTACTACACATTGATGTTATCAAGAGGAAAAAAAAGGGACAAGGCTAAATATGCATAGAAGATGTAGGATGCATAGGCATGAGCTCAAGTTCTAGCCACTCACAATACTCAAGAGTTAGACACCATGATGCAAGCTACCATCACTACCATATAGTAAGTTATGGCTGAGGAACAACGTCAATAAGCTTCCACTAAAATAGCATGGCAGTGTAGCGCTGAGATTGAGAAGGAAGCCCAATACTCAAAGTTGGAAGATATCATAGCTATGCAGAAGGATGCCAAATTTTCTAGTGCTACTATCACTACTCAGTCAACACCATAAGATTCTCAAACTTTAGCCTCATCTGTAGAGAAACCACCATTGGCCAATGTTGGGACTCAGCCTTCCACCACAAGAGATGTTACTTCATTTCAAACTTACTTGGATCCTTTGACATAAAGTGCCACATAGCTGGTTATGTAGCCACCACCTACTTCGACAAGATTATCTTTGATGTCTATGTTGGATGTGCCTATACCACAAGCTTGAAGAATGATGTTTTTATTGAAACTTACTCCTCTTCAATGTACATTGACCACTATTTTGGCCACTTATTTAGGTAGCGCAATAGTCTTAATAGATCTTTCCCTAGATGTTACTCAGCTTTCACTAAGTAAACAAATTGAAGGTATGTCTGCATTTCAAGAATCTTTGTCACAAAAGGCTCAATCCTTGGACCAGAAGGTTTCACAGTTAGAAGCAGATAATATTAGGTTACGACAAACCTTATAACATGCATGTTATGTTATACAGACTACTTGCCTAGACCTTGTTTAGTAGGTCACTATTGATCCTAGCTAGTGTTATGTAGACTTAATTCCATTGCTTCTCAATTAGCTTATCCAGGATTGGCAGTGCAATAAAGCGCATAACTAGTATGCTCAGTAAGGCCCGATGATCAAATTTGAGACTCTAGAATTGTGTGAGTTTTTTCTCGAGTATCAGACACAACTTGGTATTACTACACAACAAGCTAGGAACATTAATTGTAACCTGTTAGATTAGCACCAACTCCAAAGAATTTGGACTGATCTTCAGCCCAATTTTGCTACTACATAAATAGCCTCCACTAAATTTTTGAACCTATAAGCTAATCCACAATCCATGGATGATACATTAAACACCTCAATCAGTGCCTGGGATATAGTTATAGATCAGCTTGTAGAGTGGTAGACTCAGGTTAAGTGTAATTCCTTTACTACAGTTCAAGGGCATAGATATGTGGACCACCTTACCCTACTTTCTAGTGATATTGATGTAAAGGTTACACCCATAAAGGCTAATATTCCTAATTTTGATGATGTTGATTTGTATAATTTTCTATATGCTCAATCTCCCTTGCATGTATTAGTTTGGTCAGTCTAAGAAGCTTTATTGGAATGGAAAACATACAAGCAGGACTTGGTTATGTTGGATGCATCCATTGCTCCTATGGTCAGTGATCTTATTTTTTTCCTTATAGTCAACTCCTGGTGATTCTTCAGTAGCAAAAGACTGATTCATCAATGATGCAATCTTCCACCATTTCTCTACCACCTTCTGCCCAATCTTAGGTACACCGTAGGTTTAGTTTTTTTTATTAACACCTTTTGTTTCCTTTATTATTCTATTTTACAGAGATTCAATTGGTTGAAAACTTGAAAGGGTGGCCAATTGGTCTCGTTAGCCTACTGAAAACTTGAAAGGGCGATAGGTTATCTTGCAATCTTTTGTTGAGGATTCTACAATTTTAACTTTTGCTACTTTTTAGTTGTGTTACTTTTGTGTTGTCTCAAGATGAGATAACTCATTAAGTTTGAGAAAGTGTTAGTGGGAAAGTATGCACATAGGATGCCATCACAGCATAAGGACATGTCATTAGTCTACCAGGTTAGCATACACGTGATGATTAGTCATCAACTGTATTCTCTTTTGAATGGATTATGTGTATTTTGGTTTCTCTAACTTGGGGAGCCTATAATGGGGTTATAGTTGTTAAAGATTCCAAACACAATATGTTGTAACCATGTGCCTAAGATAGAAATAGTGAATTATGTATATATGTAAGTTGTGAAGAGTTGAGAGAGGTTATACATTGAATAACTAGGTATTAGATTCATGAAATAGAGGCCTCTTGTAAAACTAAGTGTAATAGGTTGATCCATGTTTAGTGATTATAAGTTTCTATGATGTTGTAATTGAATATGTGTTGTAACCCCACCACAGACTTTATGTATCGTATATGATAATGTTTTCAATATATCTAAGGTTTCCTAAGTAATTGGCTATTTTAGATTATGTAATGAATGTTAAATTTATATTGCTATCTTGATGAACTTTAGATGAGAATCAAACTAGCCTAAACATCTAGGTCTTTTGTATTTCTGTGATGTCTTTAGGAATCTATTTTTTTGCAAGTTAGGGACCTGTGACCTCCCCCACAGTTGTCCTCATAATTATCAAGTTCTGGAAAATTAGGAACCTTTGCTAACACATGTGTACCATGACACTTTTATGCATTTGGAATACATATAGTGGGATATATTCCCTATGGATATAATCATTAGTGGTTTTAGTGGCCACGTTCAAATCTCTATCAAAGATATTGTGCTTCCATTACATGTTGGATCAGCACACATAGGCACTCATTTCCTAGTAGTACCAAGTTCATGTGTATTCAACATATTATTGGGCAGTTCATGGTTATAGCAACTTTAATCCATACCATCTATATTATATTGATGCCTCAAGTATATACATGCTAACCAAGTGGTTAAGATTGAGGGTGTCCCATATGAGTATCCTCTTCCCATCCCATAGGCAATTCTAACACATATTCCAATCACACTTCCAACACCAACACCAATTATAGCTCTAGTTCCACTACCAAATATTGCATGATTATTAGTTAAAATAGAGAGTATAATTCCTATGCATACATCATAGTGTTTGGAAAAGTCATTAGAGTAGGTCAGGTCTACTTCTACAATGTCTACATGCATGCATACTCTCGCTCAGAGACCATTACTAGAGAGACCATTGCATCAGAGATACATCACATGTTCTAGAGGACCTTCATCTACTCAATTTACATCAAGATCAGTGATATTGGGGTCTATGGGTTCTCATCACAGGACACCTACATCACCTACAACTTCTACATCTACCAGATGGGTCCCTAAGACCCTTACAGTTCACAAGGCATGACAATCAGTGCCACAGCATCATAGTATTACTACTCAAGTAGCTTCAGGTTTAGATTATATAACACACTAGATCATGGGCTCATAATTTCCCTTTCACATGCATACATGATCATAGTTCCCCTCTTCAACATAGGTCACGGTGATGGTGAGTCTCCCATGAGACTCATTGGATAGTATGATTTCTACTCTTGCAAATACTTCCTTCTCTCTCTCACTCCTTGTACATAGTTTATTTTCACATGCTTGTACATAACTTATAATAAAAAAAAACACAAAAACAATATAATATGTCAAAATACAAAAACATTCAAATATTTCAAAAATATAAAATTTTACAGATTGTATGTTTTGTTTTGTTTTGTTTACATTTCTACTACTTGCCAGATATTGCATATTGTTAGCTATCCTAGAGTAGTCAATTTTATCATACACATTATTCACTTGTTCTTGTCGAGTGCTTTCAGATTCTAGATAAGACTTTGGTCCACTACATTGATATAGATCAGCTATCATCTACCCATTTTGGGCATTTACACTGATCCAAGTTTATACATTGATACATCCACCCACTCGGGGGCATCTCCTACATAGTTTCTAAAACCAAATTTTATCTTTACATATTATCCATTCCATTTTATACATTGATTCATCTTGATATTTCTCATTGCTCATCATTGCTTAGAGTTTTTATAGACTATCACTAGTTAACCTAGTATATATGCATCCTAGCACCTACATATATTTGTATTACACAATTATACATGCTTTCATTTGTATTTCATAGATTAGACTTGAATGTGTTTCCTATGATTTCTTTAATCTTCAATGGCATTTGAATATGCCATTATTTGTTGGTTTATATGTCACTTCTCTATTTTTATGCCTTGGACATGTGCCCATGTCTTTGTGTGTGCTCTTTCATACTTCTCGATGTGGATATTTGAACATGTCATTCTATGTAGCTCTATGCCAAATTTCTTGTTGTTTGTGTATGTGGACATTTGAACATGTCCTTGTATGTCTTCATTCTCAACTTTAGTGACATGTTCCCATGTCCTTTGTGTTGTGGCCCCTTGGCCTACCTTTTGTGTGCCTCATATGTTTGTATGTCTTCTTCCTTATATGCTTCTACACCATGACACTTGTATTTACTTGTTACACATACATTAATTTTTGATCCAATGAGAGATCTTGTGCATCTATCCTTCCTACTTGATAGCCTTGATGGATATCATACCCCATCCTCTAGGTAGTTACTCAAATTTTATTGTTACTAACATTGATTATATAATATATAGACACTCTTGTGAAATGCTATATTACAACATACATCTTACATTTACATTCTGATGTTATGTTTTACATTATATTGGAATATCATGCACATGCTTTGGCTAACACATTTTGCAGAGTTACTTCTTAAGAGGGCATTTCTTTCATAAATTTCACAACTACCCTCAAAATATGGGGCATTCATAAGGGTTTGTCATAGAAATCAGGCTCCTACATTTTTTTTCACAAATACATTTTAGCACACAGGCTCAGTTTCAAATATCAGACTCAGGGCAGACATAAAATAGAATAAAAACTCAACAGTCAATTGAGATCACACAGAATCACCAGGAAGTCATTAGCACCCAAATCGGGACACTAACACCACAAGGCACTATTGTCCACTATAGGGTATTACTATCCAGTATCCCTAGCTTCAAGATAGTCTAGTTCATTCAAACTAGTATGTCAAGTACAATATAGATTTGTACAAATATAGTCATAGGTTTGGTAATTATGTTCAGATTTAGCTCAGATTCATTCATTTCAATTCAAATTCATACCAATTAATTATATTTTGGGGCATCATGTATGGTATGATCACTCATAGATTTAGATTAGTTGCACTAATTCAACTACTATATACTTGATTTAGATTCAGTATACTCAGATACCAAGTTGGGGTCATGTGCACAACACATAGTTTCCATATACTCAACTTCAGATAGGTTGACCATAGGAATGGAAAACTCCATGTCATTATCTATGTTGTATACACTTGCTATCACATTCCATTTTGTCACTAGATTCATGCCTTACTCCATATTTAGTGGTTGGCATTATCGAGTGGCCCAAAGTTGCCTACTATACTTGAGTGGCCACGGAATCGAATACATAGTTAGATTACTCAGTTATATACTTTTAGTACTTTGTGTAATATAATTATAGATGTATCTATCACATAGGGAGAAATGATGGATTCATGGCCTACTTGAGTTCTTGAGCCACCTATATGAGAGGGTTTGACACACTTACAGTCTTCTCCAATCTATTCAAAGAGATCAAAATCCACTAAGCAGGGGTGGGCAATGATGGAGTCAAAATCGGATTGAGTTCTTGAGCCACCCCTATGAGGATTGATTAAGCCATCAACTTAGTTCAAGTTATTCAATGATATGATCACTATGCATATTCACACACATAGGTTGTCACCAGGTTCATGCATTAGTTCTTGTACCCAACGAGGTGTATTTATTCATTTCCACATAGTCTTTTGTGTGTGGAACATGATCCAAAGCAATATCCTGCAATGAAACATGCAAAAATTAGTCCTTAAGGATAATGCTTTCGATCATGTTCCACATACACAGACCCAAATTTGCTTACTCAAACTCAACTACACATGTTTCACTTCCAAGGTAAGTCCATGTACACTTATTTTTTATTTATACTAGTCATTTTGTTTTGTTGTATTACTAACATAAAGCGGGGTAAATGTAATCACCTAAACGTGGTAATTATATTCTAAGCATGTTGTTTGAGTTAATCTATCCTTAGGCTATCCATAGACCTATCTTTGAGAATTACACTTACATTTCCAATCATTCAGTAGACTAAAATCGCCTACATCTAGTCAAGACATAGTCTCATAACTATCTTCCCAGATTCCAATCTAACTTTTGTAGCAGTCTGCAAAAAGGACATTACCACCACATTTGGGATATTATAGCCACATGGTGCTAGTGTTCCCAACTGGGCGCTATTGTCCTTAGCCCCAACTCTTCCCAATGGATAGTTTTTCAAATGTGTACCCCTCCTAAAGTTGGCCTAAGCCCATTTTATTATCTACACAAGCAATAGAACCCTATAAATATAAGCCTAATCCACCTCTATTCACTAAATGAAAAATAGATGCAAAATCTATTCAAACCAAAGATAAAGTTATGTAAAATCAAAAAAATTGATCACTATTATGCCCTATTTTTTGCATACTGCCATCTACAACAGCCCTAAGTTGAGTTTTTAACCATTTTCAATCTAAAGCACATTCAAGGCATCCAAGGCCATTCTCATTGTAGTATTCACTTGCACATACATCAAGCACTAGGTGGGAGAACTACATCAGACTTGATCCCTCCTCGGAGTATTGGTATATAGAAAACTCTATACATAACAAGGTGTTGAAGATGTTCAGTCCATCCTACTAACACACACAAAATTATTGATTATGTCATACTTGAAATGAGATTAGGGTTTTCATATCAAATTAGGGTTTTTAGGTACAACACAAAGCTATGGGTTTCAATCACATAGGAACAGAACATATAGACACAGGTATAGGTGCTCTTTAAAAATATAAACAATCCTATAAAGATGACATTAGTGCCACATTGAGGACACTACACATAGATGGCACTATTATCTAAACTAGGTGCTACTGTCTAGTGAACAAATAAATAACATAATCTTGATGATGACACAAACTACTGCCCAAATCTCAAATTTTAAATCTTAGATCATTTGCAACAATCAATTTTTAAATAAGTCTCTAATCTCTATTTATTTCTATTTATAAAAATTCAAACAAGGTCAAAATCATAATAAACTTGTACTTAATTATTGCATATTTATTTAACTGATTTAGACATCTCAACGCTTCAACCAAATATAAGAATTACTTGTGTAAAACCCTAAAAGGTTAAATCACATGAGATGATTTTGTTAACTCCTATTTTTATATGAGTGGCATACATGACTCATCCCTCATCTCAAATAAGGAGAATTATAGAAAGATTGTCATAGATACATAAGCCTCCATGAATAGAGAATTAGATTAGAGCACATATTTCATAAATTTAGAATAGTTAATATATTAGATGGTTCAGTTACATGATAGACATTGGCACAATAATACATATTATGGGATCATATGTCATGGATATTGACTCACTTTACAAAGACTTAAATACATATGCATACACACTTGGGTGAATATGCATGGGCATATGCACATAGTTTACAAAAATATAGATTACAAATTTTCACATATACATATATTCGAGATACAAGTTCTCAAATTCAAAATATATATGCATAACATTATATATCAGTTGGTATATATTTAAGGGGCATGATATTGGCTCAATCACATATACACACTTTCATATTCATGAGTCATGATACTAGTTCATGCACATATATAGAAATATAGTTTATATTTGAATGGAAAATAGTTTTTATTTCACTTCAAACTTACCAAATATACAATTATAATGGGGACTTGGACATTATTTATTCTCTTTTGATCATGAAATTTATTCTACATTGATCAAACTTGAGTGAAACTATATAATCAAACATGCATTCATTGTTGCATCATAAACCTTGTCCATTCCCATTTGATCATGTTTTTTTGTTTTACATTGAGAGAACTTGAGTAAAACTATACAATCGAATCTATAATCCATTTATAGTGGTTGATTCCATTTTATTTAAATGAACTTGTCATGTGGTTCCTTATTTTCCTATGTAGTTGTTTAGGTTAATACATTACGTACTTCTCCCCACATTCATGAGGGTTTAGACATGTATTTATAACCCAAGGGCCTACATATTTACACAAATTTGGGGCACAATCATCTCAAATCTTCCTATGTTTTAGCAAGAAAGTACAAGTTTATCCAATGCTTCAATAAGGAAGGATCATCTCCAAAAACAATTCAAGGAAGACATGGTTTTCACCAACACATACGTATACTCTATCCTTGATCTTCAAAAAAAATAAAAATTCAATTTCAGATTAAAATGGTCAATTTATGGACACTGACTACACATGATAGTAAATTTTTCTATTGAGTAACCTGTACAATTAGATCTTCATACCAAAGAAAAAGTGTGTTACACACACTTAGTTATATCTTATGTTTTTAATCTATAAATTCCATTACTAGAATAAAAAGGAGAATTTGTAGGTACTATAATATGATATTAATTACTTGACAATGACAAACTTGATACACATTTACCATGCATGACTTAGGTACACAAACAAGGTCTTAATCAACCATTGTCTCACACTTGCATGATATCTTATGAGTTGACCCTTCCATTCTAGTGTTACACACCTACATGAACCTCGATTTTCATTTCAAACCTACTAAATATCATGCATAGACATCTCCAAACCTTCAATTTAGTCCCCTATACATAGGTTAGTTATGTCAGTTTTGGTTAGTATTTCCAATTAATACTAACCTATCTAGATGGTATCGACCCTCTCCCAACAACATCTACTTTCTAAAATTATTTTTTTCCTTAAGGTTGGCCCATCTACCTAACATTTTAGTGGTGTGATAAATTACCCAATTGGACTCATATATACACAAATCGATGTCTCACTAAATGGTGGACTTTGCACTTATCTGGTGCACATCTATACATTATTGCACATTGGAAACAAAATTCATATTCTTCCCAAATTTTGAATTTATCACTAAGAGTAGTCACAATCCAATTCTAAAGCACACTGAAGCTAATTCAAAGCAAGCATTATCAAGGATCACAACCAAATCATTAGATGCATGCACATAATGAAGGACCATAATTACACAATCAAAATATGTGAGATAACAAAATACGGCTTATTTTTCCTCCTTAGAGTATCATATGTGTAAGTATCGATCAATCACAAAATGAGGGTGATTGGGCTCAACTCAGTGCATTACATTTGTCCAAATTTTTTATGTTTCTATCCCTCACAAAGCACACCTAGGAATTCAAGGTGAAAGAGACTAATTTTTGGAGCTCTGCACAACATCAAGGTTTAAAATCACACATATAGAGCATAGAGAGATAGCTAAAGGTGACCATATGGTCACAATTTCTCATTTTTGTACATGTGCATATCAACTAATGATACTGACCCATAGTAATGAAACCAACCCTAAGTAAACATAAGTATAATTCCTAAACTAGACAAATCTCAATCTTACTTGAATCTGATTTCAACTTTTATAATATAGTCAGTCAAACAGACACCTAGAAAAGCTAAATATTCATTCATTTGATGTATTTACTATATTTATAATATGTCACTTGTCAAATCATTGCAATTAATT
The DNA here is from genome assembly GCA_037957365.1 of Torreya grandis. Classification (NCBI taxonomy): domain Eukaryota; kingdom Viridiplantae; phylum Streptophyta; class Pinopsida; order Cupressales; family Taxaceae; genus Torreya; species Torreya grandis. The sequence goes on from JARHVA010001496.1 coordinate 1,158,813, forward strand.
TTATTATTTTACATTCATATGTATGCTTGAATGTCATATCTTAAATCTGAATTATTCTACTAGTTTCTATCCTATTAGGGTTGTAAAACTAAATTAGGGTAAAACATGCATAAATAAATAAGACTAGCATACAAGGTAGATCTAGAATATAGAAGTATAAAACAATAAATAATATGTGACCTAATAGATACAAACATTAAATAAGTGAAAATGAAAATGATTTGACAAGAAATGGATAATAGGAAAATAAAAAGAGATGGAATAGTCACACCTTGTTCCACTTTGATATAATTATAGAATTCTATATGTGCAGCAGTGGTCTATAATAAGGAATGATCTCTATGTAAAATATGGGTCGTGTACTATGAAAAAATATTATTGACACATGTCTAACTGACAAATCTACACAGGGCAAATTCAGCACTACACCCTATGACCAATCATTTTTTTACTAAGCACCAAATGTGTAATGTGAACCTTTCTAGTTTTTTATTTTTTATATAGATTCAAATCCTAATTCCATATAATCTTGTATTTGTGCTTCTCTAAATTATAAGGAATAATATTTGAAATTATGTCTTTTCCTCTCTTGACATAATTCACCACAACACACATACAAAGGATAAGGGATAAAATTAGTTGGTTCTTGCAACCTCAATGGAGATACAATGACATATCTTTCATGCTAGAATATGACCCCACATATTTTGTTTGTAGTGAAAATAGATTATCAAGCAAGGGTTTTGACCTCATCTTCCCTATAAGTGACGATGCAACTACATGAAAATTTACCTAAACCATATTTGATATAAGTAAATGATGCCACAATAGATTGAATTAAAGAATTGCCAAGGGTGGTTCAATTTTAAAGATCCTTCTCAAATGTAGCAAATCATTTTAATCAGTAGAAGACTAAATTTGGGTAGGATCGTCATTTGATTCCTACTTGGTACATGACTATAATGACTTGTATATTCATTCCTTAAGACATGGCACTTACAATGATCAACCATAAAAAGTAGTTGTATGTGAAATAAAAGGTGCAGGATATTAAGCCAAGGCAAAAGGACCCACAAAAACAAATGGGACAAATTTGGAAGCCTACCAAATCCACATATGTAGATTTGGAAGTAACCTATGGTTTTTGAATCTATCCCAAGAGAAACAGATGTGTAGGAAGGGTACAAGTAGCACAAAAGATATTAAAAAAAGGATCAAAATCTGAAATGGATAAATACTAAAGACATCTAGAAGGTATAAAGATAGAGAGAGTAGTGTGGGGTAGGAAGTATCCAAAAAATAGCCAAATATAGACAAGTGGACCAAGTGTGAAAAAATGGGTAAAAATATGCTATGGATAAGGGATTTTTACTAAATTTGGGTGTTTGTAAGCATTTAAGATAGATGATGAAAGTCAAAATTTTCATCCTTAATCTCAATTCTCTTTATATTATAGTGAGTTCTCATAGTTTCATTTTGGACACTAATTTTTATAAGGTGAGATGAACGACAAGACATAATGTCAAGTTTAGGATATCCATCTTAAGAACTCAACACATTTATCATTAACATAGTGGATGGTATCCCTCCTATACAACTAATCATCATATTTAGTAATGCCAAGCCTCCATACCACACAAAGGTCACATTGAGCTACACAAGTATCATGACATAATGTCAAGTCTAGGATATTCATCCTAAGACCTTGACAAGTTTTATACTAACATAATAATTGATATACCTGCCCATAAAGTTAACCACCAATTTATTACTATCATAAACCCCTAGGTCCACTATTTTTATTTGTTAACCAATAAGGCTTAATTATCTGGTTACATTTCTTACCTTATAGTAACATCACTAATCAATTATAGAAGAGCCAACTATGTCGACTACTCAAACATATACCTTACAAGCAAACATCTCAAAGTAGACATAAAACACAATTCCTAGACTACTCCATGGAGACTTACTCTTCACTAGGAATACAAATATGAATATCATTCATAGTGTGTCATAGGCCTTACATAACAGGTATTCACCAAAGAAGGATTAGGTTCCAATAGTTTTGATTTTTTAACTTGGCCTATGCCCTCGTCAGCTATGCTTAGTCCTTATATGATGTGAATGTCAATAGACCTCATGAATCATGCCAAGTATCTTAGGTCCACCTAAAGCCTAGGTCACTCATTATTCATTTCTCAAGCGAGACTAACACTATCTAGTGCTTTCCATAATTATGTTTTGTGTTGATCAATATATTTTTGATCTTGGTTTTTATAATCATTCTAACTCATTATGTTTACAAGATTGTAGTGGTAATATCGGCTTCAATTTAGGTTTAAGCATACAAAATGTAACACTTGTTCAAACATTTGTACTTTGTCTATTTATTAAAATGATTATAATCCTAATTAAATTATTTAAGTTAAGAGGATTCTAATAATAATACTAAACAATTCATTGATTAAAACAACATTCTACACCATATTTCCATTCCTTACCGCTTACCATACAAGGTCTATGGATATTTTCAAATGAATTTGGATAATATGTTTTATATACAACCAGTGCTTATACTACATTTTGATATGGTTCAAATTATCTTGAGTGATCATTATTCAAAAATATCTTATTCTAGGTATTTGCAACAACTAGTAATACTTTTTCCATATAACAGTAGATCTTATGAACCTTTTAAACCCAAATTTTAGTGTAAGGTTTAGGTTCAATATTTTATTTATAATTTTCTCTTCAAGCACAAAGCATAAGGCAAAAATTTTACAAAACACACAATCTCATTCATCCCAAAATTACAGAATCATACAATGTTATTTTGCCAAAAATCAAACACCAAATGTAATATTTAAATAACAATTAATAACTCAAATTTTCATATTGTAATTTTTCAACAAGGACATCTAGAACCAAGTCTAGAAATTAGTTTACAAATCAAAGTTGTATTACTAAGTTAACATTTTAGATTGGTCTACAAAACCCACAAAATGTTTTTAATAATTTCCTGATAAATTTGCAACAAAACATAGAAATGAAAAGTCGTTGAAATGGTAATTTAATTCTCATAATTACAAACTATATTTTCCCAAGAGGGATGTCTAGGTACAGGTATGAAATCAGTTTAAAATAAGCATATGATTTCTAATTTGCATTTCTAGATTGGTTTACAAACCCCATTTAATGTATCTAATAATTCTTTTGCAAAATTGCGACAAACCCTAGAAATAAAAATCCATTAATGTTTAAATTTTATACACTAGTAGAGGCATCCATTTTTTAAGAATAAATACGTAAATTGAAACATTATATTTTGAAAGCAGTTTCCAAGATCTACAAGATAAGTTTTTACCCATATTTCTCTTTGCAAACCCTTGAAATTCCAAAATTCTAAATGCAACTAGGGAGAGCTGAATTTTTTACAAAACCAAAAAATAAAACTCGCGTTTGGGTTTCCAATAGGGGTGAACCACCATGCCCACAAATCTCTGGGAATTTCTAAACCCTACTTCCACACAAAATACATATTTCATTATCCATTGTATTTTCCTTATTTTTTCCTGAATTTTATGCTAAGAAGGTGAACTATTTTAATTATTTTTACAAATAAAAATAACTTAAGAATCTCAATAAATGCATCCAATGAATCTACACAAAAACCCAACATTTATTTTAATTATTCTATAAGGTTTATAGATCCTTCGACAAAGGAAAGAAGACAGATATTTGCATAAACTCAATCCAAAAAGGGTTTATGTTATCATTTACACATGAAAAAACAATTTATTATGATAAAAACCAACAAACAAGACAAATATTGTCTCCCTATAGTTTTCCTTTAAAATCACACTCAAACAATAGTTCCCATCTCGTTTTCTCTATTAATATTGGTAGAGTTATATTTCTCTCAAAAAATGGAATGAATGTATGAAAGATTTTTATAACATCCACCATACCAAGTAGTCTATGGGACCAAGAGCTGAAATAAAGTTGTTCCATGATAACGCAACTTCTTGACATGAGGTTTGTCCTACTAATATTTCAAAATTTCTAATCCCTTCTCAATACTAACTCTTCTACTATGAATCTTAATCAGAAAACTTCTTGTTCTGTTTAACCTTTCCTCTTCAAACAAGTCAGTTAAGTTGTCAAGCTTCAAGTTGTCTTTGTACTTGATAAGGATGTCATTATAGGTTCCACAATCCATAATGAAGTGCCACTCTGTCTCCACTACTCCCTTGTCAGAAAATAAATATGTTATTATTTCTCATTCTTCCTTTGGTACTATCCACCTGCCAATTTTATACCTAATATGATGTTAGTCCTCAACTATGTAATCAACATATTTGATTTCCATTTATTTTTTGTCCCAATGTATGTCTTTTCTTCATGCTCTCAAGTGGGTTAAACTTATTGATGTAGTATGTTTTCTTCCTTCCCAACTTCTTTGTCCACATGATAGTTTTGAAATTCTCTCTCACATATTGTTTTATTTCCTCATTGGTGTTTGGGCATTCTTGCATGTTGATGTCCCATTTACTCATCCCTTTGTTGATTTATGTCATCCACTCTTTTTATTCTTCTTAGCTCTTCTTCTATTACCATTTTCGGCCATTGATGATTCTCCATACTTTGTGTCTTTTTTAAATAACTTAATATTCGACTCATTGTCGATGTTTCCAACGGAAGGTACATGTTTCAACTAATAGAATCTCATATGGAATAGGGGATCTGACTTTGAGGCTACTTGTGATCAAATATTTTTGGACCCTCTCTATCTTTCTCCAATTTCAAGCTCCTTATTATTATTCTCCTCTTATTTCTCTACTTGACAAGTGTATTTTTTTTGAAAGATACTTGTTTTGACTCTCCCTTTTCTCTTATTTTCTATTTCTCATTTTCCTTTCTATTCTTTCTTTTCGCTTTCTATTTAATTCATAAATTAATATTTAATTATAATCTCACTACATGAACATATGATGATAATAAATCTCAAAATTTGCAACAATTATAATTATGCATCAACAAATTAATATGTACACATAAAATTATAAGAATATATGAGCTTTGAGGTGGAAATTATAGGCCATGGGTGTGTGTTTAGAAGGTTGAGGTAGTTGATATCCACATCACTAATCTAATTCTGAAACATGAAGGAAATAATGATAATATTGTTACATCATGGCTCGTATTAAGTGCGAGTTAATTTTTGTAATATTTTATTGACAGAATAATATATCCCATAATATTCATAATTGTTGAGATTTTACTAATAATTCTAAGAATTCTGACATTATTTTTGTTGGGATGTGGCACTCTTCCTAAATAATTTAGCAAAAAAAATATATACACAAAATATAAATATTTTACTAATGTACAATTCCATGTTTAAGTGTCATGTTAGAATGTTTAAACTCTATCATTAACTATGATCATGAGTTTGTTGATGGCATCTTCAATATGGTCATTCTCACAATAAATATATTTATCTAATTTTTTCACAAGATCAAATGATGGAAAGCGACAAACAACTCTTAGTTATTTCATCCAAGCATGACATGTAGTTATTTCATCCAAATAAGCAAAGTTAATGTGAAAACACGTGATCCCTCAAATGGCTTCCACTCCTCAAAAAAAGTATCCATGGAAGATTTTTTTTTATGGGTGGACCCAAGTAGGCTAAATGAAAACAAGTTTGATTAATTATGTTGTGTTTTGAGTCACCTTACTTGAAGTTGTGAATGTTAATTTGTGTTCCTTATAGAATTCCATATGCTAAATTTTTTAAGGTGACCGCATAGCATTATGACTAACCCTTAATTAAGCCTTGATTGAATTATGATGACCAAGACTTAGACATAACAATTGATTTTTAAATGATAATCTTAGTTATGAAAATAAGTTTTTTTATTAATTATAAATAAAAATAGAAAATATCAATGTTTTAACCCACACTTTGTGGTCCATGATCATGATGATGAATGACAAGAAAAAGGATAAGTGATTCTTATATAGATAACTTAATTTACAATTTAGTGTAAAGGAAATTGGAATATCATTTCAACAAAGGTTCAAGGATAATTTTTTTGATATCCATCGAGATTGTATCAATAGTTCAACTCTAAAATAACACATTCATAAATATTCTTATGACATTTGTATAGATAAAACAAACAAAATGTGAGGAACATTATATGAAAGGGAAGATTAGAGAAGTCATTGAGATTCCGAAACATCCTTACAATCTCAATCAAAATGATTTTCTAAAACTTAACAACACAAAGACCCATTATCCATCTACTCAAATCTCATTATTAATTTAATTAATATTTGTATGTTAAAAATTAATACCTTTTTCATTCATTTATTATTATATGTGGCCATTAAATATTGGTGTTTGTATTTATTAGTGATATTTAAACTATATTTTTTTGTGTTATTTATATGAGGATCTTTTATTTGATTTTGCATCATTCATCATGATCACGAAACACAAAGTGTGGTTTGAAACGTTGATCTTTTCAATCCTTATTTGAAATTAAGTCAAGGGTCTTGTTTTCTTGCCATCATGAATTTTGGAAGATTGAATTATTTAATCATAGTTATGTTGGAGGAGAAGTGCTTGTATTCATTGGTAGTAGTGAGTTTTGTCTTTGGAGGAGACTACAAAATGTTGAATATGTATTCTTTGATGTCAATCGTTATTGTTGTGGCTTACCTTGATATATAAATTTCCAATCAAACACATATGGTCTACCAAATATAATTTCATAGACCTGTAGTGGTGTGAGGTCACAAGAAATTATGTCCCCCATAGGCTTGACTACATACTTGAAAGTGCATTGTCATCAAACCTAAATTTTCTTCCCTTACTTTCTAGATATTCCATAGAGAATGGTCTAAGGGTTTCTTAAGTGGTAAGACCTAGGCACTAAGTGCACCTTGCACAATGATGTTCTTCCCCCCATTGTCAATAATGACATGAAGAGTTTGACCCTTCACCAAACACTTGGTGAAGAAGAGGTGTTCTCATTCCTCATAAGTATAGGTGTTGGCACTCAAACAAGTAGCATCTAGATCAGTGTTTTATTCTTGTAAGGGACATTATGTATATAGCAAGATTGAAGAAAAATGTGCACGACATTAAATTTTTTTCTCTAAGTTGATGTGTTGTTGGTGGTACCAATTTTCATTTTTGTTCCTATTTATTTTGTTTGAATTTCAAGGCATAGGAGCCTTTTGATGTTTTGTGGCCTTCTTAGGATGCTCTCCCTTGCACCGCATGTTCTAGTGTGGCACAAGATGTTGAGATTGGATGTCAAGAATAGGTTGGCTCTTGTGCACGATGTTAGGTGAAGAAAACTTCAACATCATCTTTACCTTGGTTTTGATCTTAGTAGATTTGTACTATGTTTTGACAATGCATCTTTGCATGAATATAAGGTGAGATTTAATTGTTGCACTTCAACAAATAATGTTCCTATGTTATGTCCTCATGTAAACGCATATTGTAGTCATGGAACTCATCTGTGTAATCTTCAACTTCTCTTCCTTGCATTAGAGCAACTACTCTAACTTGATCGAATCATCCTCTTATTGCTTGAGGGAGAAATACTCCTTTTGCATAAAATTGACAAATGAAATCCAAGTCTCTATGGGCTCCAATTCTTTCTTGCACTGTGTGCTTAAGGTTTCCCACCATTGAGACACTAAAATGGACATCTTCAACACTGTGAAGATAATATTCTCTAAGTCACTGAAGATAATATTGACCAATAAGTAACCCTCAAGTTATCAAATCCAACTATCCAATGATGTGGCATTGATTTTACCTTCGAACACTACATTTTCAAGATTGAATTGAACTTTGAAATGCCTTTGATGTTTAAACAGTGAATGCACAAGCCGCACAAAAAAGAGGTCACTTGTGGTCTAGGCTACATCATGAGTTCATGAAACTAGCCAAATAGTTTGGTGCACTGCTCCTCAAGGATGTATCAGATGTGTTTTTAGACATATGGGAGTGCCCCAGTGAATCTTTTCTAGATGTTAGCCATATTACTCTTACAACAACATTCTTTTAGATACTCTAAAAAAACATGTGGAGGTTATTCTTTATGTTTTTTTTTTGCTTGTGTGTTTACAAGCATATATTTTCTTTGATACCAATTATCTAAACCACAAGGTCCAAGATGACAGCTCGGAGGACAACCTTGCAATTTGGCTAACAAACTACGGGTTATATTACATGAAATTGAAAAACCATTACAACACTAAACCAAAACACATTTGAATGGAGAATATTTATAGAAAAGTGCAACTTTTATTTAGTAGGAAAGAATATAGTGAAGTACATGGGTGTATAATGTTCAACCAGGATAATAATGGAGATTCTTGTGATCAAAGAGGGAGAACTAGAATACACTTCCTAACTGATTTTCCTATACCACCATGAAATAATATAGATGAACATTCTAAGTTAGCTACTCAAGGCATGTTAACATCCATGCCTATGATCTCTAGTATTTTCTATGGTTGATCATCCCCATAGGGTCGACATGAGTGCAATATATACATCATTACAAAGTAGTCACAAATGGGAATGGTTACAAAATAGTTCGTCTTCTCCCTGAGTGACAATTCACCTTCCTACATGTGTACTAGTTTGACTTATGATATTCTAATATACTGAAATATGTTCTGACAAGGAGCAAACTTGGGAAGTGCCACTTGGTTTGTCGTAGATAAAAAAGATGTTGCCAAGTGGCTATGGAATTTGGATGGACTTGCACAGTGTTAAGTGCTACATAGTATGTCACAAAGAGCTACACAAGCACACAAAGGTACCACAAGGCTTCATGGATGGTGTGAGATGTATCGATGCTAAGGAGGTCAAAGTCCTTGAGAAGAGCACACATATTGGCATGATTGTGCTTGGATCACTACATGTACATAAGAACTAAAACCGGTATCATTCATATTGATTAATTCTTCTTCCAAAATAGACATATTTCCAAAGAGCATTCTAACATATGTTTATTAGTTTCTACATAAATAGTATTTCCCATGGGAAAAAAAAGACAACATAATCAAGTAAAAATATGCAAAATAAAATGAATGTACTCTTTATTAGGTTTGACATACTTTGAATCAAGTTTATTTAGACACAACTTCACTTCCTTGGATTACCAAGATAACCTTCAACGTAGTAAGAAACAAGCCACATTTTTTCTCATCACACAATTGATCTTAACAAATGGCATCGCTAGCTTGAGAAAATGTGGTGTCCCTCTAGGTAACATCCATCCTATAGGCACATATAAAACATCTTCAAGGTGTGAAATTATTATTTTATTTCTTAAAACTTATGAATTTTTGGTTATATGGGTTTATACAATGAATTTTGATAGTCGAAAACATGTGTACCATGTTTTAATTTTATGATTCTAGATTATCATATCTAACATTTTGAATCCATGTGATATTTTACATTCACGTGACATTTTATATTAGTAAGGTGCTTCATACTAACGTGTCATTTATTGTTGAAAACATCTTGATTATTTTATGATGTATGTTACAATTAAATTTATTTGACTACCACACATATGTTGACATTTGCCATGCCATGTCATACCATAGATGTAACATGATACAATTTTGTTTATGCAAATCACAAGGTTCATGCCAACACAGAGTAAGGTTGGTAACGAGGTGCACATTTCCATGAGATGGGTAACTTATTCAACCAATCATTCAAAGCATAAATGGTATGATCAAGGCTAATAGACACGGCACAACAAAACAACACCATAGTGGCATGAAAATGAACCAAAATTCTATTTGGGTAATATAAAGAAGACTGCATTTGCATCCTTGCTAAAGGATAAAAATTAATATTTTAAAATAAAAATGAAGGGGATATCATAAAATAAAAGAGAACTGTAACATACGAATATTTTAAAAATGAAGAAACAGAAGACGGGTGGTGACAATTTTAAAAGTAAAACATTGCTTGCAAGAAAGACAGTTGCAAAAAAACCAATTCCTTATTTAATAAAGCCTACAAACATAATGAGTACAGACAAGAAAGCCCATTCCTATTGATGACAAAGAGTTGAGATTCTCAGATTGGTTGAATTCCTATTGAAAAGAGAAAAGATGAATAAATGGGGATGGGTGAGGGGGAGGCAATATCCTTGCCATTCAATTGTAGTTGGGAGGTTTTGGAGATTCACTATGGGGATAGATTATTAGAGTGAAAGAGTTTGATGATCATTTTTAAGTTGATAATCTCTTTTTTTTTTTTTGGTTTGATCTTTTATAAATTTATGATTGTTGATATATTGTTGTTTGATTCGATTTTACTATGGAAATTATTATTTTGTCCTCTCCCCATTATTTTATGTATTTGTATTATTCCATCATGTTTTGCTTGAGGGGGTGGGAGTGACGAAGGAAGAAGTTTTTCCCAAGTAAAAAATTTGCACACTAGATGTTATATCTAAAAGCTATTAAGTTTAGAGGCCTTTGTTGGACATTGTGTGGGAGGGATATAACTCAAGACAATGTTTTTGCAGTGTTAGGCATGGTAGTAGCCTAGATGATAATTGACACTTCTTTCTATCATCACTATGTTGTGAGTGAAGTGATAAAACATATGCTATTGATTTAATAAATTTATGTCGAGCAAGGCAATAAACTGATAATAATATGTTGAGTAGGCCAACACCATGTTGAGTCTGTCATCACTGTCCAGAGAAGGGCAAAAAAGGTAGACATCATGAGGTGGTAAGAACTATGCTAACAATAGTAGGGAAATGTCTTTATTAGAGTCTTTCTTATGCTAATTTCTCTTTTTGCATCCCATTTGGTTGAAGCTAGGGGATTGCCTTGTTGTTATTATATGTTTACTTCATGATTGAGTTGTTTGCATTGCTTTTCCATTTATGAAGACTTCTGAATTATGGTTTTTAGATTTCATCTTTTGATTATGAAGATTTTCTAAGTTTTGGTAACCATTTGGGGAATGTTGTATATGTATTGTATGTGTGAAGAGATCTAGTGCAAATTCAAGAGCGTGGAGATTCCTCGTGTTACCCTCTTATAGACCCCTACACCTATTGTGAAGCCATCCAAGAGGATCATATAGCACCAACAATCTCTAGTTCATTATGAATAGAAGTGGAAAGCTTATTTCAACCATCCGATCTTTGGTTCACACTTTATTACTCTTTTTTATATGATATTGTTGAGAAACGTTGATTTTAAAGATAAAGAATTTTTATTTTTAAAATGTGAAATGTGAAGTGCATAGGAATTGTACTTATGCTTTCTATTCTTAGAGCTTAAGGATAAATTCTTGAAGAGAATAATTATGTCATCTTTCTATGAATACCTATATAGTCTCAACGAATCTCTTTAAAAATAATGAACCATGGCAATATGGAATCATGGGGAAATGATAAAGAAAAACAAAAAGTAATGAACATGAAAGAGATGCATAGTCTTCTTATAATAGATTATAAGAGTCCATATAAGTTTTACCTCTTGCATGATAAAGTAATTGAAAGTTCAATTGTTGAAAGTCCTAAATGATAGACAGTGTGCACCATTGCAGGGAACTCATGTACGAAAGCATGAAATTAATCATGATCTCCCTAGTAGTCATCATAAGCCATAATTAGATTTAGGAAAATGAGTTTTGTGATTCCCAAATGCACACCCTTTCACTTTTTATGATTATAGAATGAATTATGTGTATATAGCCTACATACTGCATTGTGAGTGTACAATCTTGTATCCAAAAATGAATGTAGCAAGCAATGAGATATGAGCATTTTGGGTTAAATTACCATTACATAAACTTTTGGAAACACCATCATTGTGTTTTCCATCTATTGGAAAGATATCATCCATTTGGCTAACATAGAGAGAATGTAAAAGGTAAGTGTTGTTTTAGAAAACTCGTAGGAATCATACATATACAATAACATAGGTTTTATCTTCATACTTCATAGCTTCTTCCTTGAATTTGTAGTCATGTCTTCAAAACAACCCTTAGGTGGAGAAGTTATGATCACAATAAAATACTTGTGCAAAATATACTTCGAGGAATGAAAATTGGTAGAATTGTTAATCATGCCTAAATGAGTATTTCATATTTATAATCTTGAGCTCCATCTACAATATTTGTAGTTTCTATATAGGCTTGGAATGATGGGAAAAACATGTTATTTCGATAAAACTTGACAAGCTTAGAAGGGTTCCTTAACAAATAATTATCACTCCCAATGAATTTCATAACCACCCAATGTGATTTGCAACAAAATTTGAAGAAAATGTGCATGAAATCATAGTTTTCCAAAAATTGTGAATCATTACTTTTCGGGGCCATATTTGAAATGTTAACCGATGACATTTGAGATAAAACATTATGGATAAGTGTAGAGGAATGAAATGGGAACTCAAAGGTGAAAGACTTGCAATATTAAACATCTCCATAAATAAATCACATCAAGCCAAACTAACCTCTAAATGTTTTCATTCAATTCTAATTTTTTTTAAATGATTGTCGAGTTGTTTTTGAAACACAATTTGGATTGTCAAATGGATCCTAATAAGGTTAAAATTTGCATTAGTGTTGAAATAGGTAAGGGGAACATAATGGTATTGGACTCACAATAAAGTGATTCCCTACTAAGAAGATACAATTTAGTGTGATTTTGGGATACAATTTAGATGAGAGTTTTGAGTGTTAAAAGGTTGAAAATTTTAGGGATTGAAGACAAGTGTGAGAACATAGTCTAAGAATTCCAAAATAACCATAACTATTTCAAAGTATAGGTTATTGAGCAAAACATGACGTTTCATATATATTTCACTGATTAGGACTTGGCCATTTTTTCACAGTTTTCCAAAACTGAGTTCACAGTGTTTTTATGCATGGTTTTTATACTCGGGGGAGCTAGTATCTTAATGAGAATCAATGAAAGTGTATAAGGTTGAGAGGAGAATGAATGGATCCAATTTCCCATTTTCGTATGTTAAGATTTCAGCTTAAATGGAGAATGTTGATGAAGCGAAAGTCAATGGGATGGAAACAAGAAAGAGTGTTAAGATGCATTGTTGGGAAGCGGCCTTTTTCTCTTACCATGAGTTATTCAGCTTTATTAATGTCGAGAAGCTGCTAATAGTTTCACACACAATATTTTGTTATTCTCGCTAACATATGAAGTATATAATAGATAAGTGGAAGTAGGGGCATCACCCCTGTCATCAAAAGGATTTGAATCTTTTCCTAAGTCATTCAGCTGAATGGGTATTTAATATTGTTCCCAACCAATCATAGGTAAGGTGGAAAAAATAGAGGATTGCCCCTACTTTATTTATTTAAATTGTTCCATTTCGTTTTGATATAACTCCAATGGGGCAAGATTGTGAGTCTATCAAAATTTAAAAGATGATCATCGCTCCTATGTTTTAAAGCAAACTCTCACCTTGTCATTTAGTTCATAAGACTGGTAGACTATAAGGGTGAAGTATGTATGCAAAGGAGAAAATGGCATCACCCTTACTCAACTAAGTGAAAATATTCCTTGTTTGTAGTGTCGCGAGGCTAAAATATGTGTTTCAAAAAATAAAAAGGGGGATTAATGCAAAATAGGAAGCAAGCCCTTGCCCCTACGCACCTAAAGGAATTCACTTTTTTCTATTTAAATCCTAAGATTGATGGGGTATATCCTTGGAATCATTTTGAGCTAATAAAAGTTTATTGAGGATCTCAACTTCATATAAATTAATTATATATTATTAATACTTGTGAATAGGTCAAAAAAGACATTTGTTTATTATATAGTAATTATTGAGATGTTCAAACTGCATAAGAGGAGATTTATTTGGAATCTAAAAAGGTATTTTTATTTTAAGTCCTCATAAAAAACTCATAGGTTATGGACATATTACAACCCAAGGAATGTCGTGATATCTTGCGAGTTCGGGTAAGCATTGCTACTATGGTATAAGGGTCATTAAGAACCCTGAGTAGCCTAAGTAATCTGAAGGCAACAATTGATTAAGTCATAGAAGCACTAAGCAAGTTCAATAAAGATAGTGCCAGTGGATTGTTATTGTTATGCAATGTTATTAGCAAAATGAGGATGGTGTGCACATCATGCCACAATGAAATCATGATTGAAAAGGAAAATTTTAGTTGGTATTTTTCTGAATTGGGTAACAAATTGTGTTTTCACCAATATCATAGAGTGGGTGCTACAGCAAAAACTTTGTTGATATGCTTCTAAGATTTTACAATGTCTTGTTTGTCATGGATATGATAGAAAACATCAACTTCAATATTATTTACAAGAAGTCTTCAGGGTTCCATTCTCCTAAACAATAGCTTTTGTTTATACATGGCATCAACAAATCCATTTTCAACCTTCCAAAGAGAGTTAAATCCATTCATCATAAAATTGGGAGAGGGTACCCATGATGGGAATAAAAGAACTATCAACAAGTAAAATCCACTCAAAGAACACTGCAATAAAACTCCAAAGAAAAAATAAAATAAAACAATAAACTTGGAATAACTCTAAAACATACAAATCAAGCTTTCTAAAAAAAAAGAGAGAAGCTCGTAGAAACACAAAACACCTTAAAATATTCCATCATGTTCTAAAAAGTTCATTTAGGCACAAATCCCAAGGTCACCAAAATTGGTGTACCAAATGTCAAATCAAAACCTAATGCATAAGTAAATATTGAGCTAAACAAAGAAAAGTTATTTTCGCAATATTTCCAAAGAAGCCCAAAATCACTTTACATAAACTAGTTTGACTTTGTTGCAAGAGGACATGATAATCTACATAATGAGATCTTCCTTCTAAGTTTCATGCCAAAATAAGGGACATTTGTTGATAGAGATCAACCCTTAGCTTCAAGCATGGATTAAACACTCTTTTGTTAAAGGAGAAAACTCTCTTAAAACAAAAATAATCCAAGCTCGAATGTCACTAACTCACAACACTAATGGAAAAAAAAACTACAAAATAACCAAATAGAATAGATGTCTTTAATTCCATTGTAAAAAATAAAAACAACGACAAAACAGAAATCACTCAAAAGAATACCATACACACAAGTGGTATACCTGAAATAAGATAGGTAAATGTGCACAGTCAATGAATAGAGCGGACCCCCGAGATGATTATGCCGCTCAAATCATTTGATGGATTTACAAATAAAGCTCATCATTGTGTTTCCAAATTCTAGCCTAAAGCAAAATGCTTGGAAACAACTTATCATTCCCCTAAAATAGATATCGGATGCCAATCGAGTGCATTCAATTGTGCACAAAATCGCAACTAAATTAGCAATACCATCCAAAAAATCAAATAATCTTTAAAATCATATGCTACAATAAATGACTCCGACATGTGCACAATGAGATCAAGTGTTCTCATTATATAGATTTTGCATATAAGGTATACACAGGTACAATAAAAAGAATCAATAAACTTGTTAGTTACAAGAGGAAATTTCCACAGAGCATTCAAAACACAAGTGGAAGCGTATAAAGTCTGGTGGAAGGTTCACCATATGGAAAAAATAAATAAATCTCCAAAAATAAGGTACACATGGTAAGCCTCATGTTGGCTACTTATGCAATACCTAAGTAATTATTATCCCAACATAAGTGAAGTTAAAAATGAAACAAGGGGAAAACAAAATGGTTTATAGGGAACAACGATATAAATTTCCTATCCCATGAGATGCCCATAGGCTTCAATAGAATTTTTTTATTTGGCAATATTTAAGCAGCCTAAAAAATGCATTTATGTGGAAAATTGGAAACCAACATACACCCCAATGGAAAAAAAACCTGAAAAAAATGGAAAAAAATGCCATGATTTCAAGTTTCAAATATTAGTAGAATGATTTCAAGTTTCAAATATTGGATGCCATGAGCTTGTTGAAAGAATGGTTTTGCATCAGTACTTAACAAAGTATAACAAAAATAAATAAATTCCAAGCTACTAAGATTAGACTATGATGACAGCTGAAAGAAGGAACATTGAATTGATGAAAAAACAAGTGTTAAACTGCCCACATGATGACCCATACTTATATATTCAATTTTGCTGAACAAGAAAGATACAAACTTCATAAGGAACAATGACGTGTTTTCATCCAGAATATAGAACAGAAGATTAAAGTAGTTTTGCCTGATTGAGGCAACACTCTATGCATGCAATATTTCACAAGCACATTTGGATCAAACTATTCATATCAGAGCACCTACGAATGAAATTACACGACTCTTATTAAGCCATATCAGTCAAACAAATGTTCAGCAAAAGTTTGTAATGCATGTTGACAATCCTGCCATCAATATACTTTGTTTTCCTAATTATTTAATTTCATATACATAAAAGGATTTCATCACTTTGGGCTAAGTTGTAAATATTGCCACCAATACACTGCAATGTCCGTCTACTTGACCGCCCAAGTATTCCATCATATTGTGGTAGAAAATAAAGTAAAATGATATATACTAGTGAATATCACTCCTCAACCATTTGTTCGAGTTGCCCCCACAAGCTCCTTTTTCTTACACTTCCAGTAAAATTTATTTAACAAGGTTTTATTTTAAGGCAGCATGGGCACATGCTTTAGGGTGTGCCTCGGTATTTTACTTCAAAATTTCACTAACAATAAATAGCCAATGTAAGATTGGCATACTTAACAATATAAATTAGTTTACTTCTATCACTTGAGGAATTCCTATTCAAAAGTTTAATGGAACCTATGATTTCAATCCATGGATTACATCCTGCAAGATAATTTCCAAGGATCTCTATCATAACTCTGATTTCATTTTCGTACAAAGCAGATACAACATTTTTTATACACTTACCAATACAATTTCTTTACCAAGGTTTTTTTATAAGGCAACATGGACACATGCTTTAAGGTGTGCCTTCGGTATTTTAGTTCAAATTTTCAACAACAATAAATAGCCCATGTAAGATTGGCATGCTCAGCAATATAAATTAGATTATTTCTATCACTTGAGGAATTCCTATTCAAAAGTTTAATGGAATCTATGATTTCAAGTCATGGATTACATCCTCCAAAATATTTTTCAAGGATCTCTATTGTAGCGCCAATTTTATTTTTGTACAATGTAGGTATGACCAATTTAATACATCCTCAATCTTCCTTTTGTCTTCTCTTCGGTTCACTAATTTCTGTGTTTTCTATGCTGAGTTCTGCGGCATCATTAAACTGCCTCCCTTCAGCCAATCTGGCCTCTATTAAATTCTCCCTCTGTGGCGATTCCTCACTTTCAGACATGCTCATATTCCATATAACCATGAGAATAGCCATCACAATAACAATTACACAGAGAGATCTAATGCTAATTAATGACTTTAAGAAATCGAGAAAGGAAGGCTCCTTAATGCTTTTTTTGACTGTTTTTCCTTGTCTGTAGCCTTCAAGAAAACTGGTTATCTCGGATCCCATGTTTTCTACACTTAAACTTTCTGATCCAACAACCTTCACAATTTGAGAAAACCAACACTTAGGGATATTCAAGACAATGGAACTCCAATCCACAAGCATAAATGACAATATAACACTTGCATTGATTATGGGCAATTTATGTAGCTTCTACTACTATAAAAATGCAATTTGCAACAGACATCAATTTATCCAATGGCCACTTTCAATCAAAACAAACACTGATGAAACACATTAAAAACTAAAGTTCTATATAAGCTAGCATCCTTTTGATCCATGTAGCTTATGGCTTCAATTCACAATGAGATTACATATGTAACAAGTCCCAAGATTAAATTCGGAACATGACCTGACCCGTTCAATCTTAAAATGTTGCTACACAGATGAAATGAAACCTTCTTCAATAAAATGGTGTGCAACATCCAGTAGAAAGGGGTCCACACCAACCATCAAATCTTTCATTCATGAAATAATGGGCCCTTTATTCAGGATCCTAAGGCCACATGTTTAGTACACAAGTATTGAAATCTTATTAAAATTAAAATATATCAACCCCCGATAAAGGTGTAAGTTGTCAGAAGCCTAAAGAGGTCTTTACTAAGATGGACCCCACACCCACTTATGACAAAATTTTCAATTTTAACGGAGCCTCTAAAGGCAACCCTGGCTAAGGCGCTAGTGTTGGGTTTCATAGAAGTGATGATAGCTCCTTTCCTAGGGCCTCCACATTAGAAATTTCTCATGGTAAAAACAATGAAGGTGAGACTACTAGTTTAGAGGAAGGATTGAAATTTGCAATTGATCTCAACACCTATTGCCTTATTGTGGAAAGCGACTCCCTGTTGGTCATCACAGCTATGTGTAAAGGCTCAACCCCAAGCTGAAAATTAAATAGCATTATAAATGAAGCAAAGCAACTTCTGTCTAAATTCTCTTTGGTTTCATTTATCAGTATCACTGTTACAGGGAGGCAAACAGGCTGGCAGACTTGCTAGCCAATACCAGCGTGTCTCAGTCCCATCCGGGTTTGATGTAACGCCAATCTTTAAAGACCTGGGTTGGATTAAAGGAACTGATAAACTTTGACGTAAGGATTTCGTAAGTTTGGTGGTCCTTGCTTTATGCATATAAGGGACTGTAATCCACTCCAAGATCATGGATTTCCTTTGCCTCTTTTAAAAAGTCGATGATGGCTTGCTTTATGAAAGATAATGTTGTGCACATAATTCGGAAGACCCTGCTTCATTTGTCTTCAAAAGTTTCTTTAGGCTATAGATTTGATATTAGCTTAAGTGGAGCAGTCATCTAATGCCCATTTAGCTGCTGCTCATATTTTCACAGAAAAGTGTGAAAACAAAGAAAGATGATGTTGTAAGGTGGACCAGCAGCTTCTGCAGCAGTAGCAGAATTAGACAATCAATTCACACAATAAGACACCAACATTCAGGAATTTTACATTTGTAGATGACTTAAAGAAACCCTATACGTTTACTGTACCTCCCAGCATATGCCTAGGTTAAGCAAGGATGCCAACTATCCACATATGTCACGGCTATTCTTCTTTTGGCTTCTATGCGGGTGTAACAAAACTCAACAACTTTTGTCAGCATACTCTCACCATTGACCAAATTGGGAGCTTTACAACTGGTTAAGGGATCCTTCAAACATTGGCAAAAGAAGAATTTTTTCGAGTGTTGTAGTTGGGATTTTTTCAAACACATGCTAATTGTGGAGACCTTCAGAAGGCACATGAATTATTTGACAAAACACCACAATAAAAAACGTGGTCTTATGGAACGTGGATTGTCTGCCAATATGCCTTAGCTGGAGTGGTTTCAGGGAATTCTATCATTGCTAGATATGCACAAAATAGGCTTGTTTAAACTTGATAGAGCCTTGGTGTTTTAGATAACTTGCAATCCAGCAACGTTTACCAGCAACCTCAGCCTGCACCACACTTGTCAGAAGTTGTACATGTGAGAGCTCTGTCAGATAGGTTTGCAAAACGTTAATGCATATGGAAGGATCTCAGTATGTTTGGAAAAATGCCTCAATGATATGTTGTCTCATGAACAGCGTGGATTTTAACCTCTGCTCAAGGGAGGTTTCCTGTACAATCCTTGGAAATTTTTAAGGAAATGTAATTTCCAGGTATTAAGTTAATCTCAGAAACATTTTCTTGTTCTCCCAGCACAGTTAAGGGTGTGTTGTTCGATTGAAATAATTGAAAGTGTGTTTTTGTCAGAGTTCATAGCAGTAACTTCCCTGATAGATATGTGTACAAAATGTGAAACTTACAGGAGGCACATAACTTGTTTGACAATTTTTTTCAAGGAGTGTTATGTGGATTTGATCATGGTAAGTCATGCTCAAAATGGGCTTGTAGAGTATGCCTTGGATATTTTTGAGCAAATTCAATTGGCAAGTGTAACACCAAACTCAGCATCCTTTACCAGCGCAATCCAAATGTGTTATATTGGAAGCTTCGGAACAGGGTATGAGGTTCCATCAAAAATAACTAAAACTGGATGTTGTTGTGACTCGTGACTGCCTTGATAGACAGGTATGCAAATTGTTGCTGAACGCATTAGGCACAACTTTTTCTTGCCAAATTGCTTCCACAAGCCATGGACTCGTATTCAACAATGCTATGGAAATTTTTAAGCATTTGCTTTTGTAGATGTTGTAAAATTTGAGTAAATTATTACAAAATGAAAATACAGTTAATAAAATAGCATAGACACAAGTAGGACACGTGAAATAAGGTGGATATCAATAGTATCCAAAGACTCAAATGATCCACAATAGTGTCATGCTACAACACATGAATCCAAGATGACCACAAGAGGAGAGAAAGCTCTCATTATATTGTCTTGCACAGAATATCCACAAATACACGTGGTGGATTCAATAAGCATGCAAGTTACAGTGGAATATTCCACAAGGCATGCAAAATACAAGTGGCAGACTGCATAAGAGCAAGCATAAAAGGACGTGGAAGATTCCTCATACGACCAAAACAAAGAAGAATCTCTACACAAATCAGGTACACATAGTAAGCCTTATATTGGTTACTTACACAATACCTAAGTAAATATTATCACCAACATTCCCCATAATGTTTACTTAGGGGAATGAAGGGGAATGAAAAAGACTAAGTGAACTGCGGAGAGGTGGCATTACACAAACAACCTCCCTAATGACAACTCCTTTTACCCTGAACATGTCTCAAAATTTGACTAATTGGCTTCTGTCAAGGCTTTTGTGAGGATATCAGAAACTTGGTCTTTTGTCCTGCAATATTCAAGATGAACTATTAGACTATGAATCAGTTTCTGAATTTAATGATGATGGACCTATTGGTATGTGCATGAAACACAAGATTCTTAGCCAGTTGGATACCACTTTGATTCTCACATCCGAGAATAGTGGGTTCTTGTTGACACAACCCCAACTCTTCAAGCATCTGGCAAATCCAAACTACTTGTGCAGTCTTAACAATATCTCTATACTCTACTTCAATAGTGGAGAGGGTAATGGTTGATAGCCTCTTGCTCTGACACGCAACCACCCAAAAGCCAAGATAATAGACAAGTTCAGAAGTGGAATTTCTATCATCAAAATCACTTGCCCAATCAGAGTCAGTGTACGCAAGCAAAGCACCACCCTTCTTTGCTATATACTCAATGTCAAATGAGTGGACACCCTTAACATACCTCAGAATATTCTTTAGCTGCCATCCAATGAGGTTTCTTGGGATCCTACATGAATCTAGAGACTAGTCTAACGACATAAGCAATATCAGAGTATGAGACAGGTAGAGTAGGCTGCCAGCCAATGGTTGATACAGACTTGAATCAAATTTTTTGTCATCACAATGGGCAGTTAATTTGGCCCTTGTTTGAAAAGGAGTAGAAACTGGCTGACAATACTACATATGGAACCTTTTCACTAGGTCCAAGCCATACTTGCCCTAAGAGATGAAAATTCTATGTTTCAACTGCCAGACCTACATTCCACGAAAGTAATGCAAAAGTCCCAAGTCTGTCATGTCAAAAAACTTCTTCAAACTCTGCTTGGCAGTATGTACAAAACTAGTGTGGCTGCCAGTGATGATTAAGTCATCAACATACAAGATCACAATAAAAAAGTGACTATCAATATGTTGAATATACAGATTAGGATCAGAATCACTACGAACAACACCTTGCTTTTGGAAAAATTGGCAACTTTTCTCATACCAATTTCTAGGAGCTTGTTTGAGACCATATATTAAACTTCTTCAATTTGCAAACTAGACACCCCTATCTATGCTCAGAAAAACCAAAGGGTTGTTGCATATATATTTCTTCATTTAAATCATCGTGGAGGAAAACACTCGTACTCTTAACATCCATCTAATGCAATTCCCATCTAAATGTAGCTCTAATAGAAATAACAATCCGAATGATATCAAGCCTTCACTTGTAATCAAGAAATTCTTGTTGAGAGAATCCTTTTGCAACAAGACAAGCTTTGTGTTTCTCGATCTCGCAATTGAATGTAAACATCGTCTTGTATATCCATTTGCAACCTACAAGATTCTTCCCTAGAGGAAGAGTAACCAACACCCAAGTTTCATTCTTCAATAAGGAGTTGTATTCATCCTGCATAGTATTCTCCATTCTTGCTTATCTTGAGTTTGCTCGTAGGTTTGGAAATGTCCATAACCCTTGCCATGAGTGCAAGATTGGCAAACTTTTGTCCTTGAGTCTTCCTAGCATCAGCCATATCACCAACATCTTGAAGGGTTCAGCAGGCCCATAGTAGAAGACAATCTTAACTTGCAAAAGAAAGACCAAAGGATGTAGATGCAACAAGTGTAGTAGGAGTAGGCTTCGTCTCTTCATCTGAGTGTGATACAACATCATCAAGTACCACATAAGGAACATTAGAAGATGATTCATTTGTATCATACAATGAGAAGCCTCCTCTAAAGGTGACTGGTTCTCTTCCACCTTCACATCCCTCTAAATAATGATTTGTTGTGAATTCGAATCATACAACTGATATGTGTTTGACTCCTCGCTAATCCCATAAAAAAGGCACTTGTGGATTTTGGCCACTAGCTTCTTTCACTTCTCATTTCGAATATGAACCAATGCATCAAAACTAGAAATCCTGAAATGAGAAAATGTAGGCTTTCACCTTCTCCAAACTTCTTCAAAAGCAACCCAGGTAGGCGTCCAATTCAAAATGTAGAATACACAACCGTATCTCAGTCCATAATTTGTTGTCCAAATTTCTAGCATGGAGCATACATTTAGCCATCTAGATATTGACATGGACAGACTTCCTCCACATAATTTTAATATTGATGCACCAAATCTATCTAAAAAGGAGATAAATAGGGGTATCAAAGATGAGATCTATAGAGCTTGCCTACTCTAAATGATTAGCGCCTCTCTTTCCTCCAAGCTTCAACACTACTATAGTTCATATCTTCACTTTAAGGATGCGTTCATCCAACATCAAAGTTATACTATGATACTATTAGCCAACAGTTCCATTGGCACAATTCAAAATTTGTTCACACCACCTCCGCATAGAGACAGATCACCATATTCCTCAGTTGCATCATATTTGTCAGATTTGTTCCATGAAGCCTAAAACCGAGTGTCATTTTGTATTTAGATGCTTTCCTTACTATGAGATCAGAGGGTGATTCATTCACATCTTCTAACACGTGTTTAATTATTTTGTTGCATGAGAAAGGAATTTCAGTTTGCAGGAAGCTCGAAGTTCCAGAATGATATCAGCACCAAGCTCATTTAGATATAAAGAGTTCATTCTAAGCTTTACAAAGGAATACGCTAGGTTCAATTTTAACTTAGCCATTTTTGTGCTTTCTTTACTATCAGCTCATCACCTCAAGCCGTTCTATCCCCTTATAATCAACAACTCAAACGTTTATTCTCAAGAGGATCTCAGCTCATCGGATATTTCTATATCCAACAGCAGGAGTGTTTTCAAAAGGATATGATGATGCAATCCACAAGGATCCTCTCCCACCGTCGGATCATCAGCACCAGCGAGGATTCTCAATTGTTGACCTTCAAAATTAAAGGTAAAGTCAGAGGACAGTGGCAACAAGTTAAAGATGAAATGAACACTTGGCAAAGAGGGATTAATTTAGACAAAAGGTCTCATCAAGCCATTGACTTGCAATCAGAAAGTAAGCAGCACTATTGGTCGAAGACATACAAGTGGACCCCACGAACATGTAGGTAAAGGTACCAAAGCATGGCCTTAGATCTTAGACTACCAATTCAATCAAGCCAAGTAGTACAAGATGTACGGTGTGAGTTCTCGTGCGCTTAAGTAGTGACGTCAATATAGAGAAGTGCCTCGTGTCATTCGATCTAGCCATCAGCAATGAATCTCTATCCTTTCGATCAAAAGAAAATATGTGAAATGCAGAAGGAACTATATGCCATATAGGCAAGATGTCTGCATCCATGGTGCCTTTTAAAAAACTTGACGTACCTCCCTAAGAATTAAAAAAGCATGGTGACCACAACAGAAGTTAGTAAATGCAAATCTGCAGAAGAGTCCTCTTGCAAATGCAAATTAATTCGAGACGACAAAAAAAAGACTAAGGTGCCGCTATTTTTTGAAGGTTAACCGAGATTAAGACAAAATGGAAGAATAATTAATAGAACGATAAGGCCAAATTTAAATATTAAAAGCAAAGTACGAGCTTCCCATATCACAATTTGATGCCATCTCATCTATAAAACATGATGGGGCAAGATGAAGGGAAATGTCCAAATATGAAGTTTGAACAACTCATGTACTTCATAATCAGAGCTTTCAATTATATTATCTCCTCTTCTTCATCCTTCTAGGATATATATATGAGCTGATATACAAAAATCATAAAAATCATAGGAGGATCTCTTGGGCATTCTTTTTCCTACTGGATCAATTCAATTCAGCTTTGGACCCCAACTGTTTTGTTGTACATGAATATCCCAAACCCTCTTTTGATATGTAATGCATTGTGTATAATTTTCTCAATAGAAAGACTTATGTGGCTCTTTGTATGCCCTATGGTTTCTATATTGTTGCAGTAACTATGTGTTACTTCTTGCCCTTACATTTGTTTTATTTAGTTGTCTTCATTTCCCTTCATAGATATTGGCAGTACTGTGTTTGTATAGGTAGGAGGTCTTCCCATGTTTTATTTTGGGGTGTCACCGCTTTGGTTTTATGCATTTCCTTCTCCTTTTTCTCTTCCAAAATTGCCTTTATGCAAGTAGTTTAGAGTAGATTAGAATTGGAATAGGAAACAGAACCAGCGATCTCTGGAGGTTCCCTGTAGAGAGCAGTCTCACACTGAGCAGAGATCCCATTTTGCAATTGAAAATGCATGTGCCATCAAGTGCATATTTTTAAATATTAACAACTCGGAGAACTCTCTCCAAACCTTCATGGCTTATGGGGGTCAAATATTCTTGGCTCTATTCTTTTAAGAGATGTTCAATCTTCTGCAATGCTTTGCACATGGAGGATTGATACTCTCATTCACCTCATTTGTTCTTTAGGATTCAGTGGGAGGTGACCTCATAACAAGCTTGTAGATATGATGAGATATGTGAAGCATTGAAGGATATGATTTGTTTTCACATTTTCCCTTGGATGCATACCCTTATTAAATTTTTTCCTCTTATGGGTTCGCTGGAGTCACTTGCGCTCCCTATTCTTTACTTTACATTTTACTTTTCAATCGCATGGGCCAAATTTGGCCTTTCGTGGACACTAATATCATTATTTATATATTTATTTATTTCATTCGACCATCCCATTTTGTTGAGGTGTATATGGAACGGTGTGCTCACATTTGATGGTTACTTGTAGAAATTCTTGTAAGCATTGTTCACAATTTTTGTCACATTATCGGTTCAAACAATTTTAATGAACTTGCCACGTTGTTTTTCAACAAAGGCTTTAAAATCTTTAAACTTCTCAAACACTTGGGTCTTTATATTTCAAGAAATAAACCCAAATACATCTGGAAAAATCATAAATAAAAGTGAACATATATTTTGAACTTGAAAGAGGCCTTTTCCATTGGCCCCACAAGGTCGTTGTGCAAAAGCTCCAAAGGTTATTGCACCCTCCAAGCTTTTCCATTGTCAAAATTCTCTATGTGGTGCTTTCTAGGTGCACAACCTTTACAAACATCATGCTCAGGAGAAATAGTCAGCAACCCATGGACCACGCCCAACTTGGACATCAATTGGAATCTTTTATAACTAAGATGGCCACACCATTCATGCCATAACTTGCTGACCCCATTATCATATATTATATAAGCATGAGAATCAGAAGAGGAAGAAGCAAATTTAAACTTGTCAAACTTGTACAATTTAGTGCCTTGATCAATATAACTAGAGACTACAACTACAAAATTGTTGAACATATTTGATCTAACATTTATCTAACCAAAACTCTGCTTTCTTCCCTATTTGACACTAATATGGTGCAATGAAAGCAAATTTGAGCAAAGATTAGGTACATGATAAACATCAGAAATTTCTCCATTTTCTACCTCAATATTCCATGTTACCGTTACATCTACATATTTTCTCTCCACATTTTTTGCTACTATCAATATTTTTTAAAATAGAAGCATTTTTTGACATGTGGTGTGATGCACCAAAATCCAAAATTCATTCATTCTTTTTAACATCTTGAGCAGCCAAAGCAACAAAGGTAGCGGAGAAAGCATGAGACTGATTACCTATAACATTCCCACACTGAACTACTACTATTTAAAACGGAATAGCTGCAAGGAATAGCGGCACAACATTAACTAAAGTAATTGCTGCAATTTATGAAGGGCCAGCAGCGCAGCACTTTATGAAGGGATACTAGTTAGTTAAGTTATTAATTAGTTAGTTAATATAATAATTATTACTTAGTTAAGTTATTATGGAAGGACGCTACCTTTGCGGAAGTCACACCTCTTCAATGTAAGGGTGAAGTTATAAAAAAAGCATTATGGGAATGGAAGAAAATCATCAAAAAATCATTTATGTATTAAACATTTAACCTATATAAACCTAATGCTTACGATTACAATTGAGGACGAAACCCCTCAAAAGTAAGATTGGATACAAGGACAAAAACCCTTGTAATCCCAATCTCAAGGACGTAAACCCTTGAGACATTTATTATAAAATTTGAGTTCTGAAATTATATACTGAAAATTCATTTGATTTAAATAAATTATTCTAAAGTACAAATTCTATATTTATTTATTTTAAACGGAATTTCCAAAGAAATCAAATTTCCATATAATATTCCAGTTTGGAATATTACATTGGTATAAGAGCTCTTCATCCTGCCAACCTGTGAAACATAAACTCCATGCAAGGCGAAGATAAAGAAATATGTTATTATTTGAGATATAAAAATAAGGGTTATGGTCAGCAAAGAGAAAAAATAGAAAGGGAAGAAGAAAGGACAAGTATGGAAGAAAAGAATGGAGATGATGAACGGATTGATAGGCTTGTCCAAGGTCAGGAACTACTGGCTAGTACAATGACGCAATTAGCCCTCACGATGCAATCTTTGATGACTCATAGATATCAAAATGAGGAAAATGGTCGTTCTAATACTAGCCATAATCAAATATTATGAAAAACAACCGCGAGTTCTTCAAACAGACCTTTTCAGCGCAAATTTATTTCAAGAGTAAAATCAAGTATGAAAGAAGAAACCCAAACTTCATTTGGAGAGGACCTTACAACTGATTTTGAAGAATATCGAGCCCTTTCAAATGATTTACGAAGGGAAATATCACTTACAAAGTTCATGAAAATGAAAAGAAATCATAATGGCACTAGAACGGAGCGTAGACCCCAAAATAATCAAAAAGATCTTCAGCATGCATTGGGTAAATTAACTTTGTCGACTTTTGACGGCTCTAACACATGCATAGCTCGAGCATGGATCCAAAAATTACATACATACTTCTCTCCGACCTATGATGGAAGAAGAAGCAATAAAATTCGCAACCCTCCATCTCGAAGGAATAGCTCATGAATGGTGGTACCATGGATGGATTACGTAGAGACATGACCTTATTAAATCATATGACGAATTTACTAAGAAGTTGATAGAAAGATTCGATAGAATTGACCCCGAAATTCATTTTTGGGAATTGAAATTATTAAAACAAAGTAGCAATGTGGAAGACTATGTGGCAGAATTTCAGAGGCTCGTCATGATGGTTCCAGACATTAATGAAAGAAGGCTCATAGCATTGTTCATGGAAGGATTGATTGAGCCACTCAAGGGTTTAGCCAAAGCCTTTAATCCTCCCTCTCTCTAAGAAACAATTAAAAAAGCACTAGATTTAGAGACATCAACACCAATGAATAAAATTGTGCCATTTATACAACCAAGAATAACCAATAATGGACAGCCACGAGCCATGCCTTCAAGACAACAAGGGACAACACCCTATAGCCAACAAAGAAAACCACTCCAATCAAGAGGATTCCAACCAAGAGACCCACCTAAAACGGGTAAAGAAACAAAAACAAGAAATGAGCTAAGGAGAAAAAAATTTATGCTTCACTTGTAAGGACCTTTGGGTACCAAGTCACCGTTGTTTGGGAAGGGGGCAAGTCCATTACATCGAAGTTGTTTCAGATGGTGAACCCGACAAAGAAGAGGTCATCGCTGAAGAAAAAATACATGAATTAGACAAAGGGGAAAGGGCATTGGAGGGTACCTTTGCAACTTTATCAGGAGCTCGAAGATACCATCCCTTTAGAGAAAGAGGGAGTCTAAAAGGGAAGAAAATCACTGTATTAATAGATAGTGGGGCCGCCCACAACTTCATTAATGAAGGGTTAGTAACAAAAATGGGTTTAAAAATAAAATTTCAAGGTTTTAAGGTCATAGTTGTTGATGGTTTTACCATTCCATGTACTCAAAGAGTTCCACTACTCCATCTCACATTGGGGAGACACCAAATAAATGATGATTTCTATATAGTGGGCATTGATGAAACAGATTTGGTAATAGGTGTACAATGGCTACATTCCTTCGGGAAATTTACCCAAAACTATCAAACCATGGAATTAAAATTGAAAATAGATGGGAAGGAAATAGTTCTTCAGGGTATGGCTAATGGAGCCCCCCAAGTGGTTATAGCCAAGAGGATGGAAAGGGCTTTCAGGAAAGGCCAAGTTTCATGGGCAACACAATGTTTTGTGAGTTCTACAAAATCAGAACCACAAAGACCTCATGAAGATATTCAACCCATAATTTCTAAACATGCTAAGGTTTTTGAGAATATCCCACATGGGTTGCCACCAAATAGAGGGTTTCAACATATTATTGAGTCAAAAACCAGTACCAAGCCAATAATAGTTACACCATATTGCCACCCTAGAATCTATAAAGATGAGATTGAAAAAGCTATCAAAAAATTGTTGGAGATGGGGCATATTAGGCCAAGTTCAAGTCCTTTCGCTTCGTTCGTGGTCCTAGTCAAGAAGAAAGATGGCACATTGAGAATGTGCATAGACTACCATCAATTGAATTAAAAAACTATTAAGAATAGATATCCGATACCAAGGATTGATGAATTAATCGATGAGTTTTTTGGAGCTAGTTTCTTTTCCAAAATCGATTTAAAATCAAGATACCATCAAATACGAATGTGAGACGAAGATGTTCAAAAAACAACATTCAGATGTCATTATGGGCATTTCGAGTTTTTGGTTATGCCTTTCAGATTAACTAATGCTCCAGCCACCTTTTAGTCCTGTATGAATCATATATTCGGTAAACATTTGAAAAACTGTGTTGGTTTTCTTCGATGATATATAGTACGTCATGGGAGGAACACTTGAAACATTTAGACATAGTACTGGAAATATTGGAGCAGCAATATTTTTTTGCTAAAATGTCTAAATGCGAGTTCGGAATGACGAAAATGTTATACTTGGGGCATGTCATCAATAGACAAGGAGTGCACGTTGACCAAGATAAAATTCGAGCTAGATCAAGATAAAATTCGAGCTATATTAGATTGGCCCCCTCCTACTAACATGACTCAATTAAGAGGATTCTTGGGGTTATGCACTTACTATCGAAGGTTTGTTAAAGGGTTCTCTCGGATAATTGCCCCTTTGACTAATTTAACCAAAAAGGGAGCTTTTCATTGGACTGAAACTGATAAATCAACATTTGATGACCTTAAAAAAGAAATGAGTTCATGCCCCGTGTTAGCTGTACCAAATTTCTCATTACCCTTTGTGCTGAAATGCGACGTATCAGGTGAAGGAATTCTTGTTGTCCTAATGCAGCAAGGTCATCCAATTGCATTCGAAAGCCGGAAACTAAAAGATCATGAGCGCAAGTACTCTATATACTATAAAGAAATGTTGGCAATCATGCATGCGCTGGCCAAGTTCCGTCAATATTTGGTATGTAGGAAATTCGTGGTGAGAACGGATCATAATAGTCTGAAATTTTTCCTAAGTCAGAAGGATTTAAACAATAGACAACAAAAATGGGTGAGCAAGGTCCAAGCCTTTGATTTTGACATCGAATATGTGAAAGGAAAGAATAATGTTGTGGTGGATGCATTATCGAGAAAACCACTTTTGTGCTCCATATCTACAATTGCAGTTGATTGGAAGGTTTTCATAATAGCTGAATATGTTAAAAACGAGTTTGCTAATGTGATCTTAGAGGGAAAAACTGTGGATGAACGATATAAGGTAGTCGAAGGTCTCATCTTGTATAAAAATAGAACCTTCTTGGTACCGGAATCAAAAGTTAAGCATAAAATGTTAAAGGCTATTCATAACAGCGCTTTGGCAAGCCATCCAGGTTATCTTAAGACATATAAACGTGTAAGAGAAATGTTCTTTTGGAAAGGGCTTAAGAGTGAAGTTCTTAAGTACATTTAGGAGTGTCCTTGTAGAAGGTCTCATCTTGTATAAAAATAGAACCTTCTTGGTACCAAAATCAAAAGTTAAGCATAAAATGTTAAAGGCTATTCATAACAGTGCTTTAGCAAGCCATCCAAGTTATCTTAAGACATATAAACGTGTAAGAGAAATGTTCTTTTGGAAAGGGCTTAAGAGTGAAGTTCTTAAGTACATTTAGGAGTGTCCTACTTGCCAACGGAGCAAAATAGAGCACAAATTTCCAGCAAGCTTGTTGCAACCCCTACCCATTCCTACTCAAACATGGGAAGGTATTTCAATGGATTTTATTACTGGATTGCCGATGGTTCAAAGGAAGAGTTGCCTCTATGTAATTGTTGACCATTTGACAAAGTATGCTCATTTATTTCCTCTTCCCACTAAGTATGATGCCCCCTTGGTAGCTGGAATATTTTTCAAAGAAATCTTTAAATTACATGGGCTGCCAAAAAACATTGTTAGTGACAGAGATAGCAGGTTTATGAGTTCATTTTGGCAAGAACTCTTTCACCTAGCAGGCACTGAACTGACCCCAAGTACAAGTTATCATCCTCAAACGGATGGTCAAACAAAAGTCGTCAATAAATAGATTGAAGGGTATTTAAGGAATTATTTATCAAGACAACAAAATGCATGGATCAAATGGTTGTACT
This sequence comes from Torreya grandis, assembly GCA_037957365.1. Classification (NCBI taxonomy): domain Eukaryota; kingdom Viridiplantae; phylum Streptophyta; class Pinopsida; order Cupressales; family Taxaceae; genus Torreya; species Torreya grandis. Next base: position 1,190,005 of record JARHVA010001496.1, read on the forward strand.
TGGGAGAATTCTGCTATAATACCTCCTATCACATGTCAATTGGAATGACACCCTTCAAATCTTTGTATGGGTACAATGCGCAATATTTTGTGGACTTGGTCATCCCAGATAGGAGAGTTCCGGGAGCCAACTACTTAATCCAACAAAGTCAAGATATCCTTAGGACTCTCAAGGATAATCTTCAACAAGCACAAAAGCTATATGCAGATCAGCATAGAACAAAACGGAACTATGAAGTAGGGGACATGGTATATTTGCATTTACAGCCGTATAGGCAAACCTCCACCAAGCAAAGTGGAGCCGAGAAACTCAAACCACGTTTCTATGGACCATATAAAGTCACAAGGAAGGTGGGAGAGGTTGCTTACGAGTTAGACTTACCAAGGTGTAGTCGGATACATAATGTTTTCCATGTTTCGCGCCTAAAAAGAGCACCCTGCCAACATATTGCTCCTTTTATAGAGCTACCACCATAAGACAACGAAGGTAAGTTGATTTTAATACCCGAGGTTGTCCTTGAGGCTCATGAAAAAAGGTTAAGGAATAGAAGTATCAATGAGTATTTGGTTCGTTGGAAAAATTTCCCACTCGAAGATACCACGTGAAGAGCATCAATCCTTGAACATCCAAATTTACAATTGCTTGAGGACAAGCAATTTGAGGGCGGGATGTCTGTAACATTCTCATTCTAAACTACTGCTATTTAAAAGGGAATCGCTGCAAGGAATAGCAGCACAACATTAACTAAAAAAATCACTGCAATTTATGAAGGGTCGGCAGCGCAACACTTTATGAAGGGATAGTAGTTAGTTAAGTTATTAATTAGTTAGTCAATATATTAATTATTACTTAGTTAAGTTATTATGGAAGGACACTACCTTTGCGGAAGTCACACCTCTTCAATGTAAGGGTGAAAGTATAAATAAAGCATTATGGGAATGGAAGGAAATCATAAAAAAACAATTTATGTATTAAACATTTAACTTGAATAAGCTTAATGCTTACGATTACAATTGAGGACAAAACCCCTCAAAAGTAAGATTGGATACAAGGACAAATACCTTTGTAATCCCAATCTCAAGGACATAAACCCTTGAGACGTTTATTGTAAAATTTGAAATCTAAAATTATATACTGAAAATTCATTTGATTTAAATAAATTATTCTAAAGTACAAATTCTATATTTATTTATTTTAAACGGAATTTCCAAAGACATCAAATTTCCATATAATATTCCAGTTCGGAATATTACATTACCCTTTCCAGCATTCTTGTTTTCCTTGTTAAGGGCGCATCTCATTATAAAATGGTGTTTTTCATTGCGACCAGGTTTGCTACAATAGTTGTAACTCCTCTTATTTGACTTCTTCGAATCATTAGGCTAGACATTCTTGCCACCTTTAGCTACATGAGCATGAAGACTAGAACCAGGGTTATTCTTATTGATTAATTTTTCTTGTTCTAGAATAAGCATACTCCCAAAATATTCTAGTGTATGCTCAGAAGGTAAAGCTTGCAGAATGAGATGAGTGTACTCTTTGCTAGGCCTGACACTACCTTGAACCCACTTCACTTGGCTACAACTTTGATTCCTAGAATTTTCCAAGGTAGCCTTCAATGTGATCAAAATCCACAGGTCACATTTGACTCATTTCACAATCAATCTAGACAATGCGAGCATCATTGGCTTTAGCAAAGTCTATGTTGATATGTTCTCAAACCTCAACGATGCCTTCCTTGTCATGCATATAATGAAAAAGATAATCTTCAATTGCCATTCCAAGAGGACCTCCAGCCTCCATCTCTCTAAATAAAATTTGGTTTTTTCTGCACAAACTCTAATTCACTTTTTTTCACCATACCCAAAAGACATTTTCATCAAATAAATACTCATTTTTTGTTTCCAAAGATAAAACTTATGGCCACTCAAATTGAAAGTAGGTTGAGGATCCATAATAAAAATAAATTCTATTAACAAGTAGAAATAGCAGAAACAAACACCGCAAATGTACACCACTCGATAATATTTGGCCAAAAAAAATTGAATAGCTCAAACCATAGGACTTGAAGCAGAAAAGAAAATTTCTTAAAATCTAAAAAATATACCTACCTTCAAAAAATCAGCCTGGCCCAGAAAAAAATAGTCACAAATCCCAAATTCACCAAAAAAAAAGTCATATGAAAGATGAATCAACATCTGAATTAGAATAAAAGTTTGATGTAGACATCCCGATCTCTCTGCTGTTGAATTTTCGGCCCAATTGGAGAAAGATGATTATGGCACAATTCCCAATGTAGCCCATAAATGTCATACAAAAGCTGAATTTTTAGTTGCTGTAAGATGACAGAATGATGTACACAACAAGACCTCTCTTTTGACAAATTGTCATACAAAAGAAAAATTGCAACAACAAAGACCAAACTCAACTTTGAGTATGCACTCTCTCTTGCTTGAGAAACTATATCTTCAAACAAAAGTACTCCCACCTAGGAAGCCAAAAAATTTGGCAACAGTAGTATCAAGAAAGCAAAGTACTTAATACCCAAAGCTAAAAGATGGCTTTGATACCATGTAGAAATAAATACACAAGATGAAAGTACATTTAATAATAGTGGACAAGATACACAAAATAAGGCTGATAACAACAGTATCCAAATACTCAAATAGTTCAAAATAGTGTAATGCTACAACACATGATTCCCAAATGACCAAAATAAGAGAAAAAGCTCACATTATATAGACTTACACATATATTATGCACAAGTACAAGAGGCATATTCAATAAACTTGCAAGTTACAAGCAGAAGATTCCACAAAGCATGCAAAGCACAAGTGGCAAAATGTACAAGTGCAAGCATACAAAGACATGGAAGATTCCTCACATGTAAGAAAAGAAAAAATAAACTCTACACAAATTAGGTAGATATAGTAAACCTTATATTGGTTGCTTATGCAATGCTTAAGTCAATATTATCACAAAAAAAAATGTAACGCCACTCTCAATCGAATGCTTTTCATCCTTGTTATTTTGTTTAAAGGGGTGGGAGATTTGTTAACAACTCACGGGTAACACCCCCGACCCCCCACCGCCCCCTCTCTCTCTCTCTCTCTCTCTCTCTCTCTCTATATATATATATATATATATATATATATATATATATATATATAGTAGCATTCCATTTACATGGGAATGACAAGATGTGGCATAAGTATAGGTTTTTTCAATTACACCGGTTTAAACAAAAAAGAAAAACACAAATTTAAAGAATAATATAGCATTCATAAAAATAGTAGACCTATAAGATTGAAGAAAATTAGGCCACGTAATTGACAAAATTGTGCAATGAATAAATTGCATTTGAAGCACTTGTAATGGAAAAAATCTCTAGTTTTTTTTAATTGATCTCTCCAATTGTTCGCAGATACACAGAGGGTAGATCCCCAAGAAGGTATAGTGTGCAGCTGATCCAACAGAGCTTTTGAAGGGCACACGGGATGATCCAAGGAATCTCTTGGGTCCATCTAGAAGATATCCATCTGGATCCAGCTATAATTAGTATGTTGGTTGGGTAAACCTATAAAAAGACCCCTAACCTTTCACGCTTTGCAAACACACAGATTGGATGTAAGGTTTTAGAATATATTGTAATGCGTATAGCTTATGAAAGCTATTGTAAACTCAATGCTATATGTTGTACCTTGAAAGGAATGTATACATGTATGGACTTTGATGAATATGATGGATCTTTGTTTAGTACTTTGGTTGTGTTTTTAATTCATGTTTAATGGAATATGTTGGTTTTTGTAGATGAGTTGCCTTAAGGATTGTGTCTAGTATGCACTTTCTAAATATTAGTTGTTCTTCTCATAATATAGGCCTCAATGATTCTCTCGTTGCGTCTCGAGTGAGCTCTTAAACCTAAAACTTAAGTGATATGCCATCACATGAATATTCTAGTGTTGAGCTTACAATGCTTGGCACAAAAGCCGTGGTTATGATAATTAAGAGCAAATTGCTTTCTCTTTCCAACTCCACAATTTCAAGTCATGATTATTGATGGTGATATAGTTAGTTGTTCAAGAAAAAGCCGTAGTATCAAGCTGGCAATGGGGGACTACCTTTTTAATAGTCCTAACTCCTATTATTTCCATTCCTATATGTGGGGTGCATATAGTTTTGGGTGTATGGTGGCTTACTATTTGTGATACAATAGAAATGAACTTTCCATAAATCTTCATGCGCTTTTGTTCTAATGGGAAGACATTAGAATAGCAGCGATTGCAAACAAAGGCTCCATAGATTGTGAGCTTTCATTAAATGCAAAAGTGCTACAAAAAGGGTCTGTTGGATTTGTGGCACAATTATTTTCGCTAGAATCTCAACAATCAAAAAAACAACACTGCAAGATCTTCAGGCTATCATTGACACTCGGTAGTATTTGAAGAAATGGAGAAACGACTTTGGCCCAAAAGAGATTGTGACCATTCCATTCAACTTGTACCGTGGATCCAACCATCCAACATCAGACCATACAAGTACCTGTATGTGCAAAAAAGTGAAATTGAGCAACTAGTCTAGGAGATGCTAGAAGTGAGTATTGTTTGGCATAGTCAAAGTACTTATTCTTCTCCAATGGTGATGGTGTACATATGAAGGACGACAATTGATGCATGTGCCCGAACTATAGAGCTAAACAAGTTCACCATCAAAGATAAGTTTGTTATTCTTGTAATTGATGATTTGTTAGATGAGTTACATGCAGCTGGTTTTTTTTTAAACAAGACTAAATCTCAGATTGTGTATTATCAAATCAAAATCGAGGAAAAAGCTACAATTTTTTGAATACACAAAGGCCATTATTTGTTTCTCGTTATTTCTTTTGGTCTTACAAATGCTTCTTCTACATTTCAAAGTTTGATGAATTCCATATTTAGGCCATTTTTTAGGAAGTTTGTCTTGGTTTTTTTATCATATAGCGATTTACATTAAAATATGGGAAGACTATCCGCACCATGTTGATCAAGGTTTGTCAACTCTCAAACAACGTGAGCTATATGCGAAACCGTCTAAATGTGCTTTTGGAGTTGAGGAGGTGGATTACTTGGGTCAAATTATCTCTCATGAAGGATTCAAGATGGATCCTAACAAGATCAAGGCCATGGTGTAGTGGAAATGCCTAAAACCCTCAAGAACCTACAAGGGTTCTTAAGACTTACAAGATATTACCATAGACTCATCAAAAATTATGGCAACATACCAACACCACTCACAACTCTATTGAAAAATGAATCCTCCCACTGGAACAAGTTGACAACTAGAGCATTTGAAAAGCTTAAGGAGGCCATGTGCACCACTCCAGTTCTTGCCACTCCAAATTTCACCAAAACTTTCATTGTGGAGTGTGATGCTTTGGGGCATAGTATGGCTACAACACTCATGCAAGAAGGTACACCTAGTGTTTTTGAAAGTCGCCAACTCAAAGGTAATAATTTACTTAAGTCATTTATGAGAAGGAAATATTGGCTATTCTTCATGCAATCAAAGTGAAGACAAATCATGATAGTCTAAAATACTTCTTAGAACACAAACTATCCTCAAAAGCATGAATGGAATAACCGACGAGTAATCGCCGATTGATCGGTTACTCGCCAAAAATCCCATTAGGCAAATACTCGCCACTCAAAACCGCCAGAAAGTCCCCAAAAATGCAAAAAATAAATTGGCGAGTAACCGTCGATTGCTCGTCAGTTCTATGGCACATGGAATGCACACGGAAAACCCAGAGGAACCGTAGGGAAACCACGGAATTGGCCTCAAATGTGGAAAAAATGCGAAATTTTGTCTTATAAAATGCAACACACTTCCTCACATTTCATTCACACAAGATTTAAAGCATTCAAGAGCGGATTGGAGGGAGAATTGAGCAAAGAGATTTCCAGGTTAGTGCATTTGTTTTTTTTTTTTTTTTGAAATTTCAAAGCATGTAAAGAAATTATAATTTAATTAAAAACATGTTTGATAAATATTTTTAATTTTAGTATACAAATTTGATGCATTCCGTTTTAATTTCATGCATTCCGTTAAATTTTAGTGTTTAGTATTTACAATGTATGCCTAATTTTTTTAAATTTTGATTAAAAATATTTTTTAACCATTGGCATTACGGTTAGTTTCCGTTTATCATTACAATTTATTTATTGTTATTTTTACCGTAATAGATTATAATTTTCAATTTGTTCGGTAAAATTTTAAATCATAAATGTATTTTAGTTTCCGTTTAATAGTTTATCATTATAATTTATTTATCGTATTTTAATTAATAATTTGTATTAAATGTTTTCATTTTTAAATTTTTTTAATGTTGTTTTCAACATGTTTGCACTTTGCAGGGTATCCTTTAACAAACAATGACATCTGATAATGCATCGAGCTCAGATTCAGTCAGTGGTAGTGAATTGGCTCCCCATAATGCTCTCACCAGTGCTTGGAAGTATGTCACGCGGGTTGAAACGTCCCAGACGATTTCAATTTGCAACTTTTGCTCTAAGAGGATGTTAGAAGACATCAATCGCATGAAGTACCATCTTTCATACATTCCTTTCCATGACATGACGCTTTGTCCCAATATCATTGAAGAGGCAAAACAAAAAATGATGGCGAAGCTTGCATCACTAGACAAAAAAAACTAGGGAGGGTAAGGATGCAAGCAACCCTAACAGCGACCATTGGTGCAACCCTAACAACGACCATTGGTGCCACATCGACAGAGGAAGAAGCGACAGCGATGACAAAAATTGTGGGCTCTAGTCATGGTCCACACAAGTGCCATGGCACATCTGCACCAGCTTTGACTAAGTTACACTCATCTTTTGTGCCTAAAAATACACTTGAAGGACAACCTTCACTGCAAGCTACAGGATGGAACAAGTAAACACATGCAAAAATAGATAAAGCTTGCGCAAATTTTTGGTACTTCAACAACCTTCCTTTCAACATGGCAAGGAGCCTGTACTAGGAATATTTAGTTACAGCATTGACAGTTGCAGGAAAAGGATACAAGGCACCTTCTCCAAAAAATTTAAGTGGGAAATTTCTCAAGAATGCAGTTGAAGATGCAAAGGTGATTTTCGAAGATCAGAGGAGGTTGTGGCATAAGTTTGAATGCACCATTCTTTCCAATAGATGGACGAATGAAAAGAACTGCACTCTCATCAACTTTTTGGCATCTTCAAATGGTGAGCTAGTTTTTTTTAAGTTTATTGATGCATCAAGTTAAATAAAAAATGTAGAAACTTTGAGTTTGATGCTAGAGGAAGTTGTTTAGGAGGTGGGCATCGAAAATGTTGTCCAAATTATCACAGACAATGCAGCAGCGTATGTGACGACTAGGAGAATTCTTAGGAAGAGACATCCATCTCTCTTTTGGACACCTTGTGCGGCCCATTGCCTTGACCTTTTTTTGGAGGACAAGCAAATTTGATTGGGTGCGACCAGTTGTAGAAGAAGCTAAAGAAATAACTAAATATATGTACAATCACCTTTAGGTTATCAACTTGATGAGAGAGCACACCAAGGGAAAAGAGCTTGTTCGAGCAAGAGTCACCAGGTTTGCAACGAACTTTCTTACATTGCAAAGTATTTGCAGTTTGTTAACTCTTTTGAAACAGATGTTTGTGTCTCAAGCATGAATGGAGTCATCCTATTCCAAGAAAGCTAATGGAGTTAAGGTTACGAAAACAGTTTTCAATGAGGCCTTCGAAACAAGAGCTACAAATATCATCAAGGTAATTTGAAATTGCAATTTAAATTTCAAGTTATTTCCCTTGTTTCCAATTTTTTTAACTTTAAGTATTTATTTTATAATTTATCTATAAGTTTGTAACACTAACTTTAATTTGTTTGTAACTCTGTCGCTGTTCGAACCTTTGGTGAGGGTTTTGCAATTGGTGGATGGAGAGCAAAATTCAATGGGTTATATTTATGAGGCCATGGATAGGGCCAAAGAGATTGTCCAAAATTATTATATAGGAGATCGTGCCAAATTTGATCTCATTTGAGAGTTGATTGATCGAAGGTAGAACAATCAACTTCACTAACCTATCCATGCAACAGGGTACTACCTTAACCCCAAGTTTTTCTACTCCGATGGCTTCACAGATGCTAGTGGAGAGGTTATGGAGAGACTCTCAACATGCATTGAGAGTATGACACCTGACGTTGAGGTGAGGGACCTCATTATTGCAGAGTTGCAAAACTACAAGCAAACAAGGGGAAGGCTCTTTTCTTCAACACTAGCTATCTGAGTGAGAGCCATGTAGTCACCAGGTAATACAAAATGAAGTCTTTACTTGTATCTTACTAGTTACATATTTACAATTATTAATTTCTTATAAAGTTTTGAATATCTTGTTTGCAGGGTCGTGGTGGGAAGATTGGGGTGGAAACACCCCAAATCTTCAAAGGCTAGCCCTCCATATTTTATCTCAACCTTGTAACGCTTCTGGATGTGAACACAATTGGAGTTTGTTTGACTCCATTCAAACGAAAAAGTGCAATAAGTTGAGCCAACAATGCCTCAATGACTTGGTTTTTATGCAATACAACCTTCAATTTTGCACAAAGAAGTTGGAGAATGCATCAGAGGAGCCTATCGATCTAGATGAGATCGATCCCTACAACGATTGGATTGCACAGGAGGAGATGGCCCCCATGTTGACAGAGGAGATTGTTGATTTCGAGAGGCAAGCTACGGAGGGTGCAACTAAAGCAGGAGAGATTGGATTGGAGGGCATCCATGAAGATGAGGCAAAGACAGAGGTGGAGCCACAAGGGCAGGTGCAACCTTCTAGACAGAGTGAGGCAGAGAAGCTAAGTGGGAGGACTAGAGTTTCTCAGTCTCCATTAGTTTTCCAGAGAGTAAGGAAGAGAATAATAGATTATTGTAATCTGTACTTGTAGTCTTGTAGATTCTTGTATAAGACTATAAGTCTACAAGTATCATTGTAATTTGTGACTGTTGTATTCACATGATTATGCGATTTTGTATTTTGTTTATATTCAAATCTAATAGAAAACACTTTTCCTATGTTTTATAGACTCATTTCATCTATTTTGCTTCTGTAATTTCTATAAAAAAAATTTTTTTGATAAATTCAAATATTTTTGGCCTTTGTTGGTTATTGTCAATTATTCGACCGAAGCAGGTTAAATAACCCCCAGTTACCCATTTTGGCCCCTTGGCAAGTACTCGCCCCAACCAATTATGCAAACTATGCTCAAAAGAATAGCAAAAATGGGTACGTATGACTTCAAGATCATCTACAAGAAATGGAAAGAGAATGTAGCGGTAGACTTGATTTCTAGGAGTGATGAAAACACATAGGCATTGTTGTGTGCCAAGTCCATACTATAGGCAAAATAGATGGATGAGGCAAGATTAGAATGGCAATGGGACATAGATACAAGGAATCTCATTCAACAACTTCAAAAAATTCCAAACACATCGAGTAAACTTGAATGGAAGGGTGACTCCCTTTGGCATAAGGATAGGTTATATTTGTGCAAAAACTCAAACCTCACGCATAAGATTCTATCACAACTCCATGCTTCACTAGTTTGGGGGCATTCAAGATTCCCAAAGGCTTATCATAAGATCAAGCAGGGTATTTTTGGAAGGGCTCAAAGATGATGTATAGAAATTTGTGTCTGAATATTTGGCGTGTAAGCAAAACAAAGGTGAGACTATTAAGGCTCCTAGTCTTTTGCAGCCTTTATCTAATCCTAGCCAGCGTTGGAAGGTCTCTATGTATTTCACACGAGACTGCCAAAATCAAAAGGGAAAATTGTCATCATGATGGTGGTAGATAAACTCAACAAAATATGCCTATTTTTGTGCCTTGTTGCAACCTTTTGTAGCAAGTACAATCGCTGCAACATTTATGGATATAATTTAGAAGCTATATGGTACCCCAAAGATTATAGTTAGTGGTTGTAATCCCATATTTACTAGTAATTTTTTTATTGATTTATTCTCTTGTTTGGATACTCAGTTGGCTCAAAGTTCTCTATATCACTCCCAATTAGATGGAAAAATTAAGGTGGTCAACAAGTGTTTGGAAGTTATTTACATTGTTTTACTAATACGTAGGGGCAATGAGTTAACTTGCTGCCACCAACAAAATGGTGGCATAACACTTCTTTCCATACTTCTTCCAAAATGTCCCCATTTATGGCATTGTATGGATACCATCCATCCATCACATCTTCCATGAGAGTGCAACCAAGAGTTTGGCACATTCAACAACACTAAGAGGTGATTCCAAGCCTTAGAGAAAACTTAGCCATGGCACAAAACCATATGAAACAACACACAAACCAACACCAGAGTGAGACATTTCAAAGTTGGAGATTAGGATTTTCTCACATTGCAGTGGTACAAGCAAATGTCTTTTAAGTAACAAAATAGGGATAGAAAAATTTCACCATTAAGCTACAAAATAGGGATATAAAACTTTCACATAAGTATTATGATCCTTATTAGTTCTTATAGAAGATTGGCAATGTGGCATACAAATTGGAGATACCTTAGTCAACAAAAATACATCAAGTATTTCATGTTTCCTATTTAAAGAAAAGCATTGGCCAAAAGTTTCTACCTAGACAAACAACATTGATGAAGAGAAAAGAATTATCTTAAAACCTCAAGCAATTCTCCCGACACGCACAAATAGGTAACAGACTCGAGTGATCACAAAGTATCTTATCAAGTAGAACAAACTTCGCAGACAAGACACATGGGAAGATTAAGCTTTCATGCAGAAGCATCCACAGTTGGTCAACATTGAGGACAACGTTTGTTTGAAGGAGGGGCATGTTACACCCTTAGCCTATTTGGTCTATCCGGATATATGTCACCGACCTATGACGTGCATAACCTTTGACTTGGTCATTTAATAATCTCCTTATTTCATATTGGTAGTAGTAGTCAGCCTAATTGGATTATAGAATTCCCATAACCTAGTTATGGTATATATAGGAGGTAGTGTTTTGTATTGGAGAATCATATTACTAATTTTGTTCTTATTGTGGGTGAGTTATCCCTTGAAGTGGGTCAGTCCTATATTTCAGTATTCTTCTCTTCATCTCATTTATACCATGTGGAACTACACTGTTCTATTCTAATTTGCAAGCCACTGTTGTTAATCTGTTCATGCCATTTGTTGAATTGTGATATATTGTTGTGAATCTGCTCTTGCAATATAGTAAGTTCATTACACAAATGCTTACCCTCTACCCACCTGCTCAGCTAATTCCTGACTCGGGAATCTTTTTGGTTTGAGTATGATGGTGACAGCATGGATCAAACCTATGTAACATTCACCTAGCAACCCACAATTAGCAATGCATTAGTTTTCGATAATTGTGTCTTCGAAAATTTAGCTAGCAAGCAGTTTCTTGACAATATTCTGCATAATGTTTACAATGAAGATTCCATAGCTGGAATTTATCTCTTCAATAAGTTCAGGAGAACAACAATTTGCAGATTCTAACTGTAGTTCTTAGAAGACAGTCCTGCAAGTTCTACCTGCAACAATTTGCAGGTTCTGACTCTAATTCTTAGAAGACAGTACTGCAAGTTCTACCTGCAACAATCTGCAGGCTCTGACTCTAATTCTTAGAAGACAGTCCTGCAAGTTCTACCTGCAAATCTAGAAATGAAGATCTTTCTAGTTAATCTGAAAGTCTGGGATAATCTGGAAAATCTGATTTGTCTCAGATTTGGAGTAGCCTGAACTATAATGTAGTTTAAGATTATCTCAAGCCTGTACAAATGGCTATAGGAAGAACTCTGATTATTAACAAATATCCAGAAGAGACTCAAAGAGATGTATTACCTGTTCTCAAGAAACACCAAGTTGACTTTGCATGGACCTATGAAGATATGAGAGGGATTCCACCTAAAATCTGCAAGCACCACATATACATCAAAGATGAATAGAAGGCCTATGAGGCAACCCCAAAGAAGAATGAACCCCACATTGATGGTCATATTGAAAGAAGAAATGAAGAAATTTTTAAAGGTCAGGTTCATCTAATAGTGAGTTGAATAAAGCCACTCGTAAAGAGAGTTTTACATTGACCTTAATTAATCAAGTCTTGGAAAATTGTCAGCTATGAAATACTTTTATTCTCTTGATGGTTTCAGTGGTTATAATCAATGTTCAGATCATGCTCAAAGATCAAGAAAATGCAACATTTACATGCCCATGGGGAACATATGCCTATATGGTCTTGCTATTTGATCTTTGTAAAGAGTTGTAATTAGTATCTTTTCTGACCTCATGCACAATCGACGATTTTTTCAGTTTCTGGCAGGTTATATAAAGAAACTTTGAAGAAATTGGAGTAAGTTTTGGAGAAGTGCAAGGAGATTGAACTTTTTTGAAATGCCAGATAATGGTCTCCAAAGATAGTGTTTTGGGACATTAAAGAGGCATTCAAGTAGACACTACCAAGATAAGCGTGATTGAAAACTGCCAACCCCAAGAAAGGTAATAGATGTTAGAAGTTTCTTAGGCCACGCATGCTATTATTGTCTCTTCAAACAAGATTTTAGTCAAATTGTTGCTCCTCTTTACACGTTACTAGTTAAGGATGTTGAGTTTGTTTGGACTGCAGATTGTCACAAGGCATTTGATACATCGAAGGAAAGGCTGGTTGCAGCCCATGTTTTGAGGGGACCTATCTAGACAAAACCCCTCAACATCCATACTGATGCACGTGATTTTGCAGTAGTTGTGTTGGCAAAAAAAGATAATCAACCATGCAATTTACTATGTTAGTAAAAATTTCTCAGAGACCAAACTACACTATACTGTTACTGAAAAGAAAAATTAATTGTCGTTTATGCAGTCAATAAGTTTAGGCATTACATTACTAGTTATTAGATTTTTGTACATACTGACCACTCATCCATCAAGTATTTAGTGAACAAGAGAACTAAAATATTCATATTATTAGATCCTTGCTGTTTTTAAAGGAATTTGACATTACCATTTTGGACAAGCCTTGATATGAAAACGATGTTACAGATCATTTCTCGTGTTTACCAAAGACATCAAACTCTAAGCCTATTGAAGACACATTCCTAAATGAGCATCTTTTTGCTGTCACAGTTAAGGTAGTATATTTGCAATCTGCAAACATTGCCAACTATTTGGCTGCAGGAAAAACACCTGATCACTTTTCTCCAAAAGAAAGCACATCTAATTTGGAAGAGTAAACCATACAACTGTATAGACAGATTCCTGAATGGGACGAGTTTGAATAATGTCATACGAAGATGTGTGAGAGAAGATGAAGCCTTTGATCTTTTGCGAGCTTGTCATGATAACCCTTATAGAAGACATTTCGCAATAAGAAGAACAAGTACCAAAGCACTGAATATAGGACACTATTGACCAACAATGTACAACGATGTAGGAACCATGTCAAGCATTGCAATAGTTCTAAGCAAACAAGGAAGTCAACAAATTCTGATGAAAAGCCATTAAAAACATATGCAGTGCTAGAACCCTTTGATAAGTGGGGGCTGGATTTTGTAGGCCCCATTGTTCCTCCTTCAAGCCAACAACACAAATACCTTTTGGTATGTACAGTTTAGTTGACAAAATGGGTGGACATGAAACCCTTGGGACACGCAAAAGATGAAGATATCATTACTTGCTATGGAATTCTGAAGAAGATAGTAATAGATAGAGAAATATAGTTCACCTCAAAACTCGTTAATAATTTGGCCAAAGAATACAAAACATGGCATAAGAAGTCAATGCCATATCATCCACAAGGAAATGGCAAGGTAACCAACAGAGAATGTAATGTCCCTTTTTTCAAATTAATTGAATCGAAGGACCCGAAGCCTATTTTCATTTTTCATGGGCTAAAAGGGGATTTAAAAAAAGAAATAATATTATAATAATTCATTAAGTTGTCCAAAAAGTTCAAGTTATAACTTGAAAAAAAAAGGGACACTTAGTGTATTATTATTGAATGGGGCTAAAAAGCAGTTATTGGATACATGGCCAAAAAGGTAATTAATAATTATTAGGATGGAAAAAGGTGAATATTCAACTAAAAGTAATATTAATTACTTTTAGGATTTTAATGAAAAGAGCTTATTAAAAGAATTGATTGGAAAAAGTGAAAAATTATTCATTCATTCATTTGAACACTTTTACAGAACCTTTGTCTTGCAAATTTAAGAAAACAACTTCAATATTTTACACAGAGAACGAAAACCCTCATGTGCACAGGCTTGGGGACGAAAATCCTCAAACCCATTTGATAAATTCATTCAGGGATTACACCAGAGCTTTCAAATTCAGAGAAAATCCATCACATCAGTACAAAGAGGCAAATTTATGGCTACATATGGGGCTGCAATACTTCAGAAAATTATTAAAATATTCTCCCAAAGTGACATTTCAGCTTGACATCACTATTCACGCCATTACTATTCATGTCACTATTCACGACATCACTATTCACTATTGTACCTACAATTACAGAGTGTCATACCACTTGCAGTACACTTCCAACTTTGACATCATTCATTTTAAAGAAAAAATTGCTGACATCACACTCACAGGATTTTTTTATTGCTGTCAGGGATCAACTGTACCTTCTAATAGGGTGTTGTACTTCTAGAACCTCCTCTTTCAACTAGGGTTTCAATAAAAATTTAGTTTTCATGCTTTCTATACAATTTCAGATTAAGGTTTGATGTAATAAATTCATATATAGCATATTTGAATAAAAATAGTAGTTAGGTATTTTCATCTTTGCACATTCTAGTGATTTGTTATTATTTTGAGTTTAAATCAGCATTCATATTTAGAAAAATTATAAAAAACATAACTTTGACAAAATATAAAAAAGGGATATTTCAGTGGTATCAGAGCTTTTATCTTGCCAACTTGTTGGGAAGAATTGTTTCTTTTGCAAATACTATCTAATGCATACCCTGTGAATCATGGGTTAATGAGTAAAGATGATTTGGGAATGAGGCTTTATAGAGCAAGAAAGAAACTTGTGTTTTTGCATCAGTCGAAAGATGTTTTACTCAGTAGTTTGAAAGAAGTGGAAATTTGTTTATCCATAGTAGAATAGTCACATTCAGAGTCTATGCAATGTGCAATAAATCCATTAATGATTTCTTTGGTTAAGCCTAAATTTTTTACCCACCAAGACAAAGAGGTGAGACTTGTAGTTATTATTTGTATTAGTGAAATTACAAGAATAACAGCTCCTGAAGTTCCATACAACAACAAAACCATGAGGGAGATATTTCAGCAGATAGTGGAAAGTTTTCAAGGTCTAGATGACATCAAAAGTCATCCTTTTGCTAGGAGGGTCACAATTCTAGAAACTATGGCAAAGGTCAAGACATGTGTTGTGATGTTGGATCTTGAATATGTTGATCTTATTATTGAAATGTTTCAACATTTCCCTGCAGCTATCAATAAAAATCATACAGAAAATGTAGTAGCCTCAATGTAGACAATTATGACTCTGATTCTAAATGAGAGTGATGATATTTTCAGCATTTATTATCCATATTATAGGCTGGTTTTGAATAGGAAGCTTCACTAGTTGCACATACACTACCTAAAAATGTTGTTGAATAGTGTGCAAAAAAGTTGAAACCATATTTGATAGTTGAGGGACAGACTTCTAGGGATCAACGGGAAAAGAATTCTCCCATTACGATGAGCAAAGAGGAAGAAATCAGGAAGCAAGCACTGTCTAATTCAGAGCCCCAAGATATCATTGAGCAAGAACAGGTAAGGACCAACATGCAGGTTGAAGGTAAAGATTCTTTGATAGTGGAAGATGTTTTATTGACTTCTAATGATTGCATGTCTCAGCAAAATAGTGAGGAAGTCAAGGGGAAAAAGCATCACTTGATGAATGCACAAATGAGGAAGATGTTCCAGGTCAATACACACTCATCAATCCACCAGGGATTGAGTCCATGCTACAGAAGAATGTGTCAAGTCAAGAAGCATGTGAGGCTGAGTTTCCAGATGACTGTGTTGAAACGCATGCATATGAGAAAGGTGCCTCACCGAGTACTAATGTTGATTTTCAACTTGCTGAAATATTCAAATCAACAACTATAGATAAACATTGTGATTATAGCCCAAGGTATGATGGTCATATCCCAGATTTATTGCTCCATACCATGTCCTTATAAGAATCTTGTCATCATGGACAGCATGCTAAAAAGAGTGATAGGGTGAAGGATACCACTTTCAACATAAGGCATATAGATTTTTTCGATTCAAGTTCCAAATTTTTTTTGCATAGGAGATCTGAGTGATCTTTCGAGGCACAAAATGAATAAAGGCTTTAATAAAGTTAATATTACTATTTCTAGTGAATTCTTTATCCCATGCATTTGGATAAAAAGGAAGATGATGAGGAATCATATAGAATATATGTATTCTATCGAAGTTGTAAAGGATCAATGCTCACGATTCATAGATCACTCCTTGGAGCTAAGTCCCACATTTGGAGACAAGACTGAAGAAGGGTATATTGGAACATTTACAGCATGTTGTCAGTGTAAGGTATGTAATGATTCCGATATCATGGGTCTAGGTGAGATGTGGATCAGTATGGGAGTTGTCTCCAATTTTAGAACTATTGTCCCCCTCATTTCCACCTTGCCCAACATTTTCTTTGCAGCCATACAGGACTATTAGATCTCAATGAAAATGCATTTCTCACCTAGTGTCATTAGTGACATGTTTGCAGCTGATAGAAGATGGTTTCCAGCCACTGCAATTTCGATATGGGGTAAGAAAATGCATTGCTCTAGCCATGATATGATGTTCTTCCAAGTTCCATGTGTTGGACTGATAATATCTTTAGTAAACAGCCATAGATTTGCAGATATGAAGGATTTATCTTGGCTTAATGTTAGATGTTTTTAAAAGGGTTCACTTATAAGGTCAATTAATGCTAAAATCCCAATATCTTTATCATTGTTTGGAAAGAGAATCAGGGCAATGTATGATTGTTACACTTATCAACAATCATAACATCTAATCCAAACCAATGGTTGAAAAGAATAGCTTGGAGCAGCACGGAAGCAACAATTGGCGTCCAAGGTAATCAATGTAATAGCAAACTAGGAGAGGCAGGCATAGTATTGGGCATGCAATGGTTACATTCTATTCGAAAGTTCACTATGGAGTTGAAATCCAAGGGAAAAGTGGTAGTGCTTCAAGGCATCAATGGAGCTTCAAGAGTTGTCATGGCTAAAAGGATGGAATATCAATTGGTGACAACCACAATTTCATCAATAGGCTAGACATTTGATAATGATGGCATTTAGTCTATTTTGGATTGGCATGGTATGGTGTTGTTGGAATCAAGCTACATATAGGTTTGCCACCCTTGGGTGTGTGAAGAAGCATTCACAAAAGTTGGGATACTACAAGATGGTTTCACCATTCCTTTCATCATGAAGCTTTGCATGATGTTTGAGTTTACACTTTCAAGATTGTCATTAAGTAAAGAGCACCAACAAAAGTTAGAGAGGAGTTGTGTAGGATTTATCCTCCCTATTGAGGAAGTTTTGAGCACCACAAGGTGGTCTCAAGGGGCAGTTCACGTGAATATCAAAGTAGCTCAAGATAAGCTTGGTGGAACGTTTTCACATTCAGATATGCTTACGAAAAATTACAAACAAGGCATAAAGGGGAAGAGTAGTGATAGCATATTGCAATTATTTTGCAAACGAAATATATTAGGGACAGTTGCCATCATAATTTCTAGCTTTATGGCTAATGTCATCACCATTTCCAGCTGCTACATTACATCATTTGTAGCCATACAAGTGGTTTCAGTCATAGAATTGAGTAATTTTTAGTTTGTTGATGCTATTGAAGTATTTTAAATCATTGTATGGTTGTTTTCAGCCTCAATATTACTGACATTGCTGAATTTTGCAAAGGATTTTCAGTATTGCAATAGTTGTACCATTCTTATACTGCTGATTTTCACGGCTATTGATTTTGGACTATGGTTATTAGTCACATTCAACACCCAATTTGCAAACATTAAGGAATTTTTCCTATATCATGCTATTTGTGAAGGGTTTCAGCCATTGGAATTGCTGAAAGCAGTTACTCCAATTGCCATATTTCTATTTAGAGAGAGTTCGAACAATTTATGACTGTTACAGCCATTTTACAGCTCACATAAAATCTGATCCATGTTATTTTCCAAGATGTACAGCTTGGGATGTCATGGTAAGAATCTTTGGAACACAAGGTAAGTATTATGACAGCAATCTAGAAGTGATAAGCATAATTTTGAGCATGCCATGGTCACAGTTCAAGGGAAAAGAGGTAATCTGAGGTACACAGCTTCAACATCAATCATAGCAAACACAATGGAGGGTGTCATGTTTAATAGTACTCTCTCTACATTGCAGCAGATTCATGATTCAACTATCATGAGTTTGCTCATGGAGATTGTTAAGAAGCATCATGGCGTACAGGGCTTCCAATTCCCCATTACAACAGACGCTAACTACAACACAAGGAGGACTAGAAAAGGCAAAAAGATTGGTTTGGAATCCTAGTATTTGCAAAACAGTTCAAACATTGCTTGAGGACAAGTAATTTCAGAAAGGGCAGTCTGTAATGTCTTTTTTTTCAAATTAATTAAATCGAAGGACCCAAAGCCTATTTTCATTTCTTGTGGGCTAAGGGGGGATTTAAAAAAGGAAATAATATTATAATAATTCGTTAAGTTGTCTAAAAAGCTACTTCAAGTTATAACTTGAAAAAAAAGACATTTAGTGTATTATTATTGAATGAGGCCAAAAAGCAAATATTGAATACTTGGTCAGAAAGGTAATTAATAATTATAATGACAGAATAGGATGAATATTCAATTTATAATTAAAATTAATTACTTTTAGGGTTTTAGATGAAAAGAGCTTATTAAAAGAACTGATTGAAAAAAGTGAGAAATCATTCACTCATTCATTCATTTGAACACTTCTACAAAACCTTTGTTTTGAAAATTTGGAGTAACAGCTTCAATATTTTACAAAAAGGACGAAAAACTTCATGTGCACAGGGTTGAGGACGAAAACCCTCAAACCCATTTGGTAATTCCATTCAGGGATTATACTAGAGCTTTTAGATTCAAAGAAAATCTATCACACTGGTATAAAGAGGCTTATTTATGGTTATATATAAAGCTGCAATACTTCAGAAAAATATTAAAATATTCTCCCAAAGTGACATTTCAGCTTGACATCACTATTTACGTTGTAACTATTCACTATTGTACATGTGATTACGGTTTGCCATATCACCTACAATACACTGGCATTATTCTTTTTAGCAAATAATATGTTCACATCACACTCGTATGGATTTATTATTACTGTCAGGGATCAGTCGTACCTTCCAGCAGGATGTCGTACTTCCAAATTTTTTCTTTCAACTAGGGTTTCAGTTAAAATTCAGTTTTCGTGCTTTCAATGCAGTTTCAGAGGTTTGATGTCATAAATTCATATTCAGCATATCTGAATAAATATTGCAGTTGGGTATTTTCCAGTTTTGCACATTCCAATGATTTATTATTATTTAGGGTTCAAATCAGCATTGATATTCAGAGAAATTACAAAAAAATCAGAACTTTGATAAAATATAAAAAAAAAGATATTTCAGAGAATTAGAGACATCTTGACCAAAATTGTCAAAACGTTTAGAAATGAATAGTGAGAAAGATTACCAGATGTTGTATGATCCTATGATAAGTCACCGTTTTGAATTTGTGTTCAAATTCGTTGAGAATAAAATTCATAAAATATTTGTTGCTAAAAAATCTAAAGATAAAATTCATGATTATATTTGACTAAAAATATATATATACTTGTTTTTAGATTAAATACTCACATATTTCGAATTTTTAGCATTAATACAGTGTTTCAGGGAGACGCATCTCCCTACCCCTGGAACGGGGGTTTTGGGACGCGTTTCGGGTACGAGAGACAAGTACAGAGATGTCTCCCATGTCGGGAGACGTCTGCCTGCCCGTCCACACATCTCCAATGCATTCCCACGTATGGAAAACGCGTCTCTTGAAACCCTAATCTCCACTGAACTTAAACTGCATGAAAAAACACGTAAAAAAATTATAAAAATTACAATGCAAGAGAAAAAGAAAAACATTCAGTAGGGATTCGCCACTGCGCGGTCGAGCAAGAGAGCATCAGCAGAATATTGAGGTAGGTGGTAGGCATTTTGTCACAGTCAAGAATTTTTAATTTTTTAGGTTTAATTTTGAACATTCACAGTTTCGTTTTTCTTTTTTGGGAGATTGTTAGATCGCCGAATACAATACCTGGGATGCCCGTTCGCGGCACTACCTGACAGTGCCATTCGCGGCAATGCCAGGGATTGCCGTCGGCAATGGCCATTTTTTTAATTTTTTGTTCAATAAAAAGTTAAAACCTAGGCTTAGGTTTTTTGTTTTTTGTTTTTTTTTTTCCATTTTAACTTTTCATTTTTTATTATTAATTTATTTATTATTATTTTTTTTAATATTTAAATCTTTTTACATTTTTTATTTTTAAATAATAAAATTATTATTATTATTAGTTATTACGTTTAGCCTAGGAATTTTAACTTTTTTAACTCTTTTTGTTAATTTATTTATTATTTAATATTTAAATATTTTTTAAATTTTAATTTTTAATATTTGTTTTTAATATTTTATTATTTATTTATTTATTTATTTAATAATGTCTAAATTTAAATTTTAAATGTTTGATATTTTTTTATTTTTCTTATTTTTAAATATTTTAAAAATTAAAATTTTCAATTTTAATATTTATGCATAATTTATAATTATTTTAATATTATTTTAAAAATAAATTAAATTAATGTTTAAAATTTTAAATGTTATTTTTTTTTTAAATTATTGTATGTTAATAATTATTAATTTGTAATGATTTTTATTTTTTTATTTTTATTTTAATAACTTATTTTATTTTTGTTTACATTTTTAAATTTAATAATATTTTATTTTAATTTTTAAAAGAAAATTTAAATTAGAGTTAATATTTTTTTTAATATTTAAATCTTTTTTAAAAAATTATTTTTAACTAATAAAATAATTATTATTATTAGTTATTACGTTTAGCCTAGGAATTTTAACTTTTTAACTTTTTTTTTTAATTTATTTATTATTTAATATTTAAATATTTTTTAAATTTTAATTTTTAATATCTGTTTTTAAATTTTATTATTTATTTATTTAATAATGTCTTAATTTAAATTTTAAATGTTTGATATTTTTTTATTTTTCTTATTTTTAAATATTTTAAAAATTAAAATTTTCAATTTTAATATTTAATATTTATGCATAATTTATAATTATTTTAAAAATAAATTAAATTAATGTTGAAAATTTTTAATGTTCATTTTAAAATGTTATTTTTTTTAAAAATTATTGTATGTTAATCATTTTTAATTCGTTATGATTTTTATTTTTTTATTTTTATTTTAGTAACTTATTTTATTTTTGTTTACATTTTTAAATTAGTAATATTTTATTTTAATTTTTAAAAGAAAATTTAAACTAGAGTTAATTTTTTTTTCTTAGAATGTCAGAAGGGAAATATGTTTTGTATCCATTGTGGAAGATTTACGATTGGGTTCGTAAAGGGTATGGGAGAACATCAGCGATCACGTGCAAGCTTTGTGGGAAGGCCTTCTATAGCACTTACATGAGTGCGAGCTCATTTTTTCCAAACAAGGAAAGGGGTTGACACTTGTACAAATGAGAGAGGATGGTTGGAACCGATGAGAGGATGAAAGAGTTGAAGACAAATTGACTCCTTTAAGCTCCCACGCTTCAACCCCAAATCGAGCTCAGAGTCACCATGTAATGCCAATTGAGAGAACAGACTCTGAGATATGTGTCTTTTGGGTATGCAGCAGAAGATGTGGGGTTTTCTCGCAAGAGATCACACATTAGCAGTTCGAATTCCATAGGGAGCATGTTCGATGTACATCGCCGAGACGTAGTGGATGCAGCAATAGCACGTTTTTTCTATGTAAATGGCATTCCATTCAATGTTGCTCAATCCCCTTATTATGAGGAAATGGATCGTGCTATGAACAATGGGTCAGCGGGGTATAAACCCCCTGGTTATGAGAAGCTTTGAACGTCTCTTATTAACAAAGAGAAAACAAGGATAGAGCAGTGAATTGCACCAGTGAAAAAGGTGCGGTCTATAGAGGAATGCAGCATTGTGATGGATCGCTGGACTGATACAAGAAACATGCCTCTTCTAAACATTATGGTAACTAACTCCAAAGGCCCTTATTTTTTGAAGGCTATCGACTATTCTAGGCAAGAGAAAAATGCAAAATTACTTCAGATGCAATTATGTGATACAATTGATGAGGTGGAGGCATCACATGTCCAAGTTATTACAGACGCTGCCCCAATTTGTAAAGCAACTGGCTTATTAGTGCGAAAAAAATAAAAACATATATTTTGAACACCATGTTGCATGCGCACATTGAATAATGCGCTCAAAGACATTGGCAAGGTTCAATGGGTTTCTGAGCTTATTGAGAAGCGCAGAAAAATACAAATCTTCATATGCAATCATCACCACCACATGCCATTTATAGAAGATTTGCCAAGTTGGAACTTCTCAACCCCGCAAATATGCCGTTTGCTTCATTCTTCATATTGCTTGAACGTCTTTATGCTATCAAAGGGGCCTTGTGTTCCACTGTGGTTAATGATGCATGGGCAAGTTGGAACAATTTACATCAGATATTGCAATTGAGGTGAGGAAAATGGTCCTTGATGACCAATTTTGGGTAGATGTGAAATTTGTTGTTGACTTCATTCAACGCATTTGTGAGGTCATCCGTTTTTTTGATTCAGACAAGCCATGTTTAGAGGAGGTTTATGAAGAAATTGATTCTACGTGTGAAAGAATAAAAAATATCACAGACTTGAAGGATCCTTCTTTATATCCTTTGATTGAGAAACAAATACATGGAAGATGGAACAAGCTTAACACACCTTTACATTGTGTTGCTTACGTTTTGAAGCCAAAGTGGTATAATACGGAGGTCACCAAGAAGAGGGCTCCATATGAAGATAGAGAAGTAATGAGGAAATTTTGGGTTGCAGTAAAAAAAAGTTTATGGCCGAGGAGACAAGGCTTCTTATATTAGGACTCAGTGGAACATGTTTTCATATGGTCGTGGACAATTTTCTATAGTGGAGGCTCTTTATGATATGTGAGCAAAAAAGGACCCAATAAAGTGGTGGTGGAACCATGGCAGTGAAACCCCCGAATTGCAATCATTTGCAATAGAGTTACTCTCACAAGTAGCTAATTCATCATCTTGTGAGAGGAATTGGAGTACTTACGGTTTCATTCATTCATTGAAGAAGAACCGACTAGGGTCGAAGAAAGCAGAGAACCTAGTGTACATTCATATCACTCTTTGTCTTCTTTCAAGTATGACCCATGGTACAAGGAAAGTCCTTTAGCAATATGGGGCCACATTCCACATGATGGAGCAGCAGAGATATCCTTAGAGGATGATGTGCTTGAAGCAAATAGCCTCAATGATTTGCCCCCTATTATATTGCCTGCAGATGAGCCAGAGCTTGAGAGCGATCTCTATCTAGACAGCATCTTGGCGGAGGACTTAGAAGATATAATTGATGTGACAGTGCATCATGTTGTATTGGATCAGATATGATCCAAGTTTATGTGTTTTTAGTTTTTTGCATGCCTATTGTTGGTATTTCATTGTATATGATGACCCTTATGCTTAATATGATGAGATATTCTTTCGTTGATTGCTAATATTAGCATTGCAATAGTATAAGTTTCTTTAAATTTTTCATGGTAGATATTATACATATAATTTATAAATAATAAATATATGTTGCCATCTACCAATACCCCCGTCCCCTATTTTTCAAAAAAAACGTACCCGTACCCATCTCCTAGCAACTATGCATTAATAGAAAAATATATATATAATAAATTAGTAATTATAAATTTTAAAAATTATAAAAATTAAACTATAAACTATAAAATTAAATTATAAAATTAACTAAATTTTAAACAAAAAAATAAATAAAAACCAAATTATATTAATAAATTCTATAAAATCATGTTATTTATAACTTTATAGAATATAGTGACATTCAAAATAATAATAATTAAAAATAAGTCATTAAAAAATTTGAACTTACCAGTTCCTTCACCATTTGGGCAGTTGTCTGAGATCACTCCACGGGCATGCCGAAAGGCCCACAATTGAGTCTTGGCAAGGCACTTGGAGTTGGCACTGTGGCAGTCTTACAGATATTTAATCCTTAAATGCACAGCAGTTGAGACTGCAACATCCACTCCACAACAGATCAACACTGCAGACTCGTAAAGACTACTCCATGGCTTGATTTCAGAGATGCAGACAACTTACAGTTACAGTAGACTCTCACAAGCTTAGTTTTAATTCATTTTTTTAATTGGTTTTCGGTATGCGCAAATTAAACAGTGATTTTCAACAAAAAAATTTATGAAACATTCGAGTTTGACAAATTTCGCATTTGTATTATACGAAAATAAACAATGGGTTTCACCCCATATAAACTAGTATTTGGTAAGAATGTTCTTCCAATTGAGTTTAAAGTCAAAATTTTAAGGACAGCGATGCAGCTAGGCATGCATATTTCAGAAGCACCAACAGAAAGGATAAATCAATTAAATGATGTGGATGAGAACTTCCAAGAAGCTCTCACAAGCATGGAAGTTATTCAAGCACAAAACTAAATGGCATGATATATTCATCAAGGAAATGACATTCCAGCCAAGAGTTTGGGCACTATTGTACTATTCTAGAAACAAATATTTTCCATGGAAGTTATGTACAAGGTGACTCAGTCCTCATAAGATTGAACAATTATTTTATGACGATGTTGTGCATTGAGAACAACTGACAATGCAAGGATAGCCTTTGATTGCAAATGGGCATAACATTGAAGCCATACAATAAACATTTGACCAAAGATCAATTTGAACAGATGACACCTAAGTAGACAACTCTAGGACCAGTTCGGAGAGCAATTTGAGATTCGAATACGCCGATACAGAGATTGTTTTTGGGGCCTAGACATGTTTTTGGATACGACCGTACAAATATATATATATATATATATATTTGTACGGTCGTATCCAAAAACATGTCTAGGCCCCAAAAACAATCTCTGTATCGGCGAATATATATATATACCCAAATAAGTAAAATTAACCACATAATATGCAAAGTAAACAAAATAAATTAAATAAACAAAACACATACTGATAATTCAATGCCAAATGTCATGATATTCAATGGTCAACCTAGATTAGTCTTAGAACAAGTACATAGTGCAAAACCTAGATTAGTCTTAGAACAAGTACATGGTGCAAATGTTACAATGTATGGAGAAAAATCAAGACAATCCTCTTCGTTGCAAGCTCCTTAAACTCAATGGCACCAAATGGGTAGTTGTAATGGTGTAGGATTAGCAAAAGGAAGGAGTTTCAATCCTAAGCAATTGAAAACGAAGGTGAGAGCGCAAATGTGCAGTGAGAGGTAAAAATGTAATGAAAGGGAAATGTGTTGTTTTCTTTGGATAAAATGAGTGTGAAAGTTACTTTTAGGGTTTCTCATATACTTTATTTTATTTTTAGATTTTTTTGAAGTCCATATACTTTTAGGGTTTCTCGTATACTTTATAATAATAATAATAATGTTTATGGGCCACGGATCCTACCCGGATATGGCCAACATACTGCAAGAGAACTGTGGATCCTCTCGGGTACATCATGGGCCATATCCAGGAGGATCCACAATGAGAGGTAAAAATGCAATGAAAGGTAAATGTGTTGTTTTCTTTGGATAAAATGAGTGTGAAAATTAATTATAGGGTTTTCTGTATATTTTATTTTTAGTTTCTTTTTGAAGTCCATATTTGAATTTTTGTCAAGTAATTAAAAATAATAATAATGTTTATGGGCCATGGATCCTACCCGGATATGGCCAAGATACTACAAGGGAATTGTGCATCCTCCTGGGTACATCTTGGGACGTATCCGGGAGGATCCACAATCCCCATGGATACGTCCTAGGACATATCCAGGAGGATCCACAATCCTCCCACAATATCATGGCCATATTTGGGCAAGATTGGACCAGGATCCAAGGGTCTAGGGTGAAATATCCGGTAATGTAGGATGATACGATATCAAGGAGAACTAAAAGTGGGCATAGGTTCACATCCAACCACTAGGACATACCCGGGAGGATCTACAATTCTCCCGCAGCATCCTAGCCTTATTTGGGCAAGATTATAGCAGAATCCGTATCCGAAACAGATCAGACCAGTATCCAGGAGTCTAGGGTGAAGGATCTGGTAACGTAGGATGATACAATATCAAGGAGAACTAAAATTGGGCATAGGTTCACGTCCAACAACTACCTGATGCCATCATGAGGTCAGTGAAGAAACATAAACAAATACTATCAAAAAATACAAAAACGACGAAATATCTGTAAATTTTGGGAAACCTCTTCAGAATTAGTGCAATGCCACTAGATCACTTGCAACATTTTTGCCTTCCATTGTCTTTAGGTATTATATGCTGTGAAGGGAAAACTTTGCAATAGGACGGTGGGTTTAGGTTATTTAATCCAACATCAATCATTCAACTCCCACTCTGTTAGAGTCGATTTCTAATGGTGATTGTCTTTTACATTTGCCTTTTCATATCTAAGTTCTAACCTGTTGTATTGATGCTTTCAGATATACTATAGATCAATCTAGTCTAGGACCAAATCATACTGCTATAAAGTCAACACAAATGCGTAACGAAGTGGAAAATTTGAAACATGACAAAATCAATTCACTATTGTATGTTTCAATTCTCCCTGCAATAGGAGATAGGAAAACTGCAGTAGTTTCTTATACATCTCACTTGTTGCACCTTCATTTCTCCTCACAATAAGAGAGAGGAGAACTCAACAAGTTTGAAGACAATGTTTGTGAGTTTCCTTTGCAAGATCCATTTTCAAGCCAGGAGTCCACTCCCAATAATACACTTGTGGATGGTTGAGGAGATTAAACAATCAGCATCAAGAGGACTGTTCAAACAATAAAGTGGTAATTCCCAAAAAACAGATCAATAGGTGACCACATAAACCATACATGATCCAGTGAAGGCAACACATTTCAAGTATTTTTTGACTGGTAGGTACAAGTATAAAGTTCTGATTTTTTATATGTTTCCGATTTTAAGGATTGCATGCTCAAATGTTCATATATTCACCTTGTTCATATATTCACCTTTAGTCCTTATACGTAGATTCTACATGTAGGTTCCACTTGCACATTTGTATTAGCATACCCATACACTACTATATATCCTTTCTACTAAATAGGTGTGCTACTCGGGAAATAAGCCCCCGGGGGTTTGACTGCCACTTATTAGGCATATCAGAAGTTGTTGAGGGCATGGATTTAAATCTCAGCATAAATTGCCAATTTATAACGAGAAATTGCGATCAGCACAGAAAACGATATTTCTTCTCATAAATCGTAAATATATCGCTGCAACTTTCAAAGTATAAGAATAAATGCCCAGGTTGGGGCAAAAAACCGACTTTATCATTTTCTCTGCATTTTTTATCAGCTAGCTGCTCGTGCACAGTAGAAGGCACTGCAGGATTTACGATAAGATCTAAATCTATACGGCCTGGCTTTACATAGATCCGATTATTCTGATGCTATCAGCAATGAAACATTAGCTAGTCCTGGGTATTACTGAAGTCTGATACAGTCATACAGTGACCTGTCATTGACAATTTGACAGTCACTTCAAGCCCTCAACTTCCAGGAATACTGAAGTCTGATTACTGATTACTGTTTACATATTTGAGTATTGATTAATGTCTGATATTTGATTACTGATCACAATAATCAAAAAACCGGTGATATATCTTCTCATACATGTTTGAAAATTGATATTACATGTTACTGTTTACATATGAATGAATGAATGAAAGCCATTTCTAAGTGCAATTTTCAAACATATTGCATGTTGTCCGCTGTCAACTGATACATATTACAAATACCAACTACAGTGATTAACATTGAACTTTGAGTTTGAAGTACATACTTTGTTTTCAGACCTCAAGGAAAACAATAACACAGTCATACAGTATCAGCGTACAGTGTACAAGGACAGCCACAGGGATTTATTTTATTTTTCATTATCTTTTTAATATGAATCTAATCATGGATATCTACTTCATCTTCTACTTCTTCCCTGGATTAACAGTTAGGGTTAAATTCTTTTTTTGTTTGTTTTGTTTGTTTTATAGAGTTTAAGCTTGTTGTTTAAGAATGGTATCGACATCCCTTTCATCTACCCATCATAAGCCTATGTCCAATGGCACTTCTTGGAAGCACTGTGAAGCGGCAGTAGAGAGAAATTGTGTTATATGCAATTATTGCGGTATGAAGATGAGTGGAGGTGTCTATCCCCTAAAATGCCACATCACAAAACTACCAGGTAATGATGTGGCATCGGGCACACAAGCATCAATTGAAGATCAAAGAGAGATGACTACTTGCCTTGCAGCTTATGCAAAGTAAAAAGAAGAAAAGATAAGGAAAGTTGATGCACAAGCAGCCCTAGTCAATAGGAGGGCAGCGAGTGATGATTATGACATTGAGGCCTCTCCCATTGTCCCAACTCCAGGAGGTCAAAGTCGAGGACGGGGTTTATCCACTGAAAATAGTTTGGCTTTTTTTTTTGTTCCTCAAAGTAGCCCTGGGTCACAACCTTCACTCAAAGGTACTGCTTGGAATCGAGAACTACACAATGAAGCAAGGATAGTTGCGGCAAACTTTTCGTACTACAACAACATTCCTTTCAATGTCGAAAAAATTCCATATCATAGGAATTTAGCTACTACATTGACCATTGTCAAAAAGAGGTTCAAAGCTTCTACTCCTCACAATGTGCGTGGCCCGTTGTTGGAGGATTTTGTCAAACATACACAAGATATTATAGAAGACAGAGGAAAAGTACGTCAAAAAAGGGATGCACCATTTTGTTTGATGGGTGGATGGATGGGAAAAACCACACATTGATTATCTTTCTAGTGGCTTCAAGTGGGCAATTGGTCTTTTTGAAGTCAATTGATGCCTCCCACCAAGTAAAAATGCAAACACTTTGTGTGATTTACTGAATGAGGTGGTGATGGAAGTGGGTATGCAGAACGTCATCTAAGTTGTGACAGACAACGCGACATCATATGTAGTTGTAGAGAGACTTCTTGAGGAGAGGCATCCTACACTTTTTGGACCTCTTGCGTAGCCTATGGCATTGATCTCCTACTTGAGGACATAAGAAAGATCTCATTGATAAAAAAAGTGGTTGAACAGACAAGAAATAGCACCAAGTTCATCTACAATCACACTTGGGTGCTAAACTTGATGAGAGAGCACACTAATAGAAAAGAGCTTGTGCAATCGAGAGTCACACAATTAACCACAAACTTCATCACATTGCAGAGCATTGTGGCCTCACTAAAATCCCTTAAACAGATGTTTGTGAGTCATCAGTGATTGGAGTCTTCCTATACTAAGAAGGCCGAAGAGGAAAGGGTCGTGAAGACCATTTTTGATGATGTGTTTGCAAAGTGCATGGAGGAAATAATTAAGACAACTTTAAACTTAACTGTATTTTTATTTATCATTTATTTGTTATAAAAAAATTCTTAATTTTGATTTTAAATTTGTCTATTATTTTGTTTTAGGTGTCATAGCCTATAGTTTGAGTTCTACAGTTGATGGATTTGGAAAAAAACCCAATGGATTAACTATACGAGGCCATGGACGTGGCTAAGGAGGCCATAGCCAAATATTATGGGCCAAATCAAATAAAATATGAACCCATTTGGTGCATAATTGATCGGAGATGGAACAAGATGCTCTACCGACATTCATGCAACGGTCTAGACAGGATGATCCTTGACAATGACACTAGAGATGTAGTTATTGAGCTACATATTTACAAGAATGCAACAGAGAGACTCTTTTCTTCGGCTGTATATGTTAAAAGAAGAAACACCTCTCAGCGAGGTAAAAACAAATTGAGTCATTTGTTACTCGTAGTCTATAGATACTAGTCTCGTTACTCGTAGTCTATAGATACTAGTAGTAGATTTCTTTCATTTATTCAATCCTAGTTGAATTAAAGAATTATAAATATCCTATTTGCAAATGTGTGATGGGAAGATTATGGTGCAAAAACACCAAATCTTCAAGGGCTAGCCATCCACATTTTGTGTCAACCATGTAGCTCTTCTAGTTGTGAACATAATTGGAGCATGTTTGAAGTTCATACAAAGAAGCGCAATAGGTTGACCATACAGTACCTCAATGACATTGTCTTTGCGCGATACAATTTTCATCTCCGCATGAGACAGGTGGAAGGGCTAGAGAAATATGATGCAATTGACTTGGCTGAGATCGATCCATATGCCGACTGGATTGTTAATGATGCAGAGCCCATGTTTACTGCGGAGGAGACCGCAAATTTGGAGAGGGAGGCAAAAGAAGCAATAACATTCGAAGCAGTAGAGGCATAAAGAGAGGTTGGTAAGGATCTAGATTATATCTTTGTTGATGATGTTGGCATTGTAGAGGAGGAATTTTTACCTTCCACTTCCACGAGGCAAATGCAGTAGACTTATTTTAGGCAGTAGAGATGAAATGTAATATGTATATTTGATATTTCAAATGACTCTGAGCATTATAGTTTCTAACTTTATAGTTTGTACTCTTTTTTTGTCAAAAAAAATAGAAAACATAATTATGGCATTCTCTACATTCATTTATCATGTCATTTAACATTGTTTTACATGTTATTTAAGTTTATTCTATGAAATTATATGTTTTTAAAGTAGAGATAAAGTTTTTGAGTAATGTCGAGTAATTGTTGAGAAACTCCCAATCCCGAGACCGAGTCAAAATTTTGGGCTGCCAAGTAATTGCCAAGCACAAGTTTTTGAACTATGGTTGAGGGCACTGTTTGCATCATTCTTGATTTTCTCTCTCCTATATTTCACAACTTGCTAAGTGGATTAACAAGATCTTTTATGCTAGAGGATATTCCAGGAAGTAGCTCTGATCATACCCTAACAAGAGCAATAGGAATGTTTGGATGACAAAATTTGGCACTAGGCTTGGTAAAAAGATTTGCTATGAAGGCATAAAGAATTCCAAAGCTGAAAACCCAAAAAAATGGTTTGGAAGGGTAACCATGAACTCTAAAAACCCAAAAAAGGGCAGCCAAGTGAAGCATCAAATTGAAAACCCAAAAGGGCAGTTTGGCAGCCCAAGCAAATACAATGATCCTGAACAAAGCAGTACAACATTCAAAGCAAAACACACATTTTTTTCAGTTTAAGGGACCTTAGCAAAGAAAAAGAACCAAAAAATATTTAAAGCATAAATTTAAAAAGATAGAAAAACGAAAACGAGAAGAAAAAGAGAAAGTAAAAAGTACAAAAATAAAATAATAATTAAAAATTCCAAAAAATGGTTGGGTGCCTAAAGGACTTCCCCCTCACCCTTCTAACAAGGCACAAGTACCTAAAGGCCCTCCTTTGTCTGGGGAGTGCCTCCACCTTGATGCCAACACTAGAGGCAGTCAAGCCCTCCCACCCTTCTTCCGTCAGGGGAGTCCCCCTAGATGCCATGGGAATGCCTTTCCCTTGACCTTCTCAACCTCCTTCCATCAATTGAGAGCATAAATGCCCTAAAGTCGACCGAGTGCCCTCCTGTTGGTCGAGCCCTCCTCAGACCAAGGGCCTTTAGGTGCTTGATCTATAGATCGAGAAGGTGTAGCGCCTTTAGGCCGACGAAAGGAGGTTGAGGGACCCCACCTCCCCCCCACAACAAAGGAGGGAGAGGAGGGCTTGACCAACAAGTGGGCACTCAACCACCTTTAGCATTGGGGTCAAGGGGAAGGACCTTTAGGCACTCACTCAACAAAGGGCCTTTAGGCTCACATCTAGAAATTATCACCTTTATATCAGGGCATTGTTGTATGCCATTGTCACACTACTCGCCATAAATAATGTCAAAGTGCATATGTTGCACAATTAATTAAGAAAATAATTGAAATAGTTCAAGGTTTGAGGAAGAAGCATATTAGAGCATAGATATTCAAGTGCCATCATCAATTACAAAGCCCCCACAAACACAAATTCTAGGTCATTTCCTTCACTACCATGGCCTCTAAAATTGATTTTCATACACAACAATTGACGATAAAATACCTCCAAAAGTAATAGAGATTTTTTATCAGGTCATATAAAGGATGTTTCCTGATAGATTCCAAGGGTATATGCCAGAAGAACTCACTGAATTTGTGAAAAATTTAAAGGATAGTGAGACTATTGTGAGAGGCAATATTTGATTTTTCAAATAGCACTGTTGCAAAAGGAATTGACTATCCTTGATCAGGAGAAGAAGGTTTAAAAAGAAATCTACCACCAATGAAGCCATGGTAGAATGAACCACAGTTTGACAAAAAGGTGAAACTTGCAAAAGAAACGAGGGAGCCCATTGAAATTCTTTAGGTAAACCCTGGGATGACATGTCTCAGTTTATCAGAAAATATTTTATTTGTGATGGCGATCACACCTATTGTTTCAATCCCTACTTCCATTTTCTATATCATGTCTGACATAAGATTTTGCTGGATGTCCTTTTTGTTTGCTCCTATCAAATTCGTTGCAATATTTCCGAGAGCATGAGGAAGACACAAAGCTTGTTACTAGGCATCCAGGCTTGATTCAATTGTGGATAAGAAGGGCAAGAAATATTGAAAACCTTAATGATTACAGAAGAGCCCTCACCAACCAAGACAGCTGAGCAGAAGGGGGGAACAAGTACCCCAAGGAAAGTGAAAAAGGGACCCATGAACAACCTGCTCAAACTTGCAGTGCTAATAAACTAAAATCCACAGAGGAACCTTGAAAAACAGAATCTGTAAATAAAGAGGCAGAGGATGAGCGAGTTGAGTTGCCAAAGATGAAAGTGCATAATAACATGGGGGAGTCCTTAGTGAAGGGATTTGTAGTAACCCCTACATAAAACAAAAAATTTGGGAAATTGAGAGAACGGCCTTGTTGTACCAAATTAAGAAATCCCAAGAACAGGTTGAAAAGGCAGAAAAAGAAAAGAAAAATACCCTCAAAGAAAGAAAGAAAGCTGTAGATGATGGAAAATTGATGGAGAATGAAAGGGATGAGGCCATGAAATAAAAATTAAATGCTGACGTAGAGCAAAGTAAGATGGTTGAAGACAAAAGTTTGCAATAGAAATTGAAATTTTGAAGAGAAAGCTCGATGATAGAGAAGAGGAAATTTCTTAAATTTCCTCTGTACAAAAGAAAGATCTAAATTGCAAACTCGGTTGAGCAAACTAAAGAAGGAGATGAAGAAAACGAACACAAAGCTAGCCGCTTTGAAGGAAATTTGGGTAAAAAGGAAGCAGGTTGCTCCTGCACAAAAAAATAAACTAAGGTTGATGAAGTTGTCTTGACAAAATACAAAGATTTGGAGGAGGAGCATGAAAGCATGACCCTGTTGATGAACAAAGATTCTCAGATTATCAAATTTGACAAGAGTTGCAAAGCTAAAGATGAAGATTTCAAGGATTGGAAAGAGAAAGGGAAAAAATTAAAATACCAAATTTCAATTGAAGCCAATGTCAAAAGACTCCACAGAAAAGTCAAAGAATTGGTTGCAGACCTTAACAGCAGGAATGAGGACTCCGAGAAAAAGAAGGATTGAGTGCCCCAATCCAAATATGGTGATCTGGAAGAATTTTGCAAAAAGGACATGGAGGTCACAGCCAAAGCACTTCATATCATCAAGTACAGGCCTCCACCTAGCGTATAAGCCTTGTATCTTTAGCAGTTGTGGTACATATGTGAACTCCTTTCTATTGTTTCCCTTGTTCAGTGTTGTGATTGTTTTTTAGAAACCTTGAAGGAGCATTTTCTTATGTGTCGCCCAAAAAATCAGAATCTGCTTTGTGAATTAAATGTGACTAGCATGACAGGAAACACAGATGTTGAAGTGAATTTGAATCCCCATTTAGGAGCTGTTCATCTTAGGGACTACTATTATGTTCTGCATAATAATATTGCCTTGGAAAAAAGTGGAGAAAAGTATGAAAGGCTTGAGGAAAAAGGTGCCTAGAAAGTCAAAGAGGGTGGAGGGTTCAATGCAAAGTTTCTGAAGAAACATGATGAGATGGTGAATGGTCGCCAAATCAGAGAAAGGATTATGGCCAATCATGGGGGTGTGATCAAAATGTATAAAGTATTTGAAAAGAAAAAAAAATAAGAGGCCTTGAGAGCAACATAAGAGAGATGTTAGAGGTTAATCCCTCTATTGAGGAGAATGGAACCATTCTACCCTGTCAACTACAGAACAGCTAAATTCAGGCTAAAGCAGTGTTTTCTTATGTTGCAAGAAGAAGGGTACCAGAATGATTGGGCACAAATATCAACCTTCATTGTTTTGAACACCCTTCCCAAATGCTAAGAGCACTGCAGAAAACCCCATGCAGGAGTTGGATGTTGAGAAACAGAAATGCCAAATCGTGAAGAGATTCCTTGGGGCCTATGAGTTTGGAAATGAAATTGCTGGCCTGCTAAGAGGCATGAGATAATTGTGCTTGAGTGTCATGAATGATTTTGAAGCTTTGTAGTAGCCCGAAGATGATGATGAACCTGCACCTGCAAATAATCAGCCTCATGTTAAATCTGAAGCACCACAGTAGCCTAGTTATTTTTCTATTTGAATTTCGTAAGGATACATATATAACTCTTTTGGTTTAGACATAGAAAAGTGCCTTGTAAATTTTCAGGTAATTGTCACAAAGGGACTTGACACCTTAAGTTGGGGAGTGTGATGAGTCCAGTTTTGGGAACAATTTATGCACTTTTCTAACTATATCTCAAAGGCCTTGTGCATTTTTAAAAGATCCTCATAAACATATGTATATGGTGTATTTAATAGCCTTTATGGTCTTTGCTCTAGGGTAGTTAAAGCATTTTTTGACTAAGAACTCTGGATTAAAACACTTAAATAGCAGAAATATATCTATCTTTCCTATATCCTTATTTTCCATGTATTTTATGTCATTCATTTCATTCCATTTTTCTTCACCATATTATGTACTAGAGTTATAGATGAATGGATAGTAATTGAAATATTAGAATTTTGATGATGGCTAATATGTAGATGAAACGTGGAAGATAGAAGGAACAATCATGAAGAGTTTCTCTTGTAGCTTCCCAACAACAGGATAATCTGTCAATAAAAGTTACAGGGCACAGTGACAAATAAAACCAGCAGGACACCTGACGCTTCACATCCATATGTTATTCTCCAGGTTTATTCACATTTGAAAATTGTTTGTATATCAAAGACATTTCCAGAAATTATTAATTATTTGGGAACCATCAATAGTTCAATTTTGATTGCCATTTTAAGATTCAGCCATGAAAGTGAAGATTTTCTATTCCAAGTGTTTGGGTTTTGCATGATCTTTTGAGAAGGATTTCAGATACTATTTCAGTTGTTTTCTTTCAAGCCTACATCACAGAGATGCTATACCAAACTCCATATTTCTGCTCTTTTTTCTTGTATGCCAAGCATTTTAAAGAATCAATTGTCTATTTCTCAGGTTGTCCAACATAATCATTTCTTTTGTATGGTCAATGTCGTATAATATTTTCTAAGTGATCGAGTCAAATCATTTATGACATCAAGTCAGTTTGTCAATCATGCAATTAGAAGTCAAATAACTAAAAGTTGGAACCACCCAAATAACTTGTCTCCTCCATCCTCCAACTATAAATTGTTTGACAGAGACAACGGTCCGGTTTAGAAAAATCTGTAATACAAATTACCATCATTTTCCACCACTCAATAAAAAGAGTAGTTCTCCCAAACATGTGCCAATAAATAGGTTATGTACTAATCTTGAATAAAAGACCTGGATAGACTAGCTGAGAGGCAAGGACCACTCACAACATAGGATTGTTGTATGAAGCTCTTGCTACTCAGAAATGTATTATTATTATTATTAAGTTAGAAATTCATAAAATGTTTTTATATTAATTTTCCTCTTGAATTTTCTTTCTTGCAGTATATTTATTTTTCAGCACTATACATTTCTACGAGTAGATTAGAAGCACAAGAATTATAGTTTTAATTTTGTTATCTAATCTTCAGTTGGTGTGTATACTGCACATTGGTATCCCATAAGTTTACTCCTTGGGTAAATAATTTGAGTGTTCATCAGCAACTTAAATTCCTTCTCGAACACTTTCTGGAGTTTTTCACGTGTTCCTCTCTTCAGTCGGTGTGCCTGTATAACATTCAATCGCCAACCTTCTTATCTTGGCTGCAAATGACTGCAACCAATGTTCTTCATCATTTTATCCATTTGTGGTCCAAATTCTGATGCAAGTTCTAAAATGACGGCGAGGGTCTTCCAAACCAGAATTGGTAAACTTTGGAAGCTTTTGCCTCTAGGAATTAGGACTCAATAGGTTGGCCATGTTTGTGATGGTCACTAGATGCTCCCCCTATGATCTGCATCATTTGGAAATTATGTCTACCCCATATATTCTCCCAACACTTTCGGACACGCCTTGACCTCCGACTCTCCCCTGGGTTTGGGAAATCCACACAACACCCCGCTCATCTTCAGACCCTCTCTGGTTAACCATTCTGATTTGTCCTCTTGGTTGCCATAGATATTTTGGCTTTTTTTTTGTCGCTAATAAGCAAGTGCTCAATATGCCTTACATTCTCAGCAATGGGATATCACCCCTCTCCCACGGGGAGATGATCAAGTTCCGTCTCAGGACGAGGATTTCTCTATAAACATGGGGGCTAATTCTCGATTGACACCAACGTCAATTCCTCTAAAGCACCTTCCAACCCAACCTGGTCAACAAGGCATGCACCTCCTCCATCAGGAAGGGACAACTACCGCACAATCTCAACCCACTTGATGTTTAGTGAGTGGTGTACTTGTCAACTCTATTTGCACACATCTTATTTGGTTACAGCTTTGGCTTCAGCTTTGGAGTTGTGCTTGATCCTCTCATAGCAAGTTATTGGTTGCCTCTCATAGCTTCTGACTTCTCTCTCTTTGTTCCAACATCCAAGTAGATCGTCATATTTCTTGTTCTTCCTGAAACCCATAGCGTCTTCTCCCTCTTGTATTCAGCTAAAGAGCATTAATTCCTCTTCCCACATCGATCTTCAGAGGATCGTCTTCTTCAAGACAATGCTTCTCCTACTCCTTGTATCTTTGTGATACTATTTCTCATCTAGCTTCTCATTCTTATATAGCACAAAGGTCTTGGAGAATAATATAGAGGCTTGCCAACAGTCTTAGTAAATGATTCATCAACTAGTCAACTCGTTCGCTAACAACAAGGTTGTTTCAAACAACATCTTGACACACTTGGGTCTGTTAGGAACCCTCTCATACATTCTATCTGATTGGGAGGTCCCAAAGAAAGAAATTATATTAAAATCAACAAATGACCAAATGTAGGTCAAAGGGATTCGAGAATACATAGAAAAAATCTTGCATGAATTATTCTTATTTTTTGGTTTGTTTTTTGGCTCTTTGGTTGGTTGCCCCATTTGCTCTCAATTACACCTCCATCTTGATGTGTCATCAATGATTATCGGATGTATGTTCCACTTGAGCTGACCCCGCACAAGTAGCATGCCAAAAATGTTATACCAATAAAGAACACAAACTTTTGGCATAAAATAATGTGAGATATTGCACATAACAAAGAGAAGAGGGATAACTACATCTGCAACTTTATTGATGTACCATTGTAGTGTACATCCAATAGCTATGGTATAGGGATAGCATGACAATGTATGAGAGGTCGCTTCCTTGACCAATATCTTCCTACATATGGGTGAGTGCAAAAAGTTGAGAGGCTAAAGAGTGGCAACTCAAAAAAAATTGGAGTTGAAAGAGTTTAAACCAAAACGGATATCCATTTTTTAAGTAATGGATATCCGTTTTTTAAGTAATGGATATCCATTATTTTAAATTAGGCTCAGATATCCATTTTGGTTTGAAACAGATATTCATTTTGCAACCCTAAAAAGTCATCTACCTTGCAAAGACCAGACTTTTGCATACGAACTCAATATCAGATGCCCCTTTTTTTTGAGTGTATAGTTGTTCAAGGGGAACCCAAATATGTAATCAAAATGTACTTTTGATGAAGTTATATACTCTTTTAGCCTCTACACCAAAACCTATATGTTTTCATGATTAGGTGCGATTGGATAGATGTTGGTGGATTTAGGGAATGTTGGGCATATATGAGCATCATTTGTTGTTATTTGGGGATCAAATTTCATTATTTTAGCAATATTGACCGAGGTGCTATCAAGTACATGAATGCAGATATGGGGATTCATGCATGTTTGAGCACCATTTGTCATTTTGTGATTGAATGTCATTATTTGAGCAAATTTAACCGGATTAATTAGTTGCAATCGGATAGATGTGGCTAGATTTGAGGAAAATTTCCCATATATGAGCACCATTGTTGTTATTTTGTGATCTAAAGTCATTATTTGAGTAAATTTGACCAAATTAGGCCTTGATTAGGTGCAATCAGATAGATGTAGGTAGGTTTATAAAAATTGGGTGTATATGAGCACCAACTATCCTTATTTCGTGAACAAATGTCATCATTTGAGCAAAATTGACTGAATTAGGCCCAAATTAGGTGCTATCAAGTATATGAAGGTAGATTTGGGGAAAATCAAGCTTGTTTGAGCACCACTATTTGTCATTATTTCGTGATCAAGCGATGTTAATTGAGAAAATTTGACCAGATTAGGCCTTGATTAGGTGGGATTAGATACATGAAGGTAGATTTGGAAAAAATTGGGAGTATATAAGAATTGTTTTTCGTTATTTCATGATCAAATGTTATTTTAGCAAAATTGACTAAATTAGGTCCTGATTAGGTGCTATCAGGGTTAGTCACCTCACTTAGAGAATTTAATCGATAAAATTAAAAATTCGCCGAATTTCAAGGCAAAAAAAAAATCATTGAAATTCATAATTTGATTCATCTGAATCAAAACGCGAATTACAAAGGAGAAATATAATTTAAAAATTCATGAAAAGTGCATTGAAGTTCGTATTTGAGGGTTTGATCTTTGCAACTGCATTAAAAAAATGTATTTTCATTTTGTTTTGATTCCCGCATTCACTATTTTCATTTTGTGTTTTGGTTGAGTGATTAAAAGGTAAGTTCAAACCCTATTGTGTTCGCATTCACTATTTCCTTTGTTGTCATTGTTGCATAAACACTACACAACAACCCTAACATTGTCACTATTGTGTTCAGCGTTTGCCAATCAAGACACCTGTGAGTTGCGGTTCCAAACATTGCATAGCTTGTCATGGCTCCATCTTCAATCTTCAAGTACGCCTCACAGGTGACGGCTCCAAGTCCTTGAGCACAATCCCGACTCCCTGCTCCTAAACGATGCCCAAAAGATGGTCCCTGAGTCCAATGTTGAGTCCCTAGCATCATTTGGCATTATATTTATTATTATTTTCTCTCACTATTATCTGGTATTAATATTTAATGATGTGGGGAGCCTCATTAATATCTGGCATTAATATTTTGAGATTGATTAAGACTTTCGTGAAATACCTATTCAATATCCACAACAAACAAACATTTACATTTATAGTTTATGGTTTATATAATATTCTATAATATAATAAATTTATTGTTTATAAAATATTAATATTTTAATATAATATAATAATATAGTTTATAAGTACATTATAATTGTAATATCCCCAAGAAGGAGATCGCTGAATTCAAGGAGAGGCGCTGCCATTTCACATGAAGAAATCGCTGCCAAAGAGCAGCGCTGCCATTTAAGACAACAGTCATTAAATGGGTATGAATGGAAATGTCAAATGGAATTGTTGTCGGAAGTGAACGGACATGCCAAACAGAATTATTACTGGAATTGAACGGAAATGTTGACAGAAATGTCAATGGTCACATCTTTTGGTGAAGAGGTGTCTCTTGGATGGAACGCCCCCATTGTGAGAAGTTTTTAAAGGCTATATAAGGATGAAGAGATGTGGAAGTATTACAAGCATCCAATTATGAATTCAATCATCTAACTCGTATAAGCATCATGCTATACAACCACTCTCAAGGACGAAAACCCTTGTGATTATAATAGCCCAAGGACGAAACCCCTTGTGGACATATATTTTATTTAATTGATTATTTTAAATGCAATATTTATATTTATAAAAAATAGGATTTTCGAGAAAACCAAATTTATGTAAAATATTCCGATTTGGAATATTACAGTGGTATCAAAGTTGTTTTCTTGCCAGCTTGTGAACCATGGGGTCACTACATAAGGAAATTATGGACAATTTGGATTTAAACGAGTCATGAAATGGAAACATGCACTGAGGAAGATGAGTTTGTGAATCATAGTTATGGCAGTACTGAATATGACGAGAAATTCAATTTTCAAGAGAACCCAGAAGAAAGGAAGATGACAAATTCCAAGATTGACTTCCCTATCCAGGAGCAAACGAATGAGGCATCCAACGTTGAACTAAGGGAATGCCCAAACATACTTATCCAAGAAGAGGTTGATATTTATGGAGACTTGTCTATTGGTAAGAATGACATAAAAAGCTTGGATATTAGAGATGCACACAAGTTATCTATCCAAAACACTAGTGATAATGTTGATATGTGTTGTCTACGTCAGAGTGAAGATAAACT
Organism: Torreya grandis; assembly: GCA_037957365.1. Lineage (NCBI taxonomy): Eukaryota > Viridiplantae > Streptophyta > Pinopsida > Cupressales > Taxaceae > Torreya > Torreya grandis. Next base: position 1,231,067 of record JARHVA010001496.1, read on the forward strand.
TCAGTGTGTGCAAGAGAGGTCTTGAAGATTGTTCCTCGAACACAGGTTCTAAGTTTAATAAACCAATTGATTGTCTAATTAATGCACACTATCAACAAGATATCATGGGCTATGGTCTTAAAAATAAACAAGATGGAAAGCCAACCAAAATAATTGATAGAATATGGAAAAAACATCCACCAGATAACCTTGATGCCTTGGAAGACGAATAATCATTAAATGCACCTCACTCGTTCAAGGATACTGAAAAGACTTCCAATGATATTATGGATAACAAACAAGACCCTACATGTGCACATTTTCTTTTAGATTTGCCTGGCTATCTTGAAGTAATAGGAAATTCACATGTTGAACATGGAGAGTCCTTGGAGGTGTGCTTAAAACATTCAAAAATCAATAAAGGCAATCAAGATGTAACTGTTAATCTTGGAAATGCTACACTTGGGGGCTATGACTTAGAGATAAATTACACATAGCCATCCACAAAAAAAAATGAACAAGAAGCTGATTCCATGCCTGCTTCGGTAGGAGGGGCTCAAGTGATATTGGAAAAAATAAACTATGATGATGGGCTATTAAAGGATGTTGATGAATGGCATGCCAAGGATGTTGTGAACCTAACAACCGGACAAAAAATTCCGAATTTATTCTTAAAAATATAAGGGTTGTGTATCCATACATCAAGCTATTAGAGAATGTAGGTCCTCAAGCGTGGACTTTTAAGGAGCTTGAAGTTATCCATAATTCAAACTTCATATTCCCAAAGTTACAATATCGTGACTCTCAACAGTTTGAACTTGGCTTTGCATCTAAAATGGTTAAACCTTCGTTAGTGTATAGAGAAGAAGACATTCTTCATGGGAAGTTTGTATTCAAAACATGGGACCCAAACTTGATATTAGAAAGTTTAAGTTTCTCAAAGCCACATGAACCATGGCTTGGTGCCCCTTACCTTGTTGAAGACATTCCATTTCCTATTTTAGAGGAAAGGAAAAGGCCTTTATTGAGAGACTCTGCTCTACATCTGCCACTTAAACATAATTATATTTCGGAGCACTATTGTATAACAAACTTAATTGGCTTGAAGAATTTCGAACAGAGCCTGGAAATGCCCACATGTGTAGTAGATGATCATTTGATCAAAGTATGGCCTGAATAGCAAGAGATTGCAATTTCATCAAGTGATTGTCTAGAGACAAATGTGAACAAAATAAATGAACATAATGGCAATAATACTACTGTTAAAGATGAAGACAACGCTATTCAACATGTTTGTAACATTTTCTAAAATGGTAGGATCGGCACTGATGGATTGTTAGATACAATTGCACCTATTGACGAGACCACAAACATTTTTGTTGGCCTTTTGATTTCCTTGGAAAATCAGATGAAGGGTTTCAAGAACTGGTTTACAAAGATGGGTATTGGATTAATTGTGAAGTTGGATATACCATGGCTGCGGAAGGATTGTTGATCTACTAGTATCAATGAAGTTGAGTTATTTGTAGAAGACCCTATAGACATAATATTACTTCCACACCAAATCATCATTTATGTGTTGTTTATACATAGATCCTCATTTTGTATACTAAAGTACACTAATAATTTAAATGTGCAGGAGTGTCTTTATGCATTTGTAATTTTCTATTACTCAAAATGAGAGAACTTGGATCAACGCAGGGTCATTGAAGGATCTATGTTTGCATTCCATCGAAATTCTACATGTACTTGGTACTCTATCATAAGGAATGGCTTAAAGGGTTTATGTAAGATAAAGTACATGTCTGATGGAAATGTTTGCATCCACCTCTCGATTGACAAGAGCCATTAATATTTTTTCTGCTATCCTTCGTTGTTGAGTGAAAACAAGAAACCTAAAGATTTCAGAGTATTGGTTCTTTGTAAAATTGTCTCATGGAAAATGTATACAAACTTTTCTGACATTTTGGTGGTTCCCAATGAGACTAAGGTTGTCATACAGTATTTGCTTGTATGGAGTTCATATGATCCTTCTACTTTTGGATTGTCAATAGAAGATGCAACGTGGGGAGGAGCCTTACCTCTTGAACATTCCAATTTGCAATTGCTTGAGGACAAGCAATTTGAGGCAGGGAGGTCTGTAATATCCCCAAGAAGATCGCTAAATTCAAGGAGAGGCGTTGCCATTTCAAATGAAGAAATCACTGCCAAGGAGCAGCATTGTCATTTAATACAACAATCATTAAACGGATATGAATGGAAATGTCAAACGGAATTGTTGTCGGAAGTGAACGAAAATGGCAAACAGAATTATTGCCGGAAGTGAACGCAAATGTCGACCGAAATGTTAATGGAATTGTCGACGGAAATGTCAACAGTCACGTCTTTTGGTGAAGAGGTGCCTATTGGATGGGATGCCTCCTTTGTGAGAAGTTTTTAAAGGCTATATAAGGGAGAAGAGATGTGGAAGTATTACAAGCATCCAATTATAAATTCAATCATCTAACTCGTATAAGCGTCATGCTATACAACCACTCTCAAGGACGAAAACCCTTGTGATTATAATAGCCCAAGGACGAAACCCCTTGTGGACTTATATTTTATTTAATTTATTATTTTAAATGCAATATTTATATTTATAAAATATAGGATTTCCGAGAAAACCAAATTAATGTAAAATAATATGATTTGGAATATTACAATAATATATATATATATATAATAGTTTGAAACTTCAAATTTATTATATAGATTTTTTTTTGAATCTATCCCTACTCCTAAACGATACCCAGAAGATGGTCTTTGAATCCAGTCTCAAGTCCCTGGCATCATTTGGCATTATATTTATTATTATTTTGTCTCACTATTATCAACCATTAATATTTAATGACGTGGGGAGCCTCATTGATATCTGGCATTAATATTTTGAAATTGATTAAGACTTTCACGGCATACCCATTCAATATCCACGACAAACAAACATTTACATTTATAGTTTATAGTTTATATAATATTCTATAATATAAAAAATTTATTTTTTATAAAATATTAATATTTTAATATAATATAATAATATAGATTAAGGTACATTATAATATATATATATATATTAGTTTTAAACTTTAAATTCATTATATAGAAAAAAAAAAATTAATCTATATGTATTATTATATAAATTTAAAATATATTAGATGTATATTTCTTATAGTTGAATTTAATCACGAATTTTATAGCTGATTTTTTTAGCAACGAATTTTATCCTTCACAAATTCGAATGCAGTGACTTAAGCTATTACGCACATGAAGATATGTTTGGGAAAAATCAGGCATGTTCGGACACCATTTGTCTTTATTTCATGATCGAACGCCGTTGACTGAGAAAAAAATTACTAGATTATGTGTGATTAGACATATGAAGGTAGATTTGGAGAAAATTGAGAGTTTATGAGAATTGTTTATCATTATTTTGTGATCAAATGTCATTATTTTAGCAAAATTGACTGAATTACATCCAAATTAGGTGCTATCAAGTACGTGAAGGTAGATTTGGCGAAAATCAAACATGTTTGAGCACCATTTGTTGTCATTTCATGATCGAATGTCATTATTTGAGCAAATTTGACTGGATTCGGCCTTGATTAGGAGCAATTAGACACATGAAAGTAGATTTGGAGATATTTGGGAATATATGAGAACCGTTTGTTGTTATTTCATGATCCTATGTTGTTATTTGAGAAAATTTGAACAGATTAGGCCCTGATTAGGTGTGATCGGATAGATATAGGTAGATTTAGGGAAAACTGAGCATATATGAGCACCATTTGTCATTATTTCATGATTAAATGCCAGCATTTTCACAAAATTTACTGAATTAGTCCCTAATTAAGTGCTATTAGGCACATGAAATCAGATTTGGGGATATTATGCATGTTTGAGCACCATTTGTTGTTATTTCGTGATCGAAATCCATTATTTGAGCAAATTTGACTGGATTAGGCCTTGATTAGGTGCAATTAGATACATGAAAGTAGATTTGGGTAAAATTGGGAATATATGAGAACCACTTGTTATTTTGTGATCTAATGTTGTTATTTGAGAAAATTTAACTAGATTAGGCCCCAATTAGGTGTGGTCAGATGGATATAGGTAGGTTGAGGGAAAATTGGGCATATATGAGCAACATTTGTCATTATTTCACGATAAAATGTTGTTATTGAGTAAAATTGACTGAATTAGGCCCCAATTAGGTGTTATTACGTACATACAGTAGATTTGGGGAAAATTAGGGATGTTGGAGCACCATTTGTCATAATTTCATGATCGACTAGCGTTATTTGAGAAATTTTGACCAGATTAAGCCTTGATTACATACAATTGGATAGTTTTAGGTAGACTTGAGGAATATTGAGAATATTTGGGCACCATTTGTCATTATTTCATGAGTGAATGTCATTTTCTAGGTAAATTTGATTGAGTGGAGCCTTGACTAGGTGTGATCGGATACATGATGGTAGATTTGGGGAAATCTAGGAATACCTGAGAAACATTTCTCATTATATTGTGAGTGAATGTCATTGTTTGAGCAAAGATGTCTATATTAGGCCTTGTTTGGGAGCAATTGGATAGATTGATGTACATATTTGAGGTAAATTAGGCATATATATGCACCATATGTCATTACTTTGTGATTGAATGTTGTTATTTGAGAGCATTTGCCCAAATTAAGCCCTAATTTCATGCAATTAGATAGATGTAGGTAGATTGAGGAACATTGACCATATACAAGCACCATTTGTTGTTATTTTGTGATCAAATCTCATTATTTGAAAAATGCTTGACTAGATTAAGCAAGTTTGGATGCGTTCAGATACATGTAGGTAGATTTAGGGAAAATAAGTCATATATGAGCATTATTTTTCATTATTGCATGATGAAATGTCATCATCTGAGAAAAATTGACCAAATTAGGCTTGTTGTCGTTCGAAACATGCACCCATGGATGTTCTACGGAGCAAGGCTATTTTGTGGTGGGGCGCTGAGAGCGAATGTCTTGCGTGGGGTGCAAGAGTATTCAGCGTTGGGCGTAGAAGTATTACCGCTCAGCTACGCACACGACCATCGGTTGTCTTGTCACAACGATGGGAACGTCCCCACGGCGTGGGACCCTTGCGCTCCTTGGGATGAGCCTCCAGAGTAGGTCGGATTCCTTCTATTCTACGCGCACTTGGTTTAAGACCAACGCGCAAGCCTAAGGAACAGAAAGGTAATCTACCGCTAATCTAAACATAAAATCTGGCGAGAAAAGAGAGGGAGGAGGTAAGATTATGCTAGAAGTACAAGGCGATGTGCCTAGAATAGAGCGAGCGCTTCTGCTACCATAAACACACTACAACCATTTGAGAACAAGACATTTCCACACAGACTCTGCCAAGGTTACTCTAAATGCATCAATATTTCGTATAGAGGCGCGCAAATGCAGCGCAACACTGAAAGGGATGGCAATCAATCCACAGACAATGTCTACACAGACCCGAATGCGCACAGGTTATGACCTGCAAGTGAGTAGCAAATTCCACGTCGAGTTGCTAAGAATGGATGGCGATGAGAGGGGCAAATACTACCTAAAAACAAAGATCAACAAATGCAAGTAGCACACAACGCATAAGATTAACAAAGAGAGCCGAACTTAATTCCCATTAACTTGGAAGATTTAGCCAATACAAGTGCTCTTGGAGGGCAAATTTCAGCAGCATAGTGAACAAGCCTTTTACAATTAATTCGCCACTTGGAGTGGCAGATGCAGCTTTTAATTCCTTTGCGGCGCCGCATCCATGCTTCTTGAATTTGGGCAAGTGAATCGAATCTGGAAGTTGATCACAGGGTTCTATCAAGGTACATGTGTGTGTGGAGGAATGAAAGATTTCCCTAACACAATCAGAGGATGGGGTGTACTCGTATCCCGATGTCTGGCAGCCGCTTATGCATTTATTCATTCTGACAACGCCTTGTGCTCCTCTCAACTGCTTTTCCAACTACCTCTTTATACCATGCCACCACTTGGCACTTATTGTGCAAGCTCCCTTTTGCCTTGTACCGTCATCATCCGGCGTGCGTTTCTTTCTTTCTATACTTTGTGCGCATGGAACTGCATGCGCGCCCTTAATTCGGAATTAGTCTTGCGCCAAGGTGCGCGCGAGATTTATTTGGACATCGAGTTTGCGGCGAGGGCAGTGCACGACTTCAAATTGCACTTTGCGCAGAGATAGGGCACAGATGCAAGGTTCTACTAATTGGCATGGGACTTTGATAGATGGGCATGGGAAGCCTTTAAATACGAGTGTGCACGAAAGCTACAGGTCTTAGGTGCATTCCTCATGATTTATAACTAATCCTTGCACACTTCCTTTACTCGGCCATCCGCGACCTTGGGGCCCTGCATCCTTGAACCTGTGCGCCTCTTGAGTTGTACGCCAAAGGATCTTGCGTTGGGGAGCGCATTAAGGGCTCTTAGTGGGCGCGAATCATTACTTTGTTGCTACACAGACCTACGCTTGATTGTCCTGGGCATGGGCGCAAATAGAGAAAGCTTGCACTCTTCTTATGGTCTCGACAAGTCCTGCGCCTACTGGGGGTGACTTGGAAAGTCAACAAGGCCCCGACTAGATGCTTTCAGAAACATGATTTGGGGGAAATAAGGCATGTTTGAGCAACATTTGATGTTATTTCATGATCAAATGTCATTATTTGAGAAATTTTGAATGGATTAAGACCCATTTATGAGCGAATGTTGTAGATCATCAATTATGAAAACATGTATTGTAAAGCATCAATTGTTTTGTTAGTCTTGTGTCGGTTTAGTTAATGATATAACAAGACCCTTAGTTATGTCAAGTGTGAGAGTTGGGTTGACCGAAAACCATTAGGCCTTGTTCTTCAAATAGCATATTGTATGTCGAGGCATGGTTGCTTGTATAAGGTCCTCCTAGTGTGCGAATTGTATTGAGAGTTATCTTTTATGAATACAAGCTACTATTGTTCAAATTACTATTCTTTGTACACTACTATTGATAGTCTAGCATCTCAATAGACTTTATCTATACAACATTTGACATCATTTATTTAAAGAACATCGGATCAAGTTAAATTTGGTTCACAAAATTATGTGTCGAACATAACCGTGAAACATGACGACAAAAGATCTTACAAGGGTAAAAAGAGTTCATCAATGCATACGAGCAATAATTCATGCTATTGACTCCAAACAAAGGTGGGTGAGAGACACAAAGTCAGGGAGGGGACCAAGAAGTAAAATGGTCTACTCGATTGGTGAGGCTACACCGAAGGAAAAAAGGTTGCGGAAAACAACCATTTCTTGAATTCATCAAGCGAAGTACAAATCAAAAGCCAAATCCAATGCCAAGATCAAAGTGTGACAAGTCATAGCCAACGCTGGAGCCAAAACCACGAAAGGTTCAGCTGGAACTAGTGGACCCCACGCCACTCACAATAAGGATTGAGTAGAAATTGCCATAGCCCCTTCCGGAGGAAGAAAGTGTGGACCTTACTAACTAGTTTGCATTGGAGGGTGCTGCAAGGGAATCACATGAAAATTCAGGGCAACCTAAATGATAAGTTGGATCACATAAAAAGGGACGTAACGACATTTAAGATAGTCTATGAATCTGTGTCGAACGAAGGGCCGAGCATGGGGAAATGTCCAGTAGTGCTAAGAAAGATGAGGAATGTTCAATGCTGACCTTCTTAAGAGGAAGAAGTGTATTCTAAAAACACCAGAGCCACAGTTACCCCATCAACTCCATCTCCAAAAAAGCATAAGTTTCCAAAGTTCACTAGTGACAAATTAGAAGATCCAATATGACACTATTGTATGCAAATCACTATTTGGACTACCAATGGGCAAATAGATGATCAGATGTGGTTGATATGCTTCCCCGCTGCCATTTTGGAAATGGCCATTGATTGGTACATAGATGCATCAAGTACCAACAAAGAAACCTGGGCAAAACTCAGCAAACATTCGAAAAGAAATTCAAACTCCTTAGGGACGACAACGAGATTGTCATGGAGATTTGCAACACCAAACAAGGTAAGCACAAGATGGTCCTCACTTACAGTAGGAGACTCAAGGAGTTGCTTGGAAAACTTGAGAAGGAACCAACCAATGGGCTGAAAAAGAGGTGGTTATTGAAGGCTTAGTTCCCTCAGTGAGAAAAAAATGAAGGTAGTCCTATCTTCGTCATATGAAGATGCCTAACTGAGCGACGGACATCAAATGTGAGAATAAAACATCATTCTCACACACAAGAAGATGAAGTGAAGATGAGGACTCTGATTCCAGTGATAGTGAACCATGATTTTTGTGAGCCTTGACATGCTCTAGATGATGAACTTAAGGGAGATAGTAAGAATGAAGGTAAGGATCTTTTCTGCAAGATTTGTCGAGTTCCAGGGCATTCGGTCAAGGATTTCTAGTACAATTTTCAGAATAAGAGGAGACAAGTATTGTTCACACAAGGAGAGCCATCAACACCACCCACCATGTTGCCAAGGAACTACTGAAGACAGAATAATAGTACAACTAAAGGATGGCCAATTATACAATGTTGAAAGTGCAATGAGGGGCCATTTCACAAGAGATATGCTATACCCAAAATGACACAAGATTCCTTTGTAGATGTTGTGGGTCCAAGAACCATAATGATAGCGATTGTCCAAAGCAAGCCAATGTCAATATGATTGATGTAGAAGAGGGTAAGGAAGTTAAGGCAATTACTAAAGCACAAATGAAGAAGGCCAATTACCTTGACCCACATACAAAGAAGGAAAGGTTGGCCGAAGCAAAGGTGGAAGTCGACAGGGTCATGGTCGAAGAACGATGTCAGTGGAATGAACATGCAAGCATAGCAACAAGCAGATTGGAGTCCAACAAATGTATTACATGATAAGTCTTGAAAACCGCTATACCTATGATGATAGGTGACACTGCAAAGTATTCCAAAACTTAAGAATGCTCTCACTAATAGCATACAAGACATTAGCCCAAATATGGAGCATACAATGGTGCACCTAACATTGGATGATGGGGAGCGCAAAAAGCAAAAGAATGAACTCATAGTCAAGACCCCTTGTCAAGTGACCAAGTGATCAATCCTATGCTTCTGACGAATAACTTAGCCCAACATTTGGCAATTGTGCATATGGAAGTTCTGAATAGGCATTTGACAAACATCATCACCGACGGTGGTTCAGGTGTGAATGTTTTTCTAGAGTGAGACTTGGGAAGCCAACTATGTGGCCTCCGACATTATGATTGGTAGGAGAAAATCAACAAGGTATTAAGGTATTGGATATATTGTTGGGTCAAAAAGTAATTGTTGGAACCCAACACTTTTTCTTAGATTTTCTAGTCATATCGTTCAAGAAGACCAGTGAAGCACTATTGGGTCAAGGCTGGTTGATAGCAGCCAAAGCATATCATAACTAGAAAAAGAATCTGATCTCCATTGAAAACAAAGGTCCGAGTATACCATAGACTTGAAGCGTCAGGGAATCGGTGAGGAAGCAACCTCATCAAACTCATCAAATTTGGATGTTGAAAGAAGAATGCTCAGTTGACGAGAACCAAGGTATGATGGAGCCAAATCATTAAGGGGTGATGGAGTTACAATCATGCTCTGAAGATGAAACAAACTCGTTTGTTCCATTGGCAGATGGAATACTACAAAGCTTTCCAGCGTGATTGCAATCGTGTTGACATTATAGGGATTGAAGAAGTCCAATGCTTGCAGTGAGATGGGCAAAAGTAGATGTTAGTGATGCCAGGTCCTTCTGTACAGTCAACATCACAGCTTGTTTAATAGATTTCAAAGAGTACGTCACGAGTGCAAAGTTTAATGCAAAATTGGCCCACTAATTGGAGTAGGTAACTGACATGACATCTAAATAACTGACTTCAATGAGCAAGAACATGGGGTCAAATGGCAAAATTTTAATAAGCGGTGAAGCACGACATAACTGCGAGGTATGGTCGGATATGATGGACATGCTTGACCTGGATGAACATCGGGTCCTGGGTATCTTAAATTAACTATTGTACGGCCAAAATGTTTACGAAAAGATATCATTATACATCCTTTTGCTAACATGTGCCCTATTGCTAACGCCCTGCTCTACCCATACACCTTGCTCTGATTGAATGTGCTGCTTTGACCAAATGCCTAGTCTTGTTCGAACACCCTGCATTTGTTGTACATTCAAAACAATCTTAACACCTTGTTGCCGTATGCCCTTATTTTGGTGTATGTCCCTCCCCTCTCGTACGTTCCAACTGGGCTATATGTTCAATCTACCTTGTACATTACGCCTATTTCATACACCCTTCCCTTGAGCTTGATAACATACAGATTGCTCTCGTACATCCCACATCTAACCCTGCTTCCTTTCCTTTACAACCGGTTCCTCCCATAAGTCTTGTCCCTTTCATGTTTTTTGCCACTTCTCTTCGTCCTACCCCTTTTGCACACCCTACTTTCATATGCCTTCAAATTGGTGAACCCTTGTCGTACAACTACAAGAGGCATGCCATCAATAGTACACCGTCATGCAGCCTCTTAAAAGCACTCTACAAAACTAGTGACATAGGTTGGCAAACGTACAAGGGACTGTTTAACAACTCAATGTACAACACAACATTTTTAGGGGCTTTCAAAAGCAACTTTTTTTTAATGAAATTTAGTTAATGTCATGGTTTTTCAAGGGTTGCAAAAAGGTCAAGTTGTGCTTGGCTTCAAGGGTTTTGCTCCTCAACCTCGTTGGGGGTGTTCACCCCTAGACCCCCACTTTGATTGGGAAAAAAAAGTTAGTTGAGAATCGCACCAAATGAAACATGTTTTTTCTTGCCTCTAGCAATTTTGCAAAGTCTATGGCTAATGTCAAAAGGGACTCCGACTTTTTTAAAGGGGGAGATAATGTAGACTGTCAATTATAAAAACATGTATTGTAAAGCATCAAATGTTTTGTTAGTCTTGCATCAACATTTAGTTAGTGATATAGCAAGACCCTTAGCTATGTCAGTTGTGTCGGTTGGGTTAATCGATAACCATTGGGTCTTGTCCTTCAAATAGAACATTGTATGTTGGAGCGTGGGCACTTGTATCTGGTACTCTTTGTACTATGCAAATTGTATTGAGACTTATCTTTTATAAATACAAGCTGTTATTGTTCAGATTACTATTTTGTGTACGCTGCTATTGATGGTCTAGTCTCTCAGTAGACTTTATCTATACAACAAATCTCTATTTGATTACACCCATGGGGGCTTAATTCAATGAAAATTTAACAAATAATGACATTTCATCACAATAATATGACAAATGGTGCTATCAAGTGCTAAATTGAGGTTAATCAAATCATGTTAACTAAAATTATCTTGTAAAACATTATATATAGACACCAAATTTGTACTTAAGATGCATTCAATTAGTGTGTATGTGAATTCATGTGATTAATAATGAAACTATTCTCACCTCTCACAATTCTCATTATGACTAAGAATGTAACTTGAAATGCTTTCTCACACTCATTTTCCATCATAAAATTCAATTCAATAAGACAATTGATTGTTAACAGGGTTCAAGAAGTATTCGCATCATATTAGTCCTAAAAATAGACACAATCTAGTGTAGAGGCTAAAAGTGCATATGGAATTCATCAGAAATACATATTTATTACATATTTGGTTTCCCCTTGAAAAATTATATACTTTCAAACAAAATGGCACCAGATTTTGAGTTTGTATGCAAAAGTTATAGCTTCCAAAAGGTAGAGGACTTATTACGATTGTAAAATGGACCGTCCAAAACCGATATACGTCCCAAATAGATATCCATTTTCCTTTTCAAAAAAAAAATCCCTCCATTTTTGGCTCAGATTTTGCCTTGGTTTTATGCATGTGTACCCGAGCCTAACTATGTTTTTGCAACGCATGGGCAGAATACAAATTCATAGAGTTCCCCTCTCTTTGCCCACATTTTTCGTTTAGTAATTTAGTTCCATACCCAAAATTCCAGATGGGTTTTGTCAAACAGACTATCTAGTTTTAGAATATATGATTGTTTTGAAAATTTAGTTTAAATTAATAATTAATATCGATTTTTTCCTAAAGTGGGTCCTACTGGTCAATAGATACATTGAAAAATGTTAATAACTTTTGACTTGTTAAATATTTTTGAAAAATAAAAGTACTGCAACATTCTCCACATTGTCAACTACAATATAAAATTGAAAATTAAAAAAAAAATGTTCATGTTTGCCTTGGGGACAAACAATGTTTTGTGTTTCGTGGGTGCTCAATTAAATAATTAATAAAATCTATATGTATATATATATATATTAAAAATTTAATTACGATGACATCCGTCATCAAGTCCTCCACATATTCACAAAAAATTATGAAAAAAAAATATTTTATTTCAAAAAAGGCCCAGCAGACATGTGTTCACTTTTTATGACACTATAAAAATATAAGAAGTGATACATTAAGACTGACAATATTCATCCACCAAATTTAATTTAATTGGAAAACAAAGTTTAGGCTCATAAACCACATTTGAAATGCTACTTCTCTTTTTACACTATGATGAAAATCTTCGTGGAAGCTCCTCAAATCGTCATTCAAAGTTGAGGTATGTCTGTTTTTCTGAAATTTGATTCCCACCTAAGCCCCACTTTTGGCCCCTCATCACCTTGTACTCACCCATATAGGTTAGTCGAATGATAGGTGTGTTAGTTAAACCACAACCATCTTGGTACTTAACTATGATAATAATGAAGACATGATTAATTACTCTAGCTTGCCAACGCATGTAATAAGACAAAATCATTGTTGACTCTAAGTACAATGCATAACAAACGATTACAATATATGATAATGCTAACTATGTTTGCATATCATTCAACATAACTACAACTGGACTACCCATATCTCCATAGGGCATTCTCCTCTTGAAGTATTAGTGGCTTCCAACCTTTGTTGCCTCAATAGGAGGATCAAGAAAAAACCTCTTTTATGCAAATATTGGCCAAACTTACACCAAAATTCAGGATATTCTCCAATACACTCATTCCAAATTTGAGTACCTCATTCTTTCCAACTTGATGATCGAGTTTGGCTTCACTTGAATGAGTAGAGGTTTCATAAAAAACATCACTTGTGTATTTGAATTATTTCCCAAGTCAAATCATTTTAGACAATTTATTTATTAAATATTAATTAAAGATAATGCAAAAGACTAGATTTTCAAGCAAAAACTTCTATTTTCAAGAAATGCATCCTATATTACATCTATAGAAACAAGACTATGAGGCCATTTGAACATGAAGATGACAAGGAAAGTCTCTCACTATGTAAGCAAGGAATGAAAGCCTCTGAGACTAGGCCTCAATGGGCAAGGAGTCCACACCTTTACAAAATAAAAAGACTCGACTTCTCTCAACTGATAAAGGAAGTGTCCTAAAATATCATGCCAACTTCTCTTAAATGATCAAGGAAGTGTCCTAAAAAAATCATGCATCTCACCTTCTATAAAAAGCCAAAGGCTGCCAGCTGTATTGCATGCCATTAAGTCTTGCAACCATCCCTGATCATCCAAGAAGCCCCTACGAGATGACCTCAATAAGGGAGAGGAGCAATGAAAAGAAGTTGTATTTAGCCTATGAACACATCCGAAAAGTCTTGGCAGCAAAGCATTTAAAAAAGATGACTGGTTGTCTCCTCTCTTCCACACAATGCAAGAAGCATCTGAAATACAATCTTTGTGCAATCATGTCTTCACCGCTAGCCCTTGATGAAGCATTAACCATCACAAGGCTTTCTGTTTAAAAAGTGACCTTTCCTTCCAAATGGTTTGGCAATGCCTTTGCCACCGCAATTCAAGCATTGACACACCATCCCTTATTTAAACACAAAGCAATTGCTAAGTGTGCTCACTTTCCCACAAAAGTCTTTTGCCACAGCTATAAAATGCATTTCCATTACTCCACATCCAATCCCTACAATAAGGGTTTGATCCATGAAGTTGCAATTTGAAAAGACAAATTTTGGGGACCACTTTGCAAAGCTTGTGATAAGCCACCTCATTTGTTGCACTTGACTTTTAGGAGCGGTTTAAATCGCTCCAGGTGTGATGGCTACAACTCGTAATTCCATAAGTCCACCTACCAAAATAAACCTTTTTCCTATAAGAGATTTGATGTTTTCACAGTCCATGTGATCGATCAACTGATTTCTGAATTAAATTGTGTGCTTATTTTTTATCGACGCGTTTTAAATCATCATCCGTGATTCATCCTTGGGAAATTCGAATCACCATACGAATTTCCTAAGGATGAATCATGGATGGTGATTCGAAATGCGTCGATCAAAAATAAGCACACAGTTTTACCCAGAAATTTGTTGATCAATCCTTTTCCTTTAAACCTTTTACCAGCAAAAGTGGGTAAAAGACCAATCTTCCCATGATGAGGATGAAATGTCCAAATAGGTCATAAAGCTAGGCCACAAGGATCAAAAGGTCCCTCATATTCCCATTGAGGATAATTTGAAAGTACTTTCCAAGTATCCCAAATTCGCTTAAGCAATGTTTATCCAATAAGAGGAAAGGCCTTGGCATTACCCATCATATCACAAAGTTTAAAGGGACCCCTACTCCTTTGAATTTGATGCGCAATAGGACTAGTAAAGGAGCTGCACTAGTGCATCGCCTTCTACAACTCTTACAACCCATTTCCCTACAAGGGATGTTCCATGGGATCTAATGCCAGAAAACCCCAAACCCCTTGCTCTGTTGGAAGAGCACAAAGGTCACAGGCTACTAAAGGAGTACCTGTCTTTCCCCATTCTTTTGCAATAAAAATTTTCTAACAATTTATAAGTTGTCTAAGATGGTAAGAGGCAAGAGGAACAATATATGTCACGCTACTACAATCTTCCGACAATTGCAATTGTCCCTAAAATATGGAGATCAAGAGATTCAAGAACATTCCAAGTTTGGAACATCTTTTCAAATTTGGCCATTATCCAACAACATTGATTTGCAATAGAGAGTTGAATAAGAAAGGGAATACTCAAATAGTGGATTATTTCACCCGGTTTTAAAATCTTCCCTCTATGGTTTAGCCAAATCGGAGGTTCAACTTCACAAATGACTAGATCTCTAATTTTTCCTCGCTAACCACTCCAATACCAATGTGCTTTCAAGAGTTAAAGCTGAGTGATCAGCAAAACACACATTAAGCAATTGTTTGTCATTCGAAAACCAAATCCTTTACTTTGTCCTTGCATTCTAGCTGCCTCCCGAAGATTACCAAGAGCATTGGCAGTGATCACATATAAATAAGGAGCTAGAGAAGAGCCTTGTCGTATGAACCAATAAAGAAGAATATCAAGGGGAATTTCCAGCTAGCAGATAATTTCACTATGTATTATAATCTTCCATCTTTGGTTTAGCCAAATTGGAGGATCATATTCAGCAATGACTAAAACCTTTGTTTTTAACTCACTAGTTACTCCACTACAGCGATCGCAAAGGTGTCCAAATATAGCAATGTGCTTTCAATTGATTGTTGATTCAGTTCAAGAGTTAAAGCTGAGTGATCAGTAAAATGCACATAAAGCATTTGTTTGCAACTTCAAAAAAAATCCTATAATTTTTCCCTACATTCTAGCTGCCTTCGGAAGATAACAAAGGGCTTCGGTGACGATCACATATAAATAAGGAGCTTGATGGAAGCCATGTCATATGGACCTCTAAAGAAGAATGGGTTTAGGCCGGATTTCATTGATATTGACTCTTGTAGAATCCTATGAGAAAAATGTCTCAACAACCTTGTGGACAAAGGAACCGAACACCCGCCAATCCAAACAATTCAAGATAAAGTCCCATTATATCCTATAAAAGCCTTATCAAATTCAATCTTCAGAAAGAGAACCTTTTGCTTAGATCCAAGGACTCCCCAAGCTACGATAAGATCAAGAAGAAGAAATATCCATTGATAAACCCAAACTCTCTCTTCGGACTATCTGTACCACAAGAAGCTTGATTCTTCTAGCAATTAAAAGAATTTTATAAGATATATTCAAAAGTACAATAAGGCACTATTCTCCTACCATGTCCCTCCATGTTCCCCTACAAATAAATTTTGTGGGACCTCCTACTCTTCTAATCCTTACTCTATGTATAAAAAATCCACACAAGGCTTGCATTCTTTTGGTGAAACACTTGATTGACAAGGTCCAAAAATGCGCTCCGCAAAGGATCGCTACCAAACAAATTGAGAATCTTCTTTTAAAACCTTGAAAAAAAATAGAATTTGAAGCAATTCCTTCATTAAGTTCTCATTAGTCCCTCTAAACACATAAATTTGGTATTAGACACTTGGCAACATCAATTTTGACATATTTTTACATATTTGGACTTGAATGTACACATTTGACAAAATTTTGTGCACACTCTCCCCTATCCATTTACTCACTTATTTTCATGGCCAACCCAATTTCTAAATATACGTATTCTAAATCACCCTAGTTTGTGCAATAATGCTTTACGATCCTACGCAGACTATCCCCATATTCCAGATCACTTATTTTCCCTCTTTGGACACTGCCGACAACAATCGGACTGTCGCGGTTTGCCACAAGTATCCACCTCTACTAGTAGCACCCAGGTACCTCTAATGACTACTTTTCAAATTCAAATGTTTCCATTAGGTCGCCAAAACACATTTCACATCTCGGTAAGTGGGGGGAATATCAAAGAGTCCTCTATAAATGCAAATCAAGCCAAAGGCCATATCTATCTAGCAATCATATTGACAGGTTCTATCAAACTTGAGAAATCCATTGACACTCTCTTGAGACATTACCCCAAAGGCATACGCATCCAAATCTCTTCAATGGAGCAGCCTTAGAGCCAAGTCTAAATACAAGACGTTATAAAGTGTTGAAAGTCAAAGCATTGCATTGCATTCTAGTGGATCACAATTGAGCACACACACCTAGATGGGAGAACAACATGCGGTTTGAGCCCTCTTCGAAGTATTGAAACGTAGGCAACACTCAATCACTCAGCGGGTAGTGGTTGGGGTTACTCAAACTTCAACCCATCTTTCTAACCTCTTTTAAATGGTCCCCTTGTGTTGAAAGTGCAATCAAGGTTTCAAGGCAAGGAGAAGCAAATCAAGGATATGCGCACAAGATTGAGGACAATCAAATACACAGGAATCATCTACAGGTGCATGCACAGCGATCTAAGGCAACGTAGACTAGCAAAATATATAAGGACAATACTAGCATAGACTGGACAGTATTGGTCATTATATGTGTCTGAACTTCGCCGTCAACCCGCACAGATTTTGGGAGTTTATTTCCTAATTTGCATTGTTAAAGAGCTAAAACAAAACATTTTCGATGATTGTGACATGAGTAGTGAGTAGTATAAATCATAAAATGAGCTAAGTGCTATATCAATATCTCTTTTACATTCAGATTCGTATGGTAAATGCCCTATCTTACATAATATGAATTTCAATAGTTTATCTTATTTAGATCACCTTAATCTAAAAATAGTTAAAACATTCCAATGACCCTGATCTTTGTCTTGAGTGTAGCAGCTCCTACGTCTTTCTCCCTTAGGGTTTCATCTTTTCTTTTTAGGTTTCAAATTTCTTTTGCATTAGGGTTTTCGATCTGATTTCTAATTTTTCATTTATTTTCACATAATCATAATGAAAGATATAATAAATATGGATGGTTATAAGGGAAATGATTATATTGATTTTCCTAATAAATTTGATGATATAGATCAAAAAGGAACTTACTGAATATCTTAAAATGAATCCACACATGATTAATGCATTGTTATATGGAACTAGAGATGTAAAGAAAAAGCTTGCTTGGTGCTGAGGAACCTACATTTGAAAAACAAAATGCTAAAATTTTAAATGATACTAAAGACATCTAAAATTAACTATTGCTCTGTCATTACCAATTTTATCATTATCCATCGCTAATTATCATCATCTCTAACCACACTAATATCATTGTCTTAACATCACCATTTACATCCCTTCCACATCACACTAACCTTACAAAATCCTTTGCATCAATTAATCATCCACTTATCATCCTATTTAGTCTCTAATCAAATCCTCATATCATTAAGAAATTTGATATTCCTTGTCAACTACCCTCAACTACCACCACTAAGGCTCCTACAAATCACCTCCTTAATCCCTACCTAATCCCCAACTAATCCCTCATTAATTATCCTAACTCAATCTAGAAATTTTTAATCTTCCTTCAACCTTGCACCACCCTTCCTAGAATCTTCCGTTAATTTTAAGTTCGTAAAATCCAAAAACCAAATCATCTCATCAAATTATGGCCATTGATCTTCATCTCCCATGGACAATTCTCAACCAAAGATTTCTTCCGTGAATCTCTATAAATGGAGCTACATCCCCATGCAAATCCGAGAGCTTTGACTAGGAAATCTTGCAATGCAATAGTGCCATCACCTTGTCCAACTAACCATCCAACCCACAACAACATGCTGTCCAATTCTTGAGTCATCCATAGCAATCACACATCCAAGCATCAAGCACCAATTCAACAATCCTTTGGAGCTATCAACAACGTCAAGGAGACATTCACATGCAAATTTGAGATATAAACTTTCATTTTTGTTCTTCATTTACTTTGCATTTGAATTCTTGTTCCTTTTGTTCAGTCTGAGGTATTGTGATTGGGATTAGAGTAGGAGCATTGCATGTGAATTTCATGGTTTCTAGCAAATAACTCTAATCTTTACCACATATACATTTTTGGCAACCATGGTAGGAGCAAATCCATTAACAATTGCTTGTCAGGCCCCTAGATTGTTCTAGCAAGCTTGCAGGTTTATTAGAAGTTTAATTGGTATCCAAAATCCTCTGTTTTTTTGTGAATTTTTCAAGCCCAGACTTACAGCGACTTTGAACTATGTAGTAGCGACTTTGCTCTGTGTAGCAGTCGCTTCGCCACCACTATTAACGGCTTTGATCACTAACCATTGTTGCCCTTCGATCGTTTGGACTAACCTTGACAGTTTTCTGCCCATGGATTGATTGTTCTATGCAGCTGAAGCAAAGCCGCTATTCACATATTTGCAACTTCGTTCATCTAGTAATGGCTTTGATTATAATCATAGTGATTTTGTCTTTTATAATCTGTTTTGTGCAGACAATGAAGTCATTACTGCAAAATAGCGACTTGGACCACGAAAACAAATTCGTTTAGATTGTTAGCGGCTTTGATTTTTCATCTAACTGTTTTTTTGTTTTTGTCTACAACGAAGTTGTCATTCTCGAATTAGCGACTGACATCAATACCAGCGACTTTGTTAACTCTTTAGTAGCATTGTCCTTTATCTTTTCTATTATGTCTATTATTTGTTCTTAACGGCTTTGATTAAATTCCTAGCAGCTTTGTAATCCAAATTAGCGGCTTTGTAGTCAAAATTAGCGGTTTTGTTTTCTGCTATGTCTAATCTATCCTAGTGACTTTGTTTTGTGCAATAGTGGCTTTGCCCTGCAAATCAATGACTTCAACCTATGTAATAGCGGCTTTGACTTATGATAGTTTGTTTTGCAAGTTTCCCATCAAGATTGAAAATCAAACTACTACAGTCCATCAAAGTATCAGCAATCAGAACTCTTTTGTAAATAATTTTTGAATCATAATCACATGTTAATCAAGTTAATTAATTAGATCTTGTGTATGTGTCTAGATCGTGTTGGCTTAGTCTTGTGTTTGTGTGTGTGTTTCACCCAATGCAAGATTGTGTATGCTCTCCCCTCGCACCCGTAGGGCGACCTTGAGGATCAAAAGTAAATGGCACCTCCCTTTGTTCTTTTTTTCTAGGGGCAACATGACATGGATTTGATCACCATGCACTTGTCATGGTCCTTAGGTAGGTTGTGAAATGCATTTCATCACCACGCACTAATCCAAACTCCGTGTCCTGGCAGAGTATAAATATCAAGGACAATTGTCATAAAGCTAAATGGGATTCCCCATAAAGGGTTCCATGAAGTGAGAAGGTCATACTCTAATACTCAGGTATCAGACAACATCCTTACACGGACTTGGGTCCCACATACCATAAGGTATTTATGGGATGCACCTAGAGAGCCTCGTATAGCCTAGATTAAGACCCTTCGGCCGCAAACAACTATCAGTGCAGGGGAGACAACATCCATAAAGATCACTCACCACATAGAGACATAGAGTAAGGGTTGGGAGACCAACCTAATCACCACTTTATGTGAGTAGATCGGAGGGCTCTTAGTTGAGTTGCACACCCTTATCTACTAGCATAGGCTTGTGGCTTGTTTGGTCTTGTTTGAGTGTTGTCGAGACCTGTACCATTTGAAAAACTCATACCCTACACCAAACAAGAATCTAATCAAAATCGATAATCCAAAATCAACAAAGACATAGGCATCCCTTAAATCCAAACACATCGACATCCCTTTATCCAAACACGTCGACCAATACCCTTAATCCAACCCCCAACAAGTCAACATCCTACACAAAGTCCAATCCCGTCATTACCTCGTCAATTCAATCAAAAACATCACCTATAGTCTAAGCGTGTCCATATCACACTTATCAAACCAACCACCCTAATTATACCAAATCTGCACTCATCTCGAATCATATCCAACCCATCAATTACTCATACGCTTACCCTAACCTGCATAGGCAACAACCCCCATCACATATTACAACCAACATCATAAGCTTACTTGGACCCGAGGCCTAGTCAAGTTTGACTCATTGTCAAATCCAATCATCCACTTTAGTCTAACCTAATCATCCACGTCATCCAAATCAAATTGAGCAAATCATATCAAAGTCATCCAATCAGTTGAGCTAACCTAATCAAACCAATCCAACTTCCTCTAATGTCACCTATGACCTAGTCATCCAATCAAATCAATCAAAGGTTAACAACTTGTCAAACACATTCTTTAGCTAGTCAAACCTAGCTCTCATCAAAATTTAGGGTCATTTGCAAACCCTAATCAATCTAGTCAATCAAGTCTAGGGTTACATCCAAACAACCCAAAGTCACATCCAAAAGCTTGTCTTAGCTCGTCATCAAATCCAAATGTCAAATCAACATCAAGGGTTATTATATCGTAATCAAATCCAAGTTTAGTCAGCTTGCATCTAAACAAGCTAATCAAGACAAATGTCTCACATCACATTAATCCAAAGAAAAACTTAAATCAATCTAAGCAAAATCGTATCAAGAAGGCATAATCCAAATCTGGTCCAGAAAATCCAAACATCCAACAATCATTTCCTAATCTATTTGTTCAATCCCCCACACCTATCGATTGGAGCCAATGAATCACATCATCCATCTTTTCCCCCATTTTGATCCATGGCACCCAAAACAGATTTGGATATTGCCCAAATCAAACAATACATCTTTTCAAACAAAGATACTATCCTTTTGCAGCTCCCACAAATGGGGGCCCGACTTCCTGCAAACTTTGATCCCATAAATCTGACTTCTATCATGAGCAGGAACAATTAAGTCTTTCCATGTCAAAATCAGCCTGCTCATAGCACCCAAGCTAACCAATCACAATCAAGCTTTCCATCTACCAGTTGCAATCTTGATCATGACACCCACCATCACACTAGCAAATGGAAACCTATCCTGGCAACCCTATCCAATAGCAGTCCAGCCCGTGAGCCACCTCAAATGCAATCATCCAGCCGTGTCCTGCCATTGCTACACCAAGGACAATCATCCGACCCAGAATCAAATGCTTCCACATTCAAACAAGCTTGTGAACAGAGACAATATACTCCTTTAAATGAATCCTTGGAAGCTATCTTTTACCAACTAGCCGCAACAAATCTATGCATCAAACCTTTTGATCCAACCAAACCTAAGCCCTCTTGGTATAAAACGGGGTGAATACTATTAATTTCAAAAAATCTAGGGACATTCCATTAATAGATGATTCAATTCAGAAATTATATACAAGATCTAATTGACCATGGCAACATAGAAATCATAATCGAATTAGATGAATCCACGTCTGAGAGTGAGCAGGAGGGGATATGCCAAGATTCCTTTCTAGATCACAATCAAACTCGTCCATTTTCGAATCAAGATCAAGAGAACGAACCTATCTTTGACAAACCCATCTTCAACAAAGAAACCATCTTTGACGAGCCTCACTTTGATGAGCCTCTCTATGATCATTTACCCACACTCGAAGAGCCTATCTTCGACGAACCTATCTTTAATCCGCTAGTCTTTGACAAACCCCTCTTCAATGAGCCCACCTTTAAAGAAACCATCATTGACCAACAATCCATCTATTATCCATCACACAAAATCCCCCATTTCAAGGAATCCCTTTGTCCCAAAGCCTTCATCACCAAGCATAACGTAAAGAAGGTACTTGTGGACAACACAATCCAAAAGGACCTCCATGCGGCCACAATCCAAACATCTACTATCAGCAGCAAACCAATTCAAACATCCCCTATAGGCACATCAGAAACAACATCCAAATCAACATTAGACTCATTATCAGCATCCACATCAGGGTTACCATCACCATCACAATCAAAGTCACCATCAACATCTACGTCTTAATCAGTGTGGCACAACATTGGCTATGCACCTCCTCAAGACATCAATGATTCATTCACGATTCTTGAGGAAGTTTTTGCCGACATCAAAACAAGTCCTCCCAATAACCTCTACGAAGATCGTGTTGCCCTCAATCCTTTCATCGACAACACCAATCCTTTCATTGATATCCCCCATTCTTTTTACAGCTTTAATCCTTTCCATCATCTCGACAATCACCCTCCCGCAACCGTCGATTGGGACCAACAGAATCACACTCCATCAAACTCCTTTCATAACAGCACATCAGTTGCAAAATCCATGGGGATCCAAGATAGTATCCAATCAGCAGAGCATAATAAGGAAATCAGCTTCAATTCAGCAGCAAATCCAATAATCGGCCAAATCAAAAATCAACGTCCCCTAGTGAAAACCTCTATGAGGTGCTAGTAGGCAATCTAAATCAAAATAGTGAAGAAAATCAAAAATCAAAGTCCCTTAATGAAAACCTCTTTGAGGTGCTATGGGACAATCAAAGTCAAGTAGATCCAGTAGATCAAGAAGAGTCTATTGGCAAAAAACTCTTTGAGGCGTCAATAGACAATCACATCAACTCTGCATCATTTGATCAAGATAACAGAACGGTTAATACTCCTCAAAGCATTCAGATTGTAGAAAAGAAGAGTCTTGAGGTCTTTGACCTTGCAACATTTGAAATCATGTTGCATAAAGCACAATTGGAGCATCTAGAATCACCAACGATGTGTGTACCTGTTAGTCCTAGTTTCCAGTATTCTAAAATTATACATCCCATCATGATCCTATCATCCATCCAAGTCCTATACACCACCAACAAATCAAATCCTTAATCCAATCCATACCACACCTCACCCTCTCGAGCAACATTGTCTTTCGTAGGGGCTACAAAGACACCTTGTTAAGATGTCAAGAGGAAGCCGAATCAACAATCAACAAAGATCACAATGGCATCAGTGAAGCCAGCATTGACAACACCAACCTAGTAGCAAAGCTATCCAAAACAAGTTCCGTTGAAGATCGCAAGTCATTAGCATCATGCATCTCGAACGCCTCCAATAAATCGAGATGTCTTCAAGCCATCCAAAAAAAATCATTCATCCAATGGTGAAAACTAGTTTTCTAACAAGTACCATGATGAAAACCAAATTTCCAACATCATGCATAAATAATTCATTGCCCACAAGTCCTTCAACACTAGTGCAAAATCCACTTCATCCCTCCATTGATATCCTAATATCCATTTTCAGCCCCATCTGCATCGAAATCCTTATTCATCTTAACCATCCTTATCCATCCTAAACATCATGTGTCATCTTGTTTTCCGTCCTATCAGGTCCATCCTTTCTTCCTGTCTTGACCTTCATAAGGAAGTGGAAGAAGTCTTGATATATGTTCTGAAAACATCTTGGCATATCCTCCAAGTAGCACTTGGGCGATAGGACATTTGGGTCCCATGCAACGTGGTCCTTGGAGATCCCTAGTCCATTCTTCATTGTCAATCATCCTCTCTATGCATCATCCAAATCCTTTCACCGTTTCCCATCCCGTTTGCTAGGCTTGGTTTTAATTTTGGTAGTGACCACCCTTTTGTACATACAAACAATCGGAAAAATCCCAAAAAAATCTAAAAATCATAAAATCTAAAAAATCCAAAACATCCCAATTGTCTTGTCCTACATCTTAAGAAAAATACAAATCCATATCCTTATCAAAATCAAAATCTTTGTCCAAATCCATATCCCTTATCCAACAATTCATTATGACTATCCTTTATCTAATTGTCTATCAAATCTAACTTCATGGTATATATCATTGCCTACGGGCAAAAAACCAAACGAATCATGATCTATTCAACCATCTCAATGATTTTCAACGGGACAACAGACAAGACACCGATTACATCAAAATGCATCACATAAACTACATGTAAATACTTGTCTGTTTATTTTACTTGTATGATCTTTGATGATGTTTGACTTATCATGTACATATCCTTGTTTGATCATCTATGTTTATCTGCTTATCTGCAATTGTTCATTTAAGTGTCTTTGATTAGGAAATTTGTGGATATCTCTGTTCATCTTTTATCCATTTTATCGTTTGTGCAAATAGCATATGGCAAACATGTCATCTTGGTTCCTTATACCAATGGTGCATTACACTACATGCTACTTGTACACTTTGTTTTTAATCTTTGTATCTTTTGCGTCAATCCAACATGCATTATGGCTAGAAGTCATCATGGTTACCCATAGGTGCATACTACCTAGTGCTCCATCAAAACATGATTGCTTATACATATGGATCAAGACCATGGCAGCACAAAATCATCACTTACAAAACATCCAATCATCAAAACCCCTACCGAAACCATACATTAAATCATCTATCTAAACCAATCATCTACAAAACTCTATCCAACATCCAAATCCAATCATCCATCCAATCACATCAACAACCAAATCACATCATCTAAGTCCATCATCAATCAAAGTCAATCATCTAATCTAATCAAATCGAAAATCCAATCATCTACCCAATCAAATCATTTTTCAATCCAATCATCTATCCTTCCTCTAATCATATCTAACAATCACAATCATCGCTAATCTAACATTTCTACTAACATCCATCATCCTCATCAATCCTAATCAGTCTCCTCGGGGCATCAATGAGGCATCGTCATCATCTAATCTATCATATCATCTATCATCACATAATTCCCTTTTAGGGAGAACTACATCGACCTGAGGTCCATATGAACTATGCAAGCAATGCTCAGTCACATGGGTTATCTGAGGTCATCTTGGTCGCAATCTCACAATTGTAAACAATCATTTGCAATCATTCATCATTTTCTTCTAACTATCCAAGTCTCTATCCAATCTCATTCAACCTATCAAATCCTTCATCAACATGATCCATCATCATTAATCCATGCAATCAATAGAATCCTTGAGCTACAATCAATCGGTTCATCTCGATCAACTAAGAAACATCGCTCCCACATCCAAGCTTGTCGCCTCTGCTCCCATGTATACATCATCACTCAGGGCAAATCAAGTGTGCGGCTAATCAGTCAATCCAAATCCAAATTAGTCCAAAATTAAATCCAAAGTTGAGCTTAATTCCAAATCAACCACCATCCACTCAATCATTTCCTTGATCTTTCCATTCAATCTCCCTGACTTGTCAATTGGGAACTGACAAATCATGAAATCCATCTTTTCACCCATCTAAATCAAATCAATTGATCAATCAATTAGTCGATAAAATCAATCATAAATCAATCAATCAAATAGTCAATCAATCAATCCAATCGAAGCTCGTAGCTCTATCCGGCATATATCGTTGCCTAGGATATGTCCAAAGCTCGCAACTTTGATAATCAATCTATCTAAAGTTTATGGCTTCCCCTTTTCACATGTTGTTGACCGAGGCACGTCTAGGGTCATAACTTTATCCATCTCGCTCCCTCATATATATCATTACCTACAGCACCATCAATTTATCAAATCCAAATATCGATCAAATTGTAGCTCATCAATTAACAAAATTGCATCATATCCATCAGATCTATCCCATCTACTGAATCCAGCCCAAACCCTCTTTCTTCCATCCACACATCCTACCCCTCGTTTTCTTTCGAGTGGCCATCCATCTTGTTTCTCCCCACATGACCCTCGAGGGGGCATCACCCACTCTAACTTTCATCCACTTACTAACTCGCATGACCTTTCACTTCTTTGAAAGGACATTATTTCTTCCAATTGCAATGCCCTTTCAAAGAGGGGCAAAATATAGACATCTAAAATTAACCATTTCTTTGTCATTACTAATTTTATCATTATCCGTCATTAATTATCATCATCTCTAACCACATTAATATCATTGTCTTAACATCGCCCTTTACATCCTTCCACATCACACTAAACTTACAACATTCTTTATATCAATTAATTATCCACTTATCATCCTATTTAGTCTCTAATCAAATCCTCACATTATTAAGGAATTTTATATTCCTTGTCACCTATCCTCAACTACCACCACTAATACTCCCACAAATCACCTGCTTAATCCATATCTAATCCCCACTTAATCCCTCATTAATTATTCTAACTAAATCTAGAATGTTTTAAGCTTCCTTGAGCCTTGCACCACCTTTCCTAGAATCCTCCATGAATTTTAAATTCATAAAATCCAACCACCAAATCATCTCATCAAATTATGGCCATTGATCTTCATCTCCCATAGAGATTTCTCAACCATTGATTTATTCCATGAAGCTCTATAAATGGAGCTACATCCCCATGCAAATCTGAGAGCTTTGAATAGGAAATCTTGCAATGCAATAGTGCCATCACCTTGTCCAACAAACCAGCCAATCCATAGCAACATGTTGTCTAACTCTTGAGACATCCATAGCAATCATACATCCAAGCATCAAGCAACAATTCAACAATCCTTTGGAGCAATCAACAATGTCAAGGAGGATAGATTCACATGCAAATTTGAGGTATAAACTTTATTGTTTGTTCTTCATTTGGTTTAAATTTGAATTCTTGATCCTTTTGCTCAGTCTAAGGTATTGTGATTGGGATTAGAGTAGGAGCTTTGTGAGTGAATTCTATGATTTCTTGCAAATAACTCTAATCTTTACCACGTATATAGATACTAATCAAACTTTTAGAGGCATAGATCTCTAGCAAGTGTTCAGACCAGTACTGTTACTACTACTATTCATATGTCTACACCTATGGCTACACAAGTGGTGCCCAGCAATGGTGTGGGGGAAACACAAGTTCATCCTAGGATTTTTATGGCTATTCGTACACAGTGTATTTTTGTACCTCCTAGGCTTACTACTTGTGACATCATCTATTGTTAATCAATCTTATATTGCTACTAATCAAGGGCTTATACGAACTATTCTCAATCTTCAAACTACCATTTCCCAATTGGAACAAGGTTCTTATAGAGTGGATCATTAGAAACAGACTCAGTGCGGTTCACAAGTGAACGTGTGCTTTCTATTTCAGAGGAAGTCAATCATGACTTTGTCAATTCAACATGGGATAATGTTTGCATCTCAGATACCAGTGCCATGCCGCATATGACTTTCCAAAGGGACTTCTTTGAGGAGTTTCATAAAGAAAGATGTGGTCCAATGGTCCAATGTATTTGGCAAACATAATAGTCTGCAAACTGAAGGTAAAGGTACAATTCGACTCAAGCCACCAAGGCTTCCAGATTTCATCCTCAAATGTCCTATACCTTCCTCAATCAAAAATAAACTTTATGTCTCTAGTCCTCATTTGACAAGAAGGCCACTCCATTCTGCTGGATGATGGAAAGATGCAAATGAAAATAAAAAGTGATAATGCAATCGTCTTAACTGGATTTGAGGAAGAAAAGTTGTTGAAACTCAAAGATGAACCTTCAATTCTAAGAAATTTTGCTTATCTCGTTGAAGAAGGAATGTCAACTAGTCTTCTTCAACATGCAAGATTTGGGCATACTAACTATGACAACATTTGAGCAATGCAAAAGAATGGTGTTGTAGGTCTGCCAACACTACCCAAACATATTAAAAAATGTGAAGCTTGCATATTAGCTAAACATGAAATTCAACCATTTCAAAAGGTCAAAATAGAAAGATGACAAAAAATGCATTTGGATCACTATGATTTGTGTTTTCTGTCAATTCTTTTTGTCGGTGGTCATAAATACTTTATGTTGTTCATTGATCACTACAGTAGGACTTGGATCTACTTTATGAAACAAAAATCAAAAACCTTTGAAACTTTTCAAAGGTTTTGAACAATGATTGAAAATGAAGCACAATCTCGTATTGGGACACTGAAGACTAATAATGGTGGTGAATTCACGTTAAATGCGTTTGAAGCCTATCTCAAGCAAAATGGTATCAAACATTATCTCAGAGTCCCTTACACTCCTCAACAAAATGGAGTAGTTGAGAGGATGAACAAAACCATAATGAACATCATTCAAGGCTCCATAGATTGCATAATCGGCGAGTAACCGTTGATTACTCAATTACTCACTAGGAAAAAGCTCGAGTGGTTAACTACCACTCAAACTCGCTGCAAAAAAAAATCGTTGGTTTTTTAGTACCCTTGTTGGTTATTGGCAGTTATTGGCAGTTATTCCCGGTTATTGGCGATTATTGGTTGTTATTCCCGATTATTGGCAGTTAATGTTTTTTTGATAAATTTAATTATTTTTTTACCTTTGTCGATTATTCTCGGTTATTCGACTACCTCTGTCGAATAACCATTAGTTACCCAAAATTGCCCCTTGGCGAGTACTTGCCAGTTATGGTTATGCGAACTATGGTTCAAGCAATGTTGTATTTCAAAGGGGTAAATATGTATTTCTAGGCAAAAACAAATAATAATGTATCTCTACAACAGGTCACCATCAACAACCCTTCAAATTAAGGCTCCATATGAAGCAGCTCACAAACAAAAAAGAGAAAACGAAAACAAGAAAACCTCATAATCAGACTCAACACAAATCACAAGTGAATGTGTGCTTTCTATTTTGGATGAAGTCAATAATGTCTCTATCGATTGAACATGAGGTAATGTGTGGGTCCTAGCTATATGCTAGTGCAAATGTAAGTGCAAAATTAACAAAGCAAGTTAGAAATTCAAACAAAAGGAATTGAACTCATTCTAACAAATGCAAAATCACCTCGGATGAGCAAAAGAGAGAATTGTGCGTACCTTCACTTACCAAAGACAAAGAAAGCCTCTCTTGATGGTGGACTGAGCTCTAGATGATGCTTGGGATGTGGATGCTCAATGTCAATTTGTGCACGAACAAACCGACATCATGTCCCCTTGTGAATGGCTTTGATTGTTTGATGGATGCTTGCTTGATGAATGATGATTGTTCTTGATATCGACAGAGTATAGCTAGGCTCTCTTGGCTTGATGAAAGTAAGGAGTGTGAGCTCAATTTATAGATTTTCAGGATGAATGTGGACGGTTGATCTTGATGCAAGATTAAGGGTTGAGAATGAGTCAACTTCCTCATTCAATGAGGGAGCTTGAGGGTTAAATGTGGGGAGTTGAGTGTGTAAGGACTTGGATTTATGAAGAGTAGCTTAAATGCACTTCTCGTCCCTTGCCTTGGAATTTGTTGATTAACTTGGGGATTTGAAATGATTTGCTGATTTTTGGATTTATTGATTTTGGATATTGTGGAATTTGGCATTCCAATGATTTTTTTATTAGAACCAATTAATTAATTAATACGATTGATTAGTTAATTAATCTGTATTTGGCACTTAATGGGATTGGCTTGATGAAAGTAAGGAGTGTGAGCTCAATTTATAGATTTTCAGGATCAATGTGGACTGTTGATCTTGATGCATGATCAAGGGTTGAGAATGAGTCAACTTCCTCATTCAATGAGGTAGCTTGAGGGTTAAATGTGGGGAGTTGAGTGTGTAAGGACTTGGATTTATGAAGAGTAGCTTGATTGCACTTCTTGTCCCTTGCATTGGAATTTGTTGATTAACTTGGGGATTTGAAATGATTTGCTGAGTTTTGGATTTATTGATTTTGGATATTGTGGAATTTGGCATTCCAATGATTTTTTTATTAGAACCAATTAATTAATTAATACGATTGATTAGTTAATTAATCTGTATTTGGCACTTAATGGGATTGGCAAGGTCCAATTGTACAATTGGATCAATCGATTGGATGTGATGGTCAAATAGTGACAGGTTGATCAAGTATACATCTAACAAAATTAGGGTTACGATGTGGTGCAATAATGGGATTAGGGATATGATGTCAAGATTCGGGCTGAAAACGTTAATCAAATTAACAATTCGGGCTTATAAGAGAAATTAGGGTTTAAAATGCAAAATAGAGGATAGTGATGACAGTGCATAGTTGCAACATCGAGATGGCAAAAAAGAGGTGGCTGCACTAAATATTGGTGCTATGTAGCATATGAGTTTCCGAAGGTACTTCTTTAAGGAGTTTCATGAAGATGTGGTCCAGTGTATTTGGCAGACATAATAAGTCTACAACCTAAAGGTAAAGGTACAATTCAACTCAAGTCACCAAAGCTTCCAAATTTCATTCTCAAAAATGTCCCATACCTTCCTCAATTGAAAAGAAACTTGTCTCTAGTGTTCATTCGACAACAAGGCAACTCCATTTTGTTGGATGATGGAGAGCTACAAATCAAGAGGAAATGCGATAATGCAATTGTCTTGACTGGATTTGAAAAATGAAAGTTGTTGAAACTCGAAGATAAGCCTTTCAATCCAAGAAATTTTGCTCAGCTAGTCTTCTCTGGCATGCAATATTTGTGCATACTAATTATGTCAAAATTTGACCAATGCAAAAGAATGGTGTTGTAGGTCTGCCAACACTACCCAAACATATTGAAAAATGTGAAACTTGCATACTGGCTAAACATGAAATGGAACCATTTCAAAGGTCAAAATGAAAAGCCGATAGAAATTGTAGTTGGTTCACTCTAATTTGTGTTCTCTGCCAATTCTTTAAGTTGGTCATCATAAATACTTCATGTTTTTCATTGATCACTACAACAAAATGACTTGAAACTACTTTTTGAAACTTTTCAAATGTTTCGAACAATGATTGAAAATGAAACACAATCCCGTGTTGAGATACTGAGGACTAACAATGGTGGTGAATTCACATCAAAGGTGTTTGAAGCCTATCTCAAGCAAAATGGGATCAAGCATCATCTTAGAGTCCTTACACTGTAATATTCCAAATCGGAATATTATACGTTAATTTGGATTTCTTGGAATTCCTTTTTAAAGTTCAACATAATATTCAATGAATATAGAATTATGTTCTTATTAACAAGATAATAAATTTATATAACAAATAATGTTGTATAATGATCAAATGTGCAATGTGGAATTCTGGTTATAAGTATTCTAATATAGAACTCTCAAAGGATTTCGTCCTTGTATCTAATAAATGAGAGGTTTCGTCCTCAATTATAAAAGAAGATGTTGCTGCCTAAACTTCCGATAAAGGAATGAATGTCAAATCTGAATATATATCCTTTTCCTTCACCAAGTTCTTATAAATACCTTTCATAGCTTTGCATCAAATGATGTGTCTCCTTTCCAAAGTGATGTGTCTTTTCATCAAATGGAATGACTTGCATTAATATAACTTCTATTCCTCACATTAAATGTGGCGTTCCTTCGCATATGGCCAATTTATTTAATTCAGTTGTAATTAATTTAATTGTTGCTTGTTTAGGCATTTCCATTGGTTATTTATTTACATTAATGCAATTCATGTTTATAGTCTCCTTTGTATTTGAGAATATTACAGACCTCCCTTCTTCAGATTGCTTGTCCTCAATCAATTTTAAACCCGATAGTACACTCCACAATAAACGATAATCCGCTCCAAGCTTAGATGTTTCTTTCCCCATCCTTGTAGAACTGATTGCATTATTATTAGTTCTCTCTTGCAAGGGATTTTTACAACTGCTCTTTCCCAGATCCCACAGCCTTCTGCCATTATAACCATTGTTGTAATTATTAATGAGCTCGTGGCTGAGCATAAGGATCCTGGGACCTTTATGTACTCCAAATTGATCATTTTTTGGGCTGCTAATGACCTGTTCAAGCTCATTTGTCACCAAATCTGCCCTTACAATCTCCACTAATGACTCACCTCCACTGTCCACAAAGACAAATCTTTTCATTGTGCTATTATGGAGACCAAGCAATGGTTCATCTTTGATAAAAGATTCATACATGTTTTCATTGCGATAATAGGATGAATTTATAGTTGTCATAAGATGATTCCAACGTTTGTTTGGCTGTTCAAGTTCAAGAACCATTGCCTCCAACTCAGACTCAGAGAATTCTTTGAGTGACGTTGTTGGTATGTTTTTCAACACTGAATAATTTACTTCCACCAACTACTCCTGCAACTCAAGGTTGTTGCCTAAATCATTGTCAACCATCCAAATTTTATGCTCCTTCGGTAGCTGCTCCGTGATGACTTGTTTGACCGAATTTGGCTGCCATTCATCTTCCTCTAGGACACATTTCCCATATAAACGACAAAAATCTTTGAATGTCAATTCATCCCTTATCATAGGATCAAGATTCAAATATTTATTGTGACATGCATCAATATCATTGAAAATCAACTCAGCCTCATCTTTTTCCTGTATTGGTTCCTCTCATTGAAGGAATGTGAGCATGGGTGGGTGCACATAAGTCCTTGATGGGAGTCCTTCACAACTGTTATTAAATGTATAAACCTATTGTGCTTGTGATGATCTTCCCTCACCATTAGAATTTTGAGTTAGCGAGTTATTCAACTATTACATTTGTTGAACTAATTGTGACATCAACGTATATACTTGAATTTGCCCTTGGGCCCACTGGTCAAACTGTGCATCATTTATGTTGTTTATGTTGACCTTATGATTTGAATGCATAACACTAATTGAAACCTTCAAGCTAGCAGGATGAAAAGCTCTCATACCATTGTAATATTTCAAATCGGAATATTATACATTAATTGGATTTCTTGGAATTCCTTTTTAAAGTTCGACATAATAATATTCAATGAATATAGAATTATGTTCTTATTAACAAGATAATAAAGTTATATAGCAAATAATGTTGTATAATGATCAAATGTGCAATGTGGAATTCTAGTAATAAATGTTCTAATATAGAACTCTCAAAGGGTTTCGTCCTTGAGGGGTTGATATCAAGGGGTTTTGTCCTTGTATCTAATAAATGAGAGGTTTCGTCCGCAATTATAAAAGAAGAGGTTGCTGCCTAAACTTCCGATAAGGGAATGAATGTCAAATCTAAATATATATCATTTTCCTTCACCAAGTTCTTATAAATACCTTTCATAGCTTTGCATCAAATGATGTGTCTCCTTTCCAAAGTGATGTGTCTTTTCATCAAATAGGACTTGCATTAACATAACTTCTATTCCTTGCATTAAATGTGGTGCTCCTTCCCATATGGACAATTTATTTAATTTAGTTGTTGTAGTTAATTTAATTGTTGCTTGTTTAGGCGATTCCATTGGTGATTTATTTACATTAATGCAATTTATGTTTATGGTTTCCTTTGTATTTGGGGATATTGCATACACTCCTCAACAAAATGGAGTAGTTGAGAGGATGAACAGAACTATGATGAGCATGGTTTGAGCAATGTTGTATTTCAAAGGTATAAATATGCATTTCTAGGTAGAAGCAGCTCAAACAATAGTGTATCTCTGAAACCGGTCACCATCAACAACGCTTCAAATGAAGACTCCATATGAAGCAACTCAAGCAGCAATGTATCTCCGCAATAGTGTATTTTATTTTGATTTGTACATCATCATCCAACAGAATGGAGTGGCCTTGTCATTGAATAAGCACTAGAGACTACAAGTTTCTTTTCAATTAAGGTATCGGACATTTTTTAAGATGAAATCTAGAAGCCCTAGTGATTTGAGTTGAATCGTACCTTTACCTTCAAGTTGAAGACTTGTTATGTCTGTCAAATACATTGGACCACAATTTTATTCATGAAAATCTCAAAGAAGTCCCTTCAAAAAGTCATATGCTACATGGAACTAGTTTTTAGGACCCAAGCATTATCCCAATTTGACTTGGCACAGGCATTATTGGCTTCATCTAAAATGGAAAGCACACATTCAATAGTGAACTGAGCTGAGTCTAATTCTGAGGTTTTCTTGTTTTCCTTTTCTTCTTTTTGTATGCAAGAGGCCTCAATTTTGTCCCATGATGTTTTGCATTCATGAGCATCATGGCTCCCTTTTCTGCCACAACGTTTACAAAATAAATTGTCTATCATTTTGCTTTTGATGTTGCCCATTGTTTTTGTCACTTTGGCCTCCTCTTCCCTTGTTTTTTCCCCTTTTC
Organism: Torreya grandis; assembly: GCA_037957365.1. Classification (NCBI taxonomy): domain Eukaryota; kingdom Viridiplantae; phylum Streptophyta; class Pinopsida; order Cupressales; family Taxaceae; genus Torreya; species Torreya grandis. Next base: position 1,265,761 of record JARHVA010001496.1, read on the forward strand.
CTTCCTTTTTGGAAGATGAAGCCTTATTGGAAGAAGCATCCTTCAAAGAATTGACATTTTGATGAGCATAGCAAATACTTTCAATTGATTGCTTGTGTGCAAAGATTCCAAATAGGTTGAATATGTAGAAAGAAGAGTTTTTATGAATGCAATCACATATATGTCAAATTTTACACCATTAACATCAATATCATGTTTGATAACTTGGATTTTTTAGGCCAGACTCATCAGATCGCCAATTTTCAACTCAAGGTTGACAATTTTCATTGCACTTGTATTAACTTCAATTTTGAATGAGAATCTTAACAGTCTTTCAACTTCTGTAGTGCTTCCCATGGAGTATTGCACCCTTGTATATGATGAAAAACTTCTTCGTCAACTAAGGCCCTTATCAAGGCCAATGCTTTTGAATTCTTGTGTTTTCATGATTGTAATTCCTTTGATTCCTTTGATTAAGCTAGTTTTGCATCCCTATCACAAATATCAAACTGCAAATAATTGAAGATGAGAGCGTTCTCCACTTATATGGACCATTCTTACAAGGTGTCATGTTCGATTAGTGTTGTGCCAACAATTGTTTTTATTGAATGCATTTTGCTATGAAAGGAGGTGGACTGGTTCCTTATCACTCCAAAAAAAAATTAATTTTCTATATACACCCAGACCGATATACCAAACCTCTCAATATACTCATCATTCCTACATATCCGTTAGTACGTGAAAGAAGCTCATCCTTTCTATATACCCAACAGTACGTGAAAGGGACATTAAAGCACATGAGATCAAAATGATACGTGGCACTTAGGTAGCATGAAAAAATGATTTGTTCTATCTATGAAACCTGCTTAATGAGAAGTCCTTGTACGTGAACGTAACAACCCTATACACTCGAAAATTCTTACTTTAAGGCTTTACGTCTAGCGATATACAAATGGATAATAGAAGGAAAATTAAAAAAAGAAGTTTTATCCTTCTTTCTCCCAGGCGATTTATAGGGACAATGTCTCAAACGCCATTGTCATAGGTATATTAGGCAATAGATGCAATAGTTCACACACAACAACATTAATCGTAAACGCAAACCAAATATATCATTAATACCGAAAGTTGCTTTTTTTCAGTTTGTTTGATTTTGTTTGCTTGGACCAAAATCAAATTTGTTTTGTTTTTTAATTGAAAATGTTTGTACAAAAAATGACTTATTAATTATTTTTAAATAAGTCAAAATTAAAAATTCCCTTATTGTATTTTGGGAAAATCCTCCAAAAATAAATGCTTTTCAAATTGTAAGCATAAAAAAATAAAAAATTTCAAAGCTAAAAAGAACTTAGCTTTGTTTTCCGTATGAATAAAATTTTAAAGCTTTTAATAAAAACTTATTTTGGAACGTCATACAACCTAGCAAGCACTTGAAACACTGTACAGACCTTGTGCATATAGCAGGGAGAATTGAATGAGAAGCTTAAAAAGAAAACGACAAAGTTGGAGGTGCATTTACAACTGCAATGCTCCAATGGCAGCAGGTCAGTGCTTCAGCAAGCCATGGCATTTGGAATGTCAAGCCAAACTGATTTGAATATCAATGCATAATTTTAGTGCCTCGATGCTGAAGCAGTGTCGTACAAGTGGTAGCAGGTGAATAACTGAGTAGAACAACACAAATTTTAATATTTTTCTTATTCCACCAACGCCTTTGTTGAGAGCAAGTCATGACAGAGAGAAACATTCAGGTCTAAAACACTGTAATTATTCACCACAATGATTGACAAAATGACTGAATAAGACAATCTTCACATTGAGTTTTTAATTGCAACAAATTTTGTGCAAGCCATAGAGCTATAAACTAGGAAGGAGGATTAGAAAAGAATAGGAATAAGCCTGTGTTCTGATATCAATGTTAGGCCAGGTAATTGAACTACGAAAATAAATTATATTGGTGCAAACCAAACTTGCATTTCATATATTGAAAGATAAGAAAGATTACAATAAATAGGCCACGGAGTGGCTGTTCATTTCATTTCCTACTATGACTATTCACCTTCTACTACAAGACAAAAGATATCCTATACCTAGGATTAATTAATATTATGTACAATAATATTACAAAATTTTCAAAGGAAATCAAGGATAACAATCCTCTTCTTTAGACGCTCCACACTTGATTTCTTCCTCATCTAAGCAATCACAAAGCACCAAGCAGACATTAGGCTCTCCACAGCGTCTTTGCATTAACAATCTAGAGACCACGATAACCATCTAACTACTCAAAAACAAAAGACCCAAGACAGGATTGGACCCCTATAAGCCACATTGGGAGATGTACAAAGCCCAGCCCAAGCTAGGTTTTCTAAAATACTCCCGAGAATATTTGTTGGGATTTCAGACATCTTTTAATGCAAATCGTGGATGGACTTCTTTTTTGGAGCGTTATTCTGAAAACAATCCAGCTATGAGAATGCCTTATGGCTTGACCACGATTTCAGGCAAAACTCATGACACAATTTCAAACAGATTAAAGATGTTAATCACAGTTTCAGACGGGTTACAAATCCCAAACAATTTTGACCATTACCAAACCTCAATTAACAAAGGACAAAGCCCTATCTCAACCACAAAAAGGTAAATGAGCTGACAGAAATTTAGGTCACAATTTCAAATGCTTTGCCAATTCAAACAGTCATGATTACTAGGGCACAGATAGAATCAGATTGCACTTCTCCCATCTTCAGCTCAAGCAAAAACTCTTGAAATGGTAAGCGATATAACTGAGACTGATATCTGATCAAAAATTGATCAGCTAAAATATTCAATCCATGTAATTCATCAGAGATGGGGTTTGTATAACCCTTAACACACTCAACAACATGAACGTACTCACACTCCAAGATGGAAAAGACCATGCCAAAATGTGTCAGGGAAATTTGCATGGTTAGAAAGATATGCAGGAAGCTGAGGAAGGTTCAGACCTCTAAAGGCAACCTTGAACTTGCCAATTTTGGAAAAACACAGGAGCATGACACATTCAACCAGGGACAAACCTATCACATGTTGAAAAGTGACAGGTTTCACCATGGACAACCCTGTAGCGTAGCTGAGCTTGTCACCTAGTAAAACATGACATCCACCCGTGACCAAACATGTCCCCTGTTGCTGAAATGACACATTCACACATGGCCACTGAAAACTGACACATTCACCCATGACCAAACTTCTCAACAACAACAGAAATGTAGAATGACCACTGAGATCCAAAGATGAAGCGATTCCCATTCTGACTATTGAGATGGAATGACTTTTGGATTCTTTTGAGTCATTTACTAACCCAGTGCATGCATAAATATGCCCAATGGCTCTTCCAATGGCAATAGAATCTCATCTGGAGTTAGTTCTAGAAGTGATTTCTGCATTTCAAATGAGTATGAAGTTGTTTGAATGAGTTTCAGAGCAGGACAACCGTGTGAGAGAACTGTAGAAGAGATGTATCTGTCCTACAATATTCTTGAAGGCTCCATGAGAGCAAAGGGCTTGTAATCTTGTTGATTTTGATTAACATAAGGAATCACAGCCCCAAGTTGTTGGAGTTTACACACATTGTATTTCTCCAATTAATATCTTGTATCCCTTTTTTAGTCTGTGTTCACTGTGCTAATTAGAAGGAAAAAAAATCGTATACCATCAAATGTGTATGAGGAAATCACCCACATAGATGAGATCAATTTGTAGCAATGTATGGATGAATTTGGACATGTACAAATGTAACTTGAATAGACAATGTAGATCGTAAGCACAGTTTTTAACAAACATCAATTTTCCGCCTTATGTATTTGGTCTCAATAGCAAATTGCATTGGATCAACACAAGTAAAAAATAATAATGTGTTGAAGAATTGAATATTGGAATATCCAAGTCAATTATGGATCAGGCAGTATCAGAGCAGGTTTTCTTTGTGACCAGTGTAAGCCTATAAGGGTTTGCTAACACACTAAACTGTGTGTATTAATTCCATATTTTATATTTGACAGGGAATTCTAGATCTCTTGGGTTACATATTCCAACCATGGGCAAAGCTTTTAAGAGGGAAAGACTCCAAGAGCATGAAGATATCAATAAGAAAATTCAAGAGGATAACAAAGTGTTAAGAAAGATGGCGCAACACATGGAAATAGAGAATCAAGAGCTACAAGATAAATTGCACAGCTATGGAGGCTTTCTCATTGGTTTCATGGAGGAGTTGCAACAAGAATTGGTTTCAAAATAAGAGATGCTGGTCAAGCTCCAAGAAGATTGTCAAGAGGAAAGAAGGGTCTACCAACAAAGGAGACTAGCCTCTATACAAGATGTCCAAACCATGAAAGAGGTAAGCATGGCAAGCATCCCATCATATGCTCTCTCTTCCAAAGAAGCTTTAAATGAGTCATTTGGTAGTTTTAAACAGTATACTAAAAAGAATTGGCTCAAAGTCAATGGAAGTGATGTTTATAGTGGCCAAGGTCTTGGCAAGAATGGCCAAGCTCTATGACAAATCCCATGGGGATTGACACAAGGCTTCAATATGTAGTTTTTTGGTATTTTGGTAGCATCATCAAGATTATAGAATGTTCAAAGGCAGCTGAAACAAAATTGTCTTCCAAAGAGGACTCCAAGCTACTATCTCAATGAGATATGTTTAAAAGGAGGTGCCAACACTCCTGTGATAGTTTTTGTGAAGGATCAAAAAGAATATAAAGCATCTCCAAAGAGAGGGTAGCATTCCAATGATGGGGGAGGTAGCACATCACCACTCCATGCAAGGGCAGAATTCCAATGAAGAGGTAGGTAGCACATCACCACTCCATGTGGCCAAGGTATAAAGCATCTCCAAAGAAAGGGCAACATTCCAATAGAAAAGGAGAAGATAGTGCATCAACCTTGTGCAAGAAAGCTTAAGGGCAGCCTAAAGTATTCAAGGACATCATTCACTGTTTTTTTCCCCATTGTAAACAGAAGCCACATAACCTCCCATCCTTGGAATCTCTATCCATGTTATTTTTGTGGAATGAGTAACCGTTGTGTGGCTATGCATTGGAGGAAACAATCCATTACCAAAAAGCACATGTACTTCAAGAAGAAAGCAAGTCGTAAAGAACACTCTACAACCAGAACGAAGAGAAAGGCAAGAAGAAGATGTTGTTGTCCACGAGAGGGCACCTTCCCTTTCAATCATTATGCATCTTTGTTAAATTCTATGCATCTGCATGAAGGAAAAAACTGGCAAGGTGGCATGCAACAAAGATGTTACTCTGCTCGATCGAAAGGCACTTGACAAGTGATAACAAAGTCATGTATGTTGATCTCTTGCTCAATGTATAGCATTTGTTGAATACGCTGAATTTTCAACAAAATTAAAGGGAGGGAGTGTGATGTCCCTCTTTTGTTGAAAACTATGGGGGATACAGTGATTTTATGCTTCATTAGGGAATAGAGGGTTGATGGTTGTATTTGGTTTCCTGGTGGATACTGGTCATTTTCTCTAGTATTTGATTGAAATATGGAACTCCAGGTGTTCTTCTCCCTCTTTTGGGGCATGTGTGTTGAATTTATGTTGTGGATGTCCTTCTAATGTAGGTCAATAAGGTGGCACTCATCTTTGCATAGCACTACTCCTAGGGCACCCCAACACACTAGCTCTCAACGATGGGAATTCACTCCTCAGTGTCATGGATCTGCTCCTCGTTGTTATGGATCTACTTCTTTGCAACTACCTCCCAGGCTATAGAGGCAAGCACACATTATGAGTTTCTTTGCTGCCATGGGAGCTTCTTCAACCTTGGATGTTAGGAGGAATTCTAGGGGAAGTGCTTTGCTTCCTCCTAGGATTACCCAACCTAGCACCCTTAGCCCTAGACATTCCCCAAGGAGCATTATCAAATCCTACAATGGCCCTTTCCCAATGATAGACTATGACACAAATGATTCCTCTATCCTAGGCATGGTCGGAGATGTTTGATGAGGTTAACATTTAGTCTTTCCAACTTTTGACTTTCATCAGCCAATGCTCTATGGGGGTTCTTACTCCCCACACATGGCTATTTGTATTGCTATCCTACCCAGATGAGTTGGGGAATTCCCCTGCATTAGGTTTACCCCACATTTACATCCAGTGCTTTTGTTCTTTTATTTTGTTAGTCGTTGTTCCTATGGTCCTTTTACCCTAGCTCTTTCTATTATAATTGAGCATATTCTCGAGTCCCATTGACCTACTTTTGGTCATTTGTGGACATTAATATATTTTCTTTCTTTCTTCAAGTTGTGGGAAATTCCTTTTCATGGTAGGGGAAGTTTTACGTCGTGGGTTTTGATAAGCCACATTCTTGTCTTTCTAGTGCATTATGATTTGAGCTATCATGTAAGAGGTAGCGGGGTGAAAGAAGAATCTTCTACACTAGGCTCAAATCCCTTGGGTTTGGTATGTCTAACACATGGTTTTGGAATAGTCTTGGTGCTTTTTGTAGGTAAGAGGAGAGTAGTCGTTAAGGAAAAAGATGGAACCCTAGAGACCTATGGGTCTACCAGAAGGAAAGGAAAACAAAGGGTAGAGAGTTTGATTGCAGAAGCTCTGGGAGATCAGTTCTCAAAATGTCAACCAATAAATTTGTAACCCTTACATGCAAATTTGGGTACAAAAAAAGTGGGAGGCAACCAAATATATTGATGATGTGGAGGGAGAAGAGATTGGAAAATTAATGAAGAATTTGATGTTGGACCTAGGACAATCAGTTAGGCGATGAAATGTGTTTGATGTTGCACAGTCTCTAAGCTATGAAAATCTTATGTCCTATTGGTGTGTGCACATTAGACTAGGTGTCTATTTAGCTAGTCTTATTTTATTCATGTTCACCCTAAGTTGGTCTAAGCTCTATTTACACAGGTTAGGTAGTTGATTTGTTCGAGAGTGCCAACTTGAGAGCATGTAAATATTTAATAAAATATTGCATGCATATCCTTATTACTCCTAACTAATAGTTTGTTGTAACAAGAAACTATCCTACCTATATAATAGGACTTCCCATAGCATATGATGTGCTTGTAAGAAACACAATTTGAGGAATATGTGTTTTTCTTGTTGTCTGTATATTGGTAAAAGCATTCTTTTTCACTATGGTTTTGTTCTCTGGGTTGATTTTTGGGATATGTACATCTCCTGCTTCACTTCGATATGGTATCAAAGTAGTTGAGTTTATTTGGATGCCATTACATGTGAAGCTTCTTGCCCACATTCAATTGAAATTCTTTGCAATTTTTTTGACCTCGGCCATACCAGGGCGTACAAATGGGAAAAGTCTTTTTGGGTTTTTTTTAAATCTCCTTTGTGTAGGCCATACAGCACTGCCAAAACATTTAAAGCATTTAGTTTTGTCTTAACGTTGGGCATTGCTATTGCAGTAGTGGTAATTGTAATAGCAAGAATTCAGAAAATAAGCTAGAAACCAATAACAACTATCAATTCCTACTCTAAACTCAACCTAGAACCTCAGATAAAGCTAAAAGAACAATACACAAATTACCATCACCTTACCAACCGATCAAAATCATCTTCCTTTGATGACTTGGATGTGCTCTTGCAAATTGGCATGTGGATGCTCATAGTGAAATCTCCAATGCAAAGGGAATTTCAGCAACAATTCAATGATTGGATAGCAATTTGATAGCTTAATGATGAACACAATTCGATAGCTTAACAATGGATGATCCCCACAATGGAGGGAGGCACGTCAATTTATAGTCATTTGGATGAGAAAATGGACAAATAGGAATATCTGGATTTATTTGATTATCTTGATTTTGGACGGTCGGATTTGAGTCCTCATTCTAGTGGAGAAGACCAATTCCTTTAGTGGTTGAGAAATGAGGGGAAGTTAGTTGGGTGGTTGAAAGATTCCTATGAATGAGTCAAGGTAGTTGAATGACTCATCATGTTAGTTGCAAGTCACAAGGAGTTGGTTGGATGACTCAGCACTTGTCTGAGAGAATTAACGAAATGGTTGGGTGATTCAACCTCTTGGTTGAGAGAATTAGGGAAGTGGTGGGTGACTCTGATTTTAGAATTTTAATTAGTTTTTATGTAATTAATTTTGGAATTATGTATGCAAGATTAAATCATAAATGAATTAGTTAATTAATATTGATTAATTAAGTGAATAGAGGGGGAATAACGATGTTAGTGCACTAGGATAAAATTCGGATTTTGGATGACAGTTTAGTGAAGAATAATGGCAATTGTGTCGATATTTAGCCAGGTTAATTATGACACCAATGTGGCAGAATTTGGGTGTCTACAGTAATGCATATTGCTAGCAATGGAATTGTGCACCTAGTGGACTATGCCATTAGTCTATCTGAATAGTTGGTGCCTCATGCCACCCTTAACACTAGTTTTCTATTTTCCTGCTAAACACAAACTTCTCCATGTTTACCAACACCTGCTCTTGTTCTTCTGAGATAATTGCATTTGATTTTTGCATACAATTGGCATTAGCCTTCAAATAGTAGTCAAACAAAAGCTTCTTTGCCCGAGCACCGTCTATCACCTTTGGCTCTTTCTCCGAAGGTCCTCCACCTTCTATCAACGTTGAAACATTGGCAGGTATGCATTAGCGTTTGTATAATTATAATTGAAGCATTGGAAAAGTGTGTGGTTATTCAATAGGTGCCCAGCAGCTCCTCTAACCTCCACGCAGCTTGTTTTCACAAGGCATCATGTCAGCCATGTTCAATCCTCTCAAATCGCCCTTCTAAAGGTTCTCAATTTCCCTTATTTCTTGAATTTTTGAATTTATTTAATTTTTTTGAAATTCAAATAGAAGTATATCTACATATGTTTTCTAAAGACATACAATGGTGTAGTGACCATAAGATTTTTTGCTAAAAACTTCAAGCGGTCTAGATTTAGGGTGTTTTTTCAAAGAGGAAGTCAAAAAAAATTATCAGGAACATTTTTTTTTTTAACAAAAGCAAGGAAATTTGTAAAGACTCATACTTGTGAAGGGGAGTCAATTTTTTTGTAAAGGGGGGACGGGGAGGAGGGCGGGGGGTTATTTTCTGCTTTATGTCCTTTTTGAGGTCTTTTTCTTCCTCCTATGCAATGGCCAAAACCCGTCTAATAGAACCCCTCAACACCACAAACTACTTCACTTGGAAACCTAAAATGTAGAAGTTATTGCAATCTAAAGGCTTTTGGAGGGTTTTCTAGGAATCAGTCCCAACTTTCACACCAAAAAACAAGTCTGTGTAACCTTGCAAATAGAACAAAGCAATGGGTCTGATTGGTTTAAATGTGTCAGAAAACTTACTCTTACTCTTTCATTTCACAAATGCCAAATCTTCAAAAGATGTGAGGGAAACCTTTGACAAATTATTTGGAAAAATAAATAAATTCCAGAAACTACAACTTGATGCAGAACTATCTTCTCTCATGCCTTATGACTTTCCCACTACTGAATATTTCCTTGCCAAATTCAAGTCCATTAGACTACAATTGAAAGATTGTGGACAAGATAACAAAGATTATTTTTTGATTCTATCAAAATTTAAGGGTCAATTTAGTGTCTTTGCTTCCACTTTCTATTCTACTCTAGATGCCTTTGGTGATCAATTCAAAATCCCTGTATTTGAGCTCTTTTGTGAATGGCTAAGTAGAGAGCAAACCAAGATGGTGTCCCTTGATGCTCTTCCAAATACCAGTCACGCACTTGTTGCTAGCTTCTCTAAGGGCAAACCTCCGCCTAAGCCTAAGACTAAGCCCATTCATAAACTTGCAAAATATACCTCCAAGTCTCCTAAATCCACTACGCCTAAACAATCATCAAGACGAAAGACGATGTTTGATCCTTGTGGCCTTTGTGGTGGGACAAATCATATTGAGTACAAATGTCATAAGAAAAGGGAAGCTTTAGAAGCAGCAGTAAAACAATACAAGATTTAAGTTCCCTCTCCTTCAGCGCCTTTCTTAGGCAAAGGGAAAGCACTTTTTGCCAGGGCATTGACTACATCACATGATAGTTGGATTCTTGATTCTGGTGCTTCTCACCATCTAACACATTCTCGTGATCTTCTCTCAACTCTTTCTAATTACAGAACTTCTGGGATTGAAGTTGGCAACTCTTCACAAGTTTGATGTTTAGGGCTCTGACACAATTCTAATGCAAGAGGGCTGCACCAATGATGATTTCTTGTTCCCAAAATTCCCTCTAATTTGTTGTTCGTATATCAAATATGTAATTAAGGCACTAGGAAGATTGTGGAATTCTCTCCACATAATGTTGTAATAAGAGAATTACAAGATCCGTAGGATGTAGTTGCAATAGGTGTTGTAGATCATCATTCACGTCTTTATGGTTTTGATACAATTGAGCCCTTTATAGGTCCATCTTTTGTTGCTCGTGTTGATTTCGTGAGCAAATTGTGACATGAGCGTTTTAGCCACCTGAACTATAGATATTTGTAGAAGATGAGTACACAACTAGGTGATTGGTCTTCCTAAAGTCCCCTGTATTTATGGTGTTTGTCCAGGATGCATGCTTGGCAAACAACACTAGGACCCTTTTCCAAAATCCAAGGCTTCACGAGCAAAAGCTCCTCTCGAGTTGGTGCACAGTGATATCATGACATTTCCCGTTCGTTCTTTTCCTTGAACAAAATATGTACTCACATTTATTGATGATTTCTCTAGAAGAACATGGGTGTATTTTCTCGAGTACAAAAGTAAAGTTTTTGAGAACTTCAAAGCATTCAAAGACAAGTAGTCATCTCTTCCACTCAAGAAGATACACATAGATAATGGGAGGGAGAATGTGAATAAAGTCTTCCAAGAATTTCGTACTGAGCATGGCATATTGCATCAATTCACAATGCCCTATACTCAACAAAATGGTGTTGTCGAGCGAAAGAATAGAACCTTGAAGGAGATGGTGAAATGTAGGACTCAATCCAAGGACATGGCTCTTGGTTTTTGGGCTGAAGTAGTTAATTCAGAACCGCATTCCCCACAAGGTAGTGCAAAATAAAACCCCTGAAGAGGCTTGGTCAGGGATCAACCCTGATGTATATGGAACTTGCATGTTTGGAAGTAAGACATGGGTGTTTGTTCCTGATGACAAACACAAGTCTATGGAGAAGAAGAGCAAACCACTCATCTCTGTTGGCCATTGTGAGGATATTAAGGCTTATCACCTCTTTGATCCAGTCACTCATGATGTCTTGTTTCGGCAGGATGTCAAAGTTGACGAGAATTTCATTCCACTAGAGCTGACATCTTCTTCTCCATCATTCACTCCTTCATCTGGTCGTGAGGACTTACTTCTTGATATTGATGATGCTCCTGCACAACCACCTCCACCACTTGTTCCTTAGTCTATGCCCAAGTGGGCTCATACTACTTTGCAAGCAGCTAGTTCTTTATTTGGTGATCCTTTTGATCCTCACCCTACTCGATCTCAGACTTCTAGTGTTGCTCTTGTGAGCCACGCTATTTTAAAAGATGCAATACTATTTTTTTAGGCTACATGAAAATCAAAGTGGAATACTACTATGCAAGAGGAATATTCTTCATTAATGAAGAATCATACATGGGACTTGATGCCTCTTCCTAGAGGAAGAAAACTTGTGCATTGTAAATGGGTCTATAAGACCAAACATGCCGCAGATGGTTATGTTGATAAGCATAAGGTACATTTGCTAGCAAAGGGTTTCTCAAAAGTTGAAGGGGTCGATTACTCTTAAACCTTTGCACCTGTTGCCAAGATGGATTATGTTCATCTTGTACTTTTCCTTGTTGCAACCCTTCATTGATCAATATACCAATAGATGTGAATTGTGTGATTCTACACAGTAAGCTTCAAGAGGAGATCTATATGGAGCAACCTCGAGGCTTTGTGCAAGACCCTTCACTTGTATGCAGTATCCATTGTTCTATCTACAGTCTCAAACAAGCTCCTAGAGCTTGGTATGAGAAGATGGATAGTTTTCTACTCAATTCTAGCTTTATCAGTTGTTACTCTGACCTTAATGTCTACATCCAGAAGAAAGGGGATAATCTTCTGATACTAGTCCTATATGTCAATGATCTTATTCTCACGGGCAGTTCAAACCCTAGATTTAGGATGTCAGGCACAAGTTAATGGAGCAATTTGACATGACCAACTTAGGACTTTTGCACTATTTTCTTGGCCTTCAGATTCATCAATCCTCTAAGGGGATCTCCATTGGGCAACAAAAGTATGCTCATGATTTGTTTCATAAATTTTGGCATGGCTGATTGCAAGCATGTCCCCACACCATTTCAATCAAGTGTTGTTTTGTCTACTAGTTGCAAAACTCCTATGGTTGATATGACCTTGTATTGACAATTGGTGTGCAGCCTTATGTATCTGACTCACACTCATCCCGATATTTCTTTTATTGTCAATCTTGTCTTTGGGTTCTCCCATGAGACTCATGAGAGTCATTGGCAAGCAACCAAACATCTTTTGCACTACTTTCAAGGCACTACACACTTTGGGAATCGATATGCACCACATGGAACTTCACAAGTTGAGGGATATATAGATTCAAATTAGGCGAGCAATGTTGATACTCGCAAGTCCACTTGCGGATTTGTCTACGACCTTGGTTTTGATCCAGTTGCATGGGCTTGCAAGAAGCATGATGTTATTGCATTGTCTTCCACTGAGGCCGAATATCAAGGTGTTGTTAAATCCAGTCAGGAGGCACTCTAGCTTTGATAGTTGATAGATGAGTTCGGTTTCTCACAACATAATCCCACTAATCTTTGGTGTGACAACCAAAGTGTGATTGCAATTTCACACAACCCTATTGAGCATTAGCGAACAAAGCACATTGAGATACATATGCACTTCATTTGACATCTTATTCAGGATGGAGTTCTTACATTGGAGTTCATGCCTACCACTGAGCAGGTTTCCGACATCTTGATTAAACCCTTGGCACCACCTCATTAACTTCAACCGCGAGCTTTGCTTGGGGTGAAGGAAGATGTTCTTGGGGGGGTTTCCGCACAAAGTCCTTCCCTCCTTTTCTTTTCTTTTGATTGTGCATGGATACCTTATCAGGCCTAGTAGCCGAGGCCCATATTTGATTTGTCTTCTTCTCTCACCCTAACTTTCACTTATGGGAGGGTATTGGTGTGTGCACATTAGACTAGGTGATTATTTCGCTAGTCTTATTTTATTCATGTTCACACTAAGTTAATATAAGCTCTATTTAGGAGGCTAGTTAGTTGATTTGTTCAAGAGTGCCAACTTGAGAGCACGTAAAGATTTGATAAAATATTGTGTGCATATCCTTAGTACTCCTAACTAATAGTTTGTTGTAAAACAAACTATCCTACCTATATAATAGGACTTCTCATGGCATATGATGAGCTGCTAAGAAACACCATTTGAGGACCTATATGATAGGACTTCCCGTAACATATGATGCGCTTGTAATAAACACAATTTGAGAAATAATATTTTGTGTTTTTCTTCTTGTTTGTTTGTGAATTGGTAGAAGCATTCTTTTTCACTATGGTTTTATTCTCCAGGTTGGTCCTGTGGATTTGTGCATCTCCCGCTTCACTTCGATAGGAATAAAATTGTTTTTTTCTTGTGTGTTTGTGTATTCGAAGAAGCATTCTTTTTTACTGTGGTTTTGTTCTCCGAGTTGATCATGTAGATTTGTGCATATCCCGCTTCACTTCGATATGTCCTATGCTGTTGGAATCTTCTCATTGCATGAAGACCACTGAGACCTTGAATGCATGGTGCACTCCATAAGGGCAGAGATCCTTCATCATCAACACTTAAAGTTGGATTGATTAAGGCTCCTAAGCAAGGGCAAGGTGAAATAGCTAAGAGATTGAGGACTATGCTCTCTTCTAATGAGATCCTCAACCCACCTGCGTGCTATCATAAGTCTAAAGAGGAGGATGCAACATGAATGTAACACCGGAAAAGTAATTGTGGTGGACTAAGTGATTGTTGTTTTTTCCCTTTTCCCTTTGTGCTCAATAAAATTTGTAGTCTTTTTGGTGTTATAAGGTAGCCTCTATAATTTGCCCCTTGCAAGTGTATGGAAGATTGGATCAATTTGTTGTTTTGGCATAATAAGAAGATAATGTGCAAGATGAAGGTAAATGTAGATATTAAAAGACTTTCATTTTCGAAGTTTAATAGATATTGTAGATGCTTAAATCTAGATTTATATGATAAACTAGTCTTATACACTTGACAAATATCACTCAAGACTCTACCCATCAATTCTTGACTTTTCTTGCAACCGATAGGCTCGTATTCACCATCTCACTAGACCTAAATGCTTATATTGTAGTCCGAATATGTTATTTTGATTATCCAGATCACCTATAGCCCATTGTATACTTGGATTATGATATATATCTTTCACTGTCAGTTATAGAGTTCCAACAACCTTCTACGTTCCTGAATAATTGCATTCAGACTTGGATAGTAGCATTGACGCTACTGTCCATTCTCCAACGCAAGTGTCCATGCCTTCTAAACACTCAAATTTGCAAATCTTTCGATCTGTACGGGTCAGCCTATTATGTTTCACTAACCCTTCAGTGAGGAACTTTTCAAAAGAGGTAGTATAAATACAAGTTAAAACCAACTCATTACCCATCTAGCAAATACCAAGCAAACACCTATTCAAGCTCATTCAATCAATTGCACAACTGAATTATACTGCCTTATTCGTCGCTATTTCTATATCAATCACAGGAGAGCCATATTACAGGACTGAAGCATTTAAAGAACAATCCATGAGTAGTATTTGTCATGTTACAAGCTAAATCCCTAATAGCATTCTACACCATTGTTCACACACAAACCAACACTAGAAGGGAACTACATGTGTCTGAGGCCCTCTTCAGAGTATGGCCTATATAGGCAGCACTTATTAACAAAGGGGTCCTTGAAGTCAGCTCGAATTTGTGAGTCCATTAACCCATTTTTGGCAAGGTGACAAGACCTAAGAGAAGGATCTAGGGTTTGAGTTATTTTGATATCGAAAGCATGTTTGTGCAATTTGAACACATTATCTAAAAGGCGAAAAAAAATCAAAAAGACCTAGGTGGAAGTTTCAGTCAACAGTCAATATATCATACATGACAAATACATTGAAGCATGGACAGTAGCATCAATGCAAGTGTCTGTGCTAACAAAAAGCTAACCTTCAAAATTTGACTGGATCAGAATCATCATACAATCTATTTTTACACTTGCATTACTCAGATTTGCCTATGCATTGTGTATAAGCTAAGTACAATTTCTCCTTCATATTGTTATTATCAAAATATTAAATGTTGTACTTTCTATATTTGGCATATGATTACATTCTGTATTTTTTATCAAAATATTAATAGAATCTAAATTCATTAATTGGCCTGCTTTTTAGAGTAGCTTACTCGTTTGATTTGGCTATTCTTTCATATATTAATCCTTATTTCCAAAAAGGGTTAAACATTTGGTGAACCTGACCTCTAAGTCTTCCAGTGCTACTACTAGCTTGTTCTAGGGTTTTCAACCTGTTAGGGTTTCGGATTTTAGTAATTTGTAGACCCGATTTTTTTCATTACTTGTGGCATCTTTGTTTGCATTTAGCAAATATGGAAAATGTTTAAGAAGATCATTTTGAAATGGAATAAAGCAGCCTTAACCATTTGAATACAAATCAAGAATTGATTAATGCATTCTTACATGTTACACAAGAAGAAATCAATAACCATGCTAAGACTAGTGCATCCACATCTAATAATGGGGAACCTTTCGATGGTACAACTATTGCTACATCCTCCATGGGAGCAATTAATATTTCAACTCAATTACCGATTTCAATGCCTACATCAACACAAATGGTGTTTTCATTCCCTTTGGTGACTTCTCAAGTTTTAAATCAAAATTTCAATGGATCTACTATGCACATTCTTTTACAAGTTATGCAAGCTTTGGAAGCTAAGGTTTACCAATATTGAGCAAAATGCTATGAAATCAAATCATGTTATTGATTCACAAGATGTATTGCATAATCCTCTAGCAAATGAGATATCTTTGCACCCTTTGCCAACTGATTTTGTTGCACCCAAATTCACACTATATGATGGCAAGGGTAACCCTGAATAGCATCTTCGATCTTTCTATGCAACATGCCTTGATTATGTTTCAAATGATAGACTTTTAACCAAAGTATTTCCAAGAAGTCTAAAGGACTATGTTTGAGATGGTTCTATAATTTACCAATACAATCTGTAAGAGCATTCAAGCCTTTGGTGAATCAGTTTTTAACACATTTTTCAATCAACATTACAGAAAAGATGTCATATGAATCAATTGCCAAAATAAAACAAGGAACCAATGAGCCTATTAATGAATATGTCTTGAGATATAAGACAATGTTGACCAAAATGACAAATCCAATGGTAGATAAGGAGCTTCAAAATATCTTTAAAAAAAGTTTGCTTGTTCTCTTACATGAGTCTATTGTTTTCAAGAAGTTCAAATTTTTTGATGACTTATGCCATATTGTTTGAGATTAAAAATGAAACTTATTTCATTGAACAAACTTAAGTATGTAGCAAACACACCAACTACATTCAATCCCAAGTTTCATATCAAACCAAGCTATAAGGTCAAACCTACTGAGGTTGAATAGGAAACAACTACCACGGTTAATACAGTGTCCCAAAAACCTAATTGGCTTATCTTATCCAATGCACTTAAGAGACAATTTACACGATTACCTGAGTCTCCATCTTCGCTATTTCAGAAGCTTGTGGAGTGTCATCTCATATCTCTCCCTCCCACGATGGTTAATACGTGTCGACCTCTACCAAAGGGTTATGATGCCAATGCTTATTGTGACTATCACCAATGTGCGGGGCATCCTACGAATAGATGTTTTAAATTGATGCACAAGATACAAGATCTTATTAATAGCAATTTATTCACCTTTGACAATTCTCCAACGGATTCAGGATCACAACCCAATGATCATCAAAATCAAAAGATATTCAAAAATCCATTACCAGATCATTCTAAGGAAACCCCCGAAGTGCAAATGGCATATCATGCACATCCTCCACCATATTATGGGCACCCATTAGATGGAATTATTGGCACACTTATACGCAAGATGCCTCCTATGGTTCAGAGGCCTTATATTTCATTTGATAATAGCGAGATTGTGGATGATGACTTTGATGTTCATTATTTAATTAACAAGGCACATATTGATCATTGACCTATACACAGTGTTATGGTTGATAATGATTTTAGTGAGAATCTATGTACCATGACATTAATCACACATTTGGGATACACACAAGATGATTTATTCCTTTCAACTAAAATGGTAAAATCATTCGATGAAAGACGCAACAAGTTTTTGGGGAGATTAATTTACCTTTACAAGGTGGTCCAACACATGTGACCACAACATTTTTTATTATACCACATACAAAAGTCTTTGATAGATTATTGGGACGACCTTGGATTCATACGCTCCATGCGGTACCTTCCACAATGCATGGGTGTCTTAAATATATTCATGCCAACATGGTAATTACGGTTTCAGGGATTCAATATGAATATCTTTTGCAACAAATAAAATTTGTTCCACAATAGCTAATTCTACAAACTACTAAAATTAACCATGCACAAAAGAGTAAACAACAGGCAATCCCCTTTCCTAGGCAACCAATACTTCAGAGGCCATTGCATCAGATATCTACAGTGGACTCTTCAAGATCTTAATTTACACCTCCATGGCCTAACCAATTATTGACCACATAACACCATGTTTTAGAATGGGTACAAAGACCCAATATTACACCAAAGAAGTCATAGAGCATTAAACAATGGGTTCCACAAACCACTACACCTACTACTACCTCACGACCACAGAGTCCTATGACGCATACGCAAAGTATTATAGATACTCCCATTTCAAATTTGGTACATATACATGATCCTTGGCAACATGACCAGTTTAATATACCATACGCAAAGTATAGAGCACTCTATGAGCATCCCTTAGGATCATCGACTAGCAATCCCTTTTCAAACATTCCTAAAAATTCAAAAAAAAATCAAAAATTCAAGAATTCAAAAAAAAATCAAATATTCAAGAAAGTACAAAAACATTCAAAGAAAGCAAAAATACAAAACTATGCAGCATTTCACATGTTTACTAGCTTTTACATATGTTGTTTACTTTATATTAGTAGATAGCATATCACTTCTATAAACACATGTTTCATAGGTACTTAAGTATGATACAGACATACATGAGATCCATGATACATCAGCGTGCAAATGTTGGACCTTTCATTTTCCCACGTGACACTATGTTGGGGGCATCTTGCTTCTATATGATCACAAATGACCAGTTCTATTGTTTACGTTCATGTCCATTATCACATTGAGCTTATATATTGGCATTTACACATACCTATACTCATGTTGCTATCCTACACAATGTACTTGATATGCTATTCTACATGACATTTTGCTAACATAAGTATGTAGAGACTAGTATGACATACTTATGTTAGTTGTTTCTATTTCATTTACTTCATCTCTTCATATGGCTTACATGAGTGTGGTTCTTGTTTGTTTCTTTGTCTTGATTTTGAAACATATGAACATATTCATTGCTTGTTGGCCACAGTGTGTTGAATCTTGTTTGTTTCTTGGGTGTGTGGACATTTGCATATGTCCTCGAGTGTGTGGCATTTGAACATTACCCTTGTTTGTGGTCCCCTTAGACCCCTATTTCCCTGACATTTGAGTACTCGTGTTTGTGCTTGATTGTTTGTTGAGTTTGTTATCTTCTAGACGTTGCAATGATACACATCATGCATCTTAGGACTTCTTATGCATGTATGTTGCGAGCTTCATTGCTATATCTACTTTGACATGATACTACTATATGATTCACACAGATACAACATAGTTATCTTATCCTTTTGAGATAAAGCGACTCACTCGTCCATTCCTCTCACCTCAAAAGGGGGGCATATCAATGGGGGTATGTCATAGAGACATGGTTCCACATACAATTGACAAAATTGGTAAAATTTTGTTTAGTTTACATGATTCAAATATACACATGGGACAAAATTCTATACATTTGGCACAGATTGGGGATAGAGTTTTTCAAATTTGTTATACATATTCTACAAAGCAAAGGTTACATT
Organism: Torreya grandis; assembly: GCA_037957365.1. Lineage (NCBI taxonomy): Eukaryota > Viridiplantae > Streptophyta > Pinopsida > Cupressales > Taxaceae > Torreya > Torreya grandis. The sequence goes on from JARHVA010001496.1 coordinate 1,285,010, forward strand.
TTGACAGATACTTCAACTTGAAACACATTTGAGGTGCATATACCATGCAAATGCACCAAATTACAGATACATTATTCACATTATACCAATATTCATGCACCACCTCTTCCAAGATGCACTGTTTGAGTTTTTATTTGTTGTAGCAGTTGACTTCTTTGATCGGTGCCATTGAGATTATGCATTCTCGATCTCACTATTTTCTATTATTGCGAGTTGATATGGTTAAACCATTTCATTCGAACGAGATTGGCTAGATTATGATACACTAGAGTTGTGCGATTGAGATTCTAAGCTCTCGATGAACTTGGCACAACTCACCCTTATACCGAATTGGGGGCATGATCAACCTCCAATTCTCCTATTCACATCTCCAAGATTCAGTTGTGAACCTCTCTCCAATGCTTCAACTAGGAAGCATCATTACTAAAGCAAACTATCAAGAAGCAACATGGTTGGATCGACACATAGGCATACTCCTTTCTTGGTCTCTTTTCTTTCAAACAAATTTTTAAATTATATACACTAATTACACTTATAACATGCTCTTGGTTGCAAGCATACACATGTAGCAAATTCAAACATGAATCAAGCATAACAAGGGGTGTTGTACACACCACGATACAGATTTATTTCCTTTAAACTAGTAATTTCATTCTTAAGCATTGCTAGACTAAGGGGAGGCAAATGCGGATGCTTAAATCTGGATTTATATGTTAAACCAGTCTTGTAAACTTGACAAATATCACTCAAGGCTCTACCGTTCAGTTCTTGACCTTCCTTGCAGCCAATAGGCTTGCATTCACCATCTCACTGGGCCTACATGCTTATCTTGTAGTCCGACCCTGTTATTTTGATTATCCAAATCACCTGTAGCCCATAATACGCTTGAATTCTAATATATATGCTTCACTCTTAGTTAAAGAGCTCTAACAACCTTCTATGTTCCTGGACAATTGAGTTCAGACTTGGACAGTAGTGTCAACGCTATTGTCCATTTTTCAATGCAAGTGCCAATGTCTTCTAAACACTCAAATTTGCAAATCTTTCAATATGTAGGGGTTGGCCTATTATGTTTCATTAACCCTTCTATGATGAACTTTTCAAAAGAGGTGGTATAAATAAAAGTTAAAGCCAACTCATTACCCATCTAGCAAATACCAAGCAAGCACCTATTCAAGCTCATTCAATAAATTACACAACTGAGTTATACTGCCCTATTCTTTCTTATTTTTATATCAATCATAGGAGCAGTCGTATTACAGGTCTAAAGCAATCAAAGAACAACCCATGAGTAGTATTTGTCAGGTTAAAAGCTAGATCACTACATGCATTTCCATATAGCATTCTACACCATTGTTCACACACAAGCCATTACATAGGGGAGAACTACATATGTCTGAGGCCCTCTTCAGAGCATTGGCTATGTAGGCAGTACTCATGACATAAGGGACCTTGAGGTTAGCTCAACTTCATAAGCTCGGTAGCCCATTTTTGGCAAGGTGACAAGACCTAAGAGGAGGATATAGGGTTTGAACTATACTTTGATATCAAAAGCATGTACCCATGATCTGAACACATAATCCGAAAGGCAACAAAAAACCCAGAAAGACCCAGGGAGAAGTTTCAGCCAATAGTCAATATTTCGTATAGGTCATATGCGTTGAAGCACGAATAGTAGCGTCGACACAGGTGTCCACAAAGCGACACAAATGTTTGTGCTGACAGAAAGCTAATATTCAGAATCTGACAACTAGATCAGAATCATCATATAGTTTGTTTTTACACCTGCATTACTCAAATTTGCCTGCTCATCAATGTATAAGCTAAGTACAACTCCTTTGTATTGCTATTATCAGAATATTGAATGTTGTACTTCTATATTTGGCATATGCTTAGATTCAGTGTTTCTAATTAGACTATCAGTAGAATCTAAATTCATTAATTGGCTTACTTTTTAGAGTAGCTTGCTCATTGTTTGATTAGGCTACTCTTTCATATATTAATCCTTATCTCCAAAAAGTGTTAAACAGATATAAAGCTAGTAAATTAGTATTTTGTCTTTTTTCTTTTGTTGCTTTGATAGACAAAGATGGTTTGCAAATATTTTGGGTTGTGCCTAGCATGAAATTGGGTGCTATTTGCCCTGTTGCATTTTCTGACAAATTAGGACGCTGAGGTTGTCAAGTAAATTTGAATATATGATTGTACCTGTAAGATGCACACACTATTGAGAGTTGGTCCACTGCCTAATACAATGGTGGTTGTTCCCTTATTCACCATAATTAATCTTGTGACAAGGACAAACAACTATTCTTCCGATGCACAGTTTCCAAGTTCCAGTTTGTAAATGGCACTCTTAGTGTGATCTAGTTCAGTTTGGCATTTTCAGCAGAAGTGTTTTGAGCTCTATGTGATTTGCACAATGTAGGATGATTGGTTAGTGAGTTGACAGTTGACTGTAACCCCACCCTATCCTGCACACATGTAGAAGCTTCTAGCCCTATCATTGGTACCATACTAGTAATTTCCTTTCAAAATGGAGTAGGTGACTAGGAATGAAGGCCAACATTTCTTTTTGTGGCGAAGATCTTTCTCAATTTGTAGCTTCAATTTGGATCAAGCGACTGTTTCATTCCTCCCACACTAGGTGAAGCAGGATTGGCTGTTTTTCTTTCTACCAGTGGGCTCTTCTTTCCTTGTTAAGACAAGACAATCTTGGTGGTAAGTTGTTTACGCAACTGAGTGCATGATAGTTTGGCATATGACTCTAGAAGGTTTTCCCCTTCAAAACCTCGGAAGGAGGTCATCTTCGTGCCAAATCAAACTGTACGTGTAGCTTCCTCTTGTACGGCAAAAAGGGATAAATTCTCTTTATTCCTCCTTTGTTGGAGTGGACTTTGATCTTTTACTGATTCTTGTGGGCTTGATGACAAATCTCTTAACTTTTGGTACCCAACGTGTTTTTCTTTCCGTGTTGGAGCTTCCCCTCCTTTACCCACTATTCTAGGGCCCTTGTCTAGTTATAATTAAGCAAAAAAAACACCTGCAAATAATTGGTGATCGACAATGCAGTACTAGAGAAACAATTACAAAGAGGATAGCAACCCTATTCAACCTTGAAATATTTGCAAAGCCACTGCATGTGGGATATGGGAGAACATGAAACTATTTTATACCTCGCTCACCCCCACTCATCTGTTAAAATAAGTAGAATGGAATGAAGCATATCTAATATCACTAGAAACATAGGGGTTAACGATGAATAAGTTACACATCAAACAAGCGGTTCTCCCACCTATCCTATTATGACACTAGCTTCCTCCAAGTACACTCAAAGGCATGAGAGGTAAAGGCCATCAAAGAAAGAATCATTGCAGCATGTACAAAAAAAATCTTGTTGCTTGAAAAGTGAAACAAGTCGATAGAGAATTCAAAAGGCACCATAGAAGAGAAATATGGCAATTTACTGTTAAGCATGGACTACTTGTAAATTTTTATACATATCTAGCATATGGAAAACCTTGATACAGACCTAATTAATCACCTTTAGTTACTAAGGTTCGCTATTGTGAGATGAGACTCATTACCTCATAGTGACACAATCTATCAGATATGTCCCTTAATTCACATATATATCCTATCACCCCATCATTTCATCTATTCAATTTATTATTCTATATTCAATATGTAAAATTCAACAAATTGTGTACCTAGTATGTACGTGACAAGTGGTACCAAAGTTAGCGAGGACTCTTGCCCTTGAACTCTGAACTTTGGGTTCAATTGAACTTCGATTTTGTGATGATAATATTCTTTGGATTCTGACTTGTATTTTCTTTGGCCTGTGGCCAAATAAGATCCAATTTTAATTTAGAAGAGAGAATTTTCAAAAATTAGATTTTTAATAAACTTAGACCCAATTGAAAAAAAAAACCAAAAAGATTTAGAAGCCTTGTTAATTCCTTTAAATATATAAATAAATAAAACAATAGAAAAGCCCTAAACCGTAGACCAAGGTAATAAAAATCTCAGAAATCAAAACCTAAAAAAAATGATATATATTGAAGTTAAACAAACATTCCGTGCCCACTCAACCCCTATTTTCATTTCTCTTGTTTCCCATTTTGTTTCCCTGTACACTACGTTGCCGCTTAATGTCCCTTTCTATTTCTAACCTATGTATTTTTTTCTATTGTTGTCCTCATCCATCCCTTTCTCCCTCTTTCCTTTTCTCTACATTTGTGTTCCTTTGCATCATCATCCCACCACCACTCATGCTCCACATTTTTACAGAGTTGTCTATTTTTCCCCTTTGTGTCTCCTTACATTTCCTCGCTCTTGCTGCATTTTCACTTTTTGCACATATTCTCTATTTGTATCCCTACAATTTTTCTTCCACCTGCACATCTGCTCTCATCCCCTCATCATCAATGACCACCCTGTATCTTGCCCTACTCTCTTCCTTCTGTCACACACCTCTTTGTATTGTTTTCCATTTGTCACTGTTCCTTTTTCTCTAAGGCGTGTCAGTTTGCAGAAGTCACCAAAACAAATCAAAGAGAAAAATAAGCCACTTTCAAATCTCTTTAAAATATATATATAAATCTTAGATTCATAATTATCTTAGTAAGATAGTAAGAAGTTTAGCTCGAGAACAAACAAAAGAGGAAAAAAATGAATAAGAAAGGCTCTGATAAAGGATTCAATGGAACCCAAACTAGTTTATTTGAAAGGTATAATTAGTCTGTCTTAAGAGATCATATGAGATTTATTAAATGGACATTTGAATTGATTTAATTTAATATTGAAATTTTACTGAGATTTTGAAAGGGTATAAATATGTAAAAGGTGCTTTTTAATAAATATTTATATATTAAATATATCTATAAATACACCCGGATGGCCCTCCTATAATGATTGAGGAGGGTTTGAATCAAGCCAACAATGAACTCCCATTGGGAGTTAACTCATTAGCAACTTTATCACATAGCTTTTTGGATATCCATGAGATTTGAACCTGGATGGGGAACAAGAAATCCCACCCACTTGACCATTTGAGCTATCACTTATGAGTGAAAAAGGTGTTAACCAAACTTTTAAGTGAGGTACATAGGGAAAATAATATAGTAGTACCTTAGTTAAAAAATACATTAAAGTTATAAAATGGTAATATCAATTAATATCAAAAATAAAATATTATTTTGAAGATATATATAAACAATTTAATATGGTAAACAAAAACTTTTACAGGTCACTTACTAGAGTTAATTTGGGAAGAGATTAAAAACCCTTTTAACCCCAATGGACCATATATATAAAAAAAAATCTATATTTCCAAATTGTATATCAACTTTTTTTTAAAGACAAGGCGAAAGAATGGTAAGATAATGTCAATATAAATTTTGAAATTTTTGACTTTGATGAATTTGAAAAAAATCTTCTTGAACAGATGGTCTAAGGAAGGGACCTTTAAAGCCCACCCACTGGACCATTTGAGCTATCACTTGCAGGAGATAAAGGTATTACAAAAACTTTTAAGTGAGGTGCATACGAAAACTTTTAAGTGAGGTGCATACGAAAAATAATATAAATGTAACTTTGTTAAAAAATACATTAAAGTTATAAAATAGTATTATCAATTGAATCACGCATCATACCTGAGTAAAAACTTCTACAGATCACTTACTAGCATTAATTTAGGAAGAGATTAAACCATTGCCCCAATGGACCATATATAAAAAAATGAAATCTTTCCAAATGGTATATCAACCTTTTTTTGAAAGATAAGGCAAAAGAATGGTATGATAATGTCACTATAAAACTTGAAATTTTTGACTTGGTATGAATTTGAAAAAATCTTCTTAAACAAATGGTCTAAGGGAACTTTAAAGCCCATCCACTCTACCATTTGAGCTATCACTAATGGGTGAAAAAGGTGTTACAAAAACTTTTAAGTGAGGTGCATAGGAAACATAATCTAATAGTAACTTAGTTAAAAAACACAAGTCACATGCTAGCGTTATTTTGGGAAGAGATTAAAAACCCTTTACCTTAATGGACCATATATAAAAAAAATGCTATCTTTCCAAATGGTATATCAACTTTTTTTTGAAAGACAAGGCAAGATAATGTCAATATAAAATTTGAAATTTTTTACTTGGGATGAATTTGAAAAAATCTTCTTAAACAGATGGTCTAAGGAAAGGAACTTTAAACATGAAATTTTGATTTGAAAGAATAAAGTGAGGCATTACTGAAATTTAAAACTCAAAATAAAAATTTCGCAAAAAAGATATATGACAAAGGTGTTGATATTTTATACCTTCAATATGATAATCAAAACTTTCTTACTAAAGTTCAACAAAAAGAATCTGATAATGTGTTAGTTAGAAAAAGGAATGGAAGGATGAATTTCTTGGAGGCTTTCCCCTTGGGGTTTATCAAAAGCAATTTCAATGGCATTGAAAATAGTAATCTAGGACTTGCCGGCGGAGTAAGTGTGTTTAGAGACAAGTGTCAACCAATTATGATCTTGGCATTAGATATCAAGGAGGACACTAATAATCAAGCTCAAGGCTTGGCCATGCTCAAAGGCATTCAAACAATGGGTATTAGAGGATGGAGGGACCTTATTGTAGAAGGTGACTCAGATCCTAACCAATACCATAAGAATGGTCAATATTCTTCTTGGAGGTTGAAAGCAAATGTGAAGAAGCAAAATGGTTAGTAAAACAATGGAACTTTGTACCCTTTCATCATATTAAAAGAGTTGGTAATCAAGTTGTTGACTTGGACACAAATTTAGTGGTGGATTTCATGATTAAGAATGGAGTACCTGATCAGTTTTGGGAAACAAAATTCCCAAGCAATTTACAAATTTTGATTGTTATGGATGCAATGCATGCCTCCCTTCCTAACCCCTCTACACCTCCCACCCCTTCTACCTTGGTCCTTCTCCCCTTGCATATCCATCACCCTATATCCAGTTCTTTGTCATACCTTCATGTCATTCTTACGACCTTGGGTAATCGTTCCAAAAAATCAATGAATGATTGCTTGCTTACACACCTAGAAGGTTAATTACTCATGGCACAATCTCATTATTGAGTGGCGGTTATATTGATTGAGAAAGTATAGGCATTCGTTTCTATCTTGTTTTTTCCCCTTGGTGGCATTTGGATTTGTACCCTGTGTAATGGCATCCCCTCTAGGTATGATGAATTAATTTGTCTAGTTTGACAATGGTCAAGTTATGGGAAGTATATGTCTCTCATTCTCTTACTCTCGTGGTGTTCCATCTATTCTTGTGTTCTCTGTTTTGTCTGTCGCATGAAAAGGAATGGTAATCCCTATTTCATTTTGAGTTTAAAAGTGCTCTTGTTTTCTTCTCATAAATAATTTTGATATCAATCTATTATTCAATCATTCATACTACTAACTGGGTCTAAGTTTTGTGTTTTTTATAGAATCCATCTCCAAGAAAGGGCCAACTAAGCATAGGAAAAAAGATGGATGTACCTCGAAAAGCTCAACCTTGCAAAAAGAAAATCTAGCTGGAGATAAGCATTCTAACTAGGTGGGAAAAGCCTCAATGCTGAAAATTTCATGGAGGAATTCGGCACTACTCTGTACAAACTCATTCATCATGAGGCAGTCAGGGATTGACTTTTATACTGTGTGGAAATGGGTAGACAATTGGTTGCCAAAGATACGGTACCTATTCAACAATTGGTGAACCTAATGATGAAGGACCCAAGCACCACATATGGTAGGAGTCTGTATGATACTATCCATGATCTATCTTCTACCACTATGGTAGCAATTGTTGCTACTTTGTATCAAGTAAATAGGAATGTTAGTGTCTGATGCAAACAATAATATTAATCATGCTAGACTAGGTACAAGGTTAAAGAGAACACTAGGTGGCTCGATTATATTAAAGTTATCAATGAACTATTAGTTATCTATTGGCTCATGTTCGATTATCAACCTACTCAGCTGATTTAACTTTAGTTTGCGTAATAAAAGACACAAACACATGCGAATATGTCAATGCGTCGTATGCCTTTCATTTCTCTTCATTCTTTCTTTCATTTTTTCTAACATTGGTGTCAGAGCCAATCATTTGACGAAGCCCTAGTCTAGTAAGAATGGAGCAAATTGTTTGAGGGAGCCCTAGGAGAAGGGTACGAACAGTACAAGGGAAAAGAGGTTCAAACTCGACTAGAAGGGTTAGTTCATGATTTGTAGAGGCAGAGACAAGGGCACATGATCCAAGGAACATAATACAGAAATAACATGATCAAGACAACGATTGCTAGGGCACAAATCTACAAAAGATTTTGAGGCTTTCACAGAAATTCCAAACCAAAGACCAGAATGTGAAGGATCGTGAACGATACATGAAGGTTTATGAGGAAGATCTAGATGTGATTAAGCACAAACAAAGTTAAAATCATGACTGAAGGTAGTTGCGTGAAGAAACAGACCACGCAAGTTTTGAAGAAATTTTCCCAGCAATTTGCAGATCAAAACGACACTGAGGGAGGAAGGACTAGTCACAAGAAAAACCCGATGATAGAGATAAAAAGTTACGATTTGTAGACAAAATATGTGATTTCCATAACAATATGAACATGCTACGGCACAAAAGAATCAAAAACTTGAAGGACAATGAAGATTAAATAGAAGACAAACTTCAGACTGTTGGCGACAGTTGCAGACTAGTTTACAAACTCTAACATCGAGCTAGCACACAACAAGTTGTAGGCAAGCTCTGTAGACTCAAAAAAAGTGATTTACAACATTTTTTTGTGAGTAGACAGACTTAAAAATGGCCAATATTCCAAAATTTGGTTTTGCCCGAAGTGCAGAAATTGATTGGCCAGAACTACAATATCTAGTCACAATATACTCATGATTGTTGATTATCGGGATTGCAATAAAATTATTCTCAAAAAGGAATCAAGACCTGCTACTAACTTTGCCAATTATGACAAATGTCAAAAGGAGGCTCTTCTATTGTTGAAATTATTTGTTTCAGATGATTTGATACCTGAGGTCTAAAATGCCACTGTGGCAAGTGTGCTTGGGACAAGTCTTTAAAACAAGTATCAAACTTCGAAGAAAATTTGGGTCTTGTACCTAAAGAGTATTAATTTCCACAAAGATGACAAGGATGGGTCCCTATCAGAAAATCTTGTTTGGATGAAAGATCTCCAAGGCCAACTTGCCACCATAAACAAAACGGTGGATGACGAATGACCTAGTTGCTCTTGTTCTAAACAGGGTGACGACCTCAAATGAATCTTTGGTGGAGGCTCTACACTCAATGGCATGAAACCAAACCCTGAATTTTAATCAGGTCAATTCTTATTTGCTACAAAAGTAACGCAGGCAACTAGGAGCAAATGAGTCCAATGTTGGACAAACAAAGAGTGCATTTTCTACTCAGTCCAAGGGGAAGTGGAAACACATTCTTGGTGATTCATCTTCCAAGCACGAAATGAAGTGTTTTTACAATCATAAGATTGGACATGTCAAAAGGATTGTTGAAAGCAACAGTATGCTCTTTCCCAACAAAGCAGTCCAAAAAATGTGGCAACAATTGAAGATAAATAGGATTCTATGGAAGAGCATGCCCTCATGGAATTATACTCAAACAATAGTGCTACCAATTGTTGGTTCATTGATTATGGTGCACCAAGACATTTTATGTGTCCAAAGGACTGGTATATTACATTTATTACAAATACAAACATTTGTGATACAATTTTATTAGCTGATGGAGAGTCACTTGTAGTAGGGGATTGAAGATATTTGCATAGTGTTGAATAATTCTAAAAAAATCATAGTAAGGAATGTTAGGTATGTTCCTAGCATGAATAAATATCTCATCTATTAGTCAATTAATAAAAAATCTCAACATTGTTATAAATTTCTTTGGGAAGCAATGTATTGTGTTTGATGTGAAACAAGATACACTAATTGCCCTAGGCATTGGGCAACGTGGTTTGAATAGGCTTGTTGACTTTGCTACAGTAAATTTAAATCAATTTAAATGTAATGTGTGGAGAGAAACCCCATCACATAGAATGAAAGGGAGGCTGAAATGCCTCGATCAAATGCATGGTTAGTTGTGCGGGAGGTTGCAATGCCTCAATCAACAACACTAGCTCGGAAGACTAGACCCGAGGTTGTAGAGCATGGTCATTTCACTCTTGCTTCTGACCTTTTTATGGTACCTAAACCACCATTTAAACAACCCATTAGATGCAAATGGGTGGACGATGTCAAAAGCAAAGCCAATGGTACTTTGGACAAGTACAAGGTGTATCTTGCCACGAAAGGATTTTCAAAACAAGAGGGAATAGACGACTATGAGGAGGCTTGTGCTTTTGCTCCTATTGCAAAGATGGTCACATTTCAATTGCTTCTCTCCATAGCATCCCAGTTTGGTTTCTTAAATGGAGATTTGGACAAGGAGGTTTACATGGTGCAGCCTAAAGGTTTTCAAGTACTTGGTCATGATCGTCTGGTTTGCATGTTGATTGAGTCCCTATATAGACTTAAGCAGGCTCCACAAGCCTAGTATATTTTTTTTTAATCAGCATCTCCAAGGCTCTAGATTCAGAACTATGGAGGTCGGGCTAAAGCTATTAACCAATGATGGCTCATCACCTTTCGATGAATCACTCTACAGACAATTGGTGGACAGTTTGATATACCTTATGTCCACACAACCAGATCAATGTTTTGTTGTTAGCAATCTTTCTCAATTTTTATCTCAACCAAAGCTCATACATTGGACAGCAGCAAAACATCAGAGACCTGCGGATTTCAGAATCATATCTAAGGAGTAGCTTGCAGATTTAATGACTAAACTTTTTGGTTCCATTTTATTTCTAAAATTTTGGAACAAACTTGTAGTAGCTTCCGGTTTAGTCATTAATGGGGAGTATTAGAGTCATTAATGAACTATTAGTTATCTATTAACTAATGTTCAATTATTAAACACCTCGATTGATGTAACTTCTCTTTGCTTAATAAAAGACGGACACACAAGTATGTCAGTGTGTCATATGCCTTCCATTTCTCTTCATCTTTGCTTGCATTTTTACTAGCAGATTATTTCCATGCTTGCATGGAAATATTTGTTGAAACCTTGTCTGTTACTCTCTCCCACCCTCTGTGTTTGATGTCTTTTAGAGTCTAGTGAGTAGAGGAAAGTTGGCCTTATGTAAACCATAATCTTAGAATGAACGATGGATTTACAGTGATGACAATTTCGAAGGGCTGAATTCCCACAGAATGTGGAGCCCATTTTGGTTTGTAAAAAAATTGAAGTTCGAGAAGTGAGTTGGTAGTATGTTTTGTGATAACCACCTTACAGTGGTCTTTAAACATTCAATATATATAAGAACCTACTATTTATTATCTTGTTTGCTTTGGCAGCTTTAGATAGATAGATGTGGGTGTTCTTTCATGTATTTTTTCTCAATTCGCATGATGCACTCAACTTTCATGATTATGGACTTAGTGATACGGGAAGCGACTGGGAAAATGAGTCTTTTTCTGCCCCTCGCCCACCACACCGCACCCCACCCCACAAAAACAAAAAGAGGGGGACAGAAAAGTAAACAATCAGGGGGTGGAGGGGCAAGTTTGGAGGTCATATGTGTGTGGCATTTCCAATCTGTTTTCTGAAGTAATCTCTTTATAAATGTGAATCTATGTGGGTAAAGGCAATTCTAAACCCGTGTTTTCATCTCTGTATTCATAAAAGTGCTGTATTTGCTTACTGCATTTCCAGAATGCTTTCATGGTTCAGTTTATGGTCTGCATGGTGAGAGCAAGATCAGGCTCAGAAGAATATCACAGGTTCTACCCCTGTCGTAAAGTTTCCATTGGTAATAATTTGCATACTGGTCAAGATGGTTGATAATATGGGTGAAAGTCTGTATTTAATGCATTGATAGGCTGCATTGTTTAAGTAGCCTCTATTCAGCCTGATTGATAAAAGTATTGAGTTTTCAGTTTTTCATTTCCTACCCCTATTTCTTGAATTTGTGGGAGACATATTGTTCAAATTATGTGGCAATGGCTATTGTCATGCTCATACACTCACAAAATTCAATAAGAAGGGATGGTTTGAATGCAGAATAGCTAATAGGATTTTCTCTTGTGCATATTAAGGAAGGTCTCGGTAACCAGCACTTTATTGATGCCATGGCACACACTCATAATGCATCCTGAGAAGTAACAAGTCTACTATGTGGATAACTCTGAGTGTAAGTATCAAGCAAACCTTTCATCTGACTTGAAGAGGTGAGGTCTCTTGGATCAATGATGAAGGTGCTCTTTGAAAACATAAAACTGCCATCTGAAGTCAACCTGGTTGCCAAACATTTACAGTATCAGTCCATTCATCATTTATGTTTTGCAAGTGGATTATTGAAATATCCCAAAAGGGGAATATTTTCTGAATTCTGGAATTTACTATAAACCCTAGCCAAATATGAATTTTCCAGATTTGTAACAGCAAACCCTAGCTGCAAATAACCCTTCAATATTAGCATAAAAATATTTCGAACTCAAAGAACTTAATAGGCAGCCCTACAAGCAAGTTTGACCCCTTCAAATCTGCAGTTGTTCTTTAAACCTTAGGTGTCCCTACTTCAAAAGTTTATTAGCCTTTTTGAAGATGTATCATGCTCAAAACCCTCAACTTAATAATCAGAAAATTGGCTGTCATAAATGCTTTTCACCCCAAAATATGATACTGAAATTGACCAAAAATATTTTGAAATCACCATGCCAATATTATTGCAATATAGGAACATGTGTGAATTCTAAATGACCTTCATAACCCTTCCAAAAGTCAAGAATAAATTCAGGATTAATATAGAAAAATCATAATATTTTTTGGGCACAAAATAGCCCTTCAAACCCTAACAAATTAGCTCCAAACCAAGTTGCCCTAATTGGAAAATAACATTTCCAGCAAAAAATCCAATGCAGCCCTCCAATGAGGGGTCTTCAACATGAACCACAAAAATCTAGGGCTCCTACCCTAGTTGCCACCCTCACAAACCAATCAGCTGCTCCCAAAAGCAAGTCGCCACTTCCATATCCTTTTTTTTGTTTTTTTATAAATACTAGGCTCAATTGCAAGCTCAAGATGAAGCTGCCCTTAATGAGAAATGAGGGTTTGCATCCCCACTCCTTTGACTTGAAAGTTTTCATCTCCAAGTCAATAGCTTAAGCTTTTCGTGCTAAAAACTCAAATTTCAAATATACTTCATAACATAACATTTAAATGAACCCTCCATTGCTTTAATAGTTCTCCCCCGAGAGGTACGCCCAAAATGGTGGTAAATACCTTTTCAAAATATTAAAAGAACATATCTTATAATCCACTTGAGTGGATTGGGCGCCCATGAGCCTCAAAGGGTCCCAACTTAAGTGACTTTTACTAAGTAGCTAATACGAGTGCGGGTGCGAGTACGAGTACAAGTATCAGGTACGTGGATACGAGGGATTTTTTTTGGGGGGGGGGTTGGGTATGGCTGGCTACGACCGTACAAAAATATATATAAAAATATAGCCATATAAACAAATGTAACCACATAATATGCATAGAGGAAACAAAATAAGTTAAATAACCACAAAACATAATCATAATTTCAATGCCAAAAGTCGAACTTTAAATAGTTTTATAAATTATAAATAGGTACATAGTGCAAATGTTACAAATTACAATATTAATTTAAAAAATTTCATCTTCGGCTCCCATGTCTTCCTCATGATATGGGTCATTAGAACCACAAGCAACAGTAGTGCCACTCCCACTAGCTCCACTATGCAGGTCCTGTGAAGCAACTTCCGAATCCGTATTAAGCAACGAAAGGTCGGCAACAAAGGCATCCAAGTCTGTAGTCTCTGGGTCCACATCCCAACACTTTGTTGCCCCTTTCATGTACTCAGGTTGCTTGTGTGAGAGAAGACGTAAGTTGGAATGGACATAGACCAAGTCCTCTGTCTTTTTTGCCGCCAACTTGTTGCGCTTCACTGAGTGGATAAAGTTGTAGGTACTTCAGTTTCACTCGGCAGAGAAGGAACTTGCAACCTATTGAGGCAAGCCACAAAGTCAATTTATATTAGAAATTATAAAAATAAAAATGCCTAAAGTTAAAACAAAACATAGAAATGAAAAAGAAGGGTAGAGAGTTTTTTTTTTATATCTTACTTGTGATAGAATTCTAATAGCAAGTGGTTGGAGATGGGTATATGTTTGCCCATGGAGGTACCACCAAAATTGAGCTTCCTTCTTGTACTTGTTACGGATGGCAGCAAGGGAGTGACTAGCGGAGGATATGAAATATGCAAACTCTTCCCTAACTTGGTATTCAATTTCTGGATTAGGGAAGAGTCTAGAGAATGTTGCCTTATATCCCTCGCTAACCTCAACATCCTTATATGGTGCGACCCTCCTAGGCAAAAAAAGGATCTTTGTACTGTAGTAGTTGGACATCAAGACAAAAGCAAGAAGATGCAATGGAGTGATCATTTTGTTGCACCTTTCAATGAAATGCGACTGCACTTCCTTGAAGAACCTCTCTGTGGGATCTTGCTCTTTGGCATTTATGATGGATCTAATATTCTCAATCATTGAGTTTATTCCATAATAAAGCTCACCCAAACATAGATGATCCATGTCCACATATCTCAACATGCTGACAATGGGCTCTAAAAAACTCAGCAAATACTCCACACGTTCCCACCATGCATCATCAAGAATCCACGCTCACCTTCGTGGCCCTCTCAGTGTTTGTCTGCCTCCATATACTCCAAAAGTTGTTGATGACCATGGTACTCAATGTCTCACACACTTGAATAAGACGTCTCAAAACGAAGGTGTGTGAGGCAAACCGAGTCTCAGCAACCTAACAACAAATCAAAACAAATTAAAATTAAAATTAAAAAAGTGTTGAAATTACAAACTTCAGAATTAAAAATAAAAATATACATGATTCATGAATAAAATTTAAAAATTTAAATAAAATGTTACCTTCAACAACAACTTCGAGAAGGTCCTAAAGATGCCTTGGGACAAATGATGATTAGATATGAACATTTGGATCTCGCTCACCTCCTCATAGACTTGTTTGATCCAATCATTTTTTGTACCCAATTTTTGCAACATAAGGTTAAGGGAATGAATGACACAAGGTGTCCAAAATATTTGTCCATACCTCTCCTCAACTAACATGTCTGCAGCTTTACAATTTTTAGCATTGTCCATTGTAACTTGGACAACGTTTTGAGGCCCCACGCCTCAATGGACTCTATCAAAATGTTGGCAATGAATCGTCCATCTTTCACTTGTCCCTCACAATCAACGGCTCTCAAAAACATTGGCCCTTTAGGGCTCACTGCGATCACATTAATCCATGGTCGATTTGTTATATATTTCCATCCATCGAAGATGGACACCCCTGTCTCGACCCACGAATCCCTGATGGGCTTCAACTTTTTTCTTTTCTTTTGTCAACAAGGTGTTTCGCACCTTTTCATACCCTAGACTGATGAACCCTTTAGGGGCAGCATTGATAGATCTCACCATATCATGCCAATATGGTGATCTAACAACACTATATGGAATCCCACATGCATAGAGGCAATGTGCAATACTCTGCTCTGCTGTCCCTTGACTCATTCTGGAATGATCTTTCTAATGGGCTCGAACTTTTGTTCTCTTGCGAGCACGAGGTGAATCATCTTCCTCTACGACCACGTTAGAGGTAGTAAGAAATGGGTGTGATGGGGCAACCACACTAGGACGAGATTGATCAATATCCACAGGGGTCGATCTTTTCTTGCTCAAATGATAGTTGTCTTTTATCAAAAAGGGCATCTGCTTCTTCTTGCTCTTTGATGTATGCAAGAACCTTTGCATGTGGCAAGCCTTTTCCTAGTTTTCCATTTATACTTGGCCCACCACAAATTTTGATTCCTTCACCTGGAATTGCAAAACAATGGGCTTTCACTCGTTTATATGAGCTCTTGAAATGATAGCCACAATTTGAACATTGCCAAAGGAAACACCCTCCACCTGGTAGTTGTTCAAGCAATGTCACATACTTCCAAAGAGGGGCTCGAGCATGGCTCTGGAAGGTAACCTTTGGCCCACTGAACTAGCACTTGCATTGGCAGACATTTTGGCAAATCCAAAATCCCTATAACACCTGATAAAATTATAATACTAATTAATATTGTTATATTTAGCATTTGTTGAAAGAATATTTAAAATTTATTAAGAAAACAACAAAAAATCAAAACCAATTACAAACATACATTTAAATTTAAAAACTAGAAGAAAGAAAAAACTTCAAAAAAAAAGTTAAAACCCTACAAAACTAAAAAAAACTTACCTTGAATGAAGAATCCTCCTTGTTGCAAGCTCCTCAAGGTCTTTGGTGCCAAATAGGTAGATGTAATGGTGTAGATTTAGCACAAGGAAGGAGATTCAAGCTTTTTCAATTGAAAAAATAAGCAAAAGTGAACAAATATGCAATGGGAGATAAAAATGTAATGAAAGCTAAATGTGTTGTTATCATTTGATAAAATGAGTGTGATTCATGCTTTTACAGTTGCAAATTCACTTTAAAATGTTTTTAAATGTTTTTTGAGGTCCACATTTTGATTTTGGCCAGCAAAACAAAAAGAAAAAAAATTAAAAATTTGTTTTTTCCCGGGGGTACATTGTCCCTATGCCCAGGCTACACCCAGCCCCTACAGGTACGCCCAGGTACATCCTCAGATGTACCCAGGGATACCCGTAGGGGCTGAGGCATAGGGAGGATGTACTCCCCCCCCCCGTATCCGTATCCCTACGTGGTGTACCCGTACTAGCTGGGGCGTATAGGCATACCCGATAACGTAGGAATTTTATAACAATAGAGTGTTTTTTCACAAGTGTTCTTAAGAACCCAAATGTTACCTTTATTTTTCCTCTTTTTTTCTTAGCCCTCGCAAAACCAATAAGGCTAAAGGTCTTCAATAATGTTATGATCAAAAGGGGGACATGACACACACTATATTAAGGACATGACACACTATATTGGAGTCAAAGTCCATATTTAATGCATTGATAGGCTGCATTGTGTAAGTAGCCTCTACTCAGCCTAATTGATAAAAGTATTGAGTTTTCAGTTTTTCATTTGTTACCCCTATTTCTTGAATTTGTGGGAGACATATTGTTCACAATATGTGGCAATGGCTAAGGGATGGTTTCATTGCAGAATAGCTCATCGGATTTTCTGTTCTGCATATTAAGGAAGGTCTCGGTAACCAGCACTATATCGATGCCATGGCGCACACTCATAATGCAAAGAGAAGTAACAAGTCTACTATGTGGATAATTCTGAGTGTAAGTATCAAGCAAACCATTCTTCAGACTTGAAGAGGTGAGGTCTCTTGGATCAATGATGAAGGTACTCTTTGTAAACATAGAACTGCCATCTGAAGTCAACATGGTCGACAGACACTTACAGTACCAGTCCATTCATCATTTCTGTTTTGCAAGTGGATTATACAGGCAGTATCAATTGCTTTGTTTTTCAACTATTGAAGACAGATGGTTTTGACAGATTATGAAGGAGCCGCTGAAGATGGACCAAGAAGTGGATGGTGATGTAGGTGACACCTAAGGACCTTTAGGAAGATCATTTCTCATTGCCTCCCTTCAGCCATTGTTGATTATCTCCTATTCATTATCACTATTGGTCAACAATTTATCGGCATGATCATATGCTTTCATAATTTGAGGTCTTGATTAGCATTTTCTATCAGTGATGGGTTTTTTCATGCAAATTTGTTGGGTTAGGGCCCTTTTCCTAGATGAATTTAGCAAAAAAAAGGTTCAACAAAAAGAAATTCAATATGTCAATAAACAAACTTCAATCAAGTTGACCAATTTCCATGTTAATAAAGAAATTAAAATAAAACATTTGTTATCGAAAGATCGGTTTAAAACTTCAAACTATAATTTGAACCTCTTGCGAAAATCATTAAGTAATTAAGTCCTGACTATCCACCAAATTCAATGGATATTGCACGATAACGTGTATCACTAATATATAAAGAAAACTAATTGAGCCCTATCGACAGCCTTACTTCCATGAAAGTCTCTCACTTAGACATCAAATTTATAAAGACTTTATTACCTATTACTAAAGGTATACGTGGAATTTGAGTTCACTCTATTTACGTCATCAAAATTCAAGTATGCAAATGCGAAGAGACTCGATTCCCATTAAGATTAAATTGGGATGGATTGATCCAAATTCAATGCATTGTTACGGAACCTTATCAAAATATTATCATCTCTTGTTTTCTAATAGCGGTTTGACATTGAAGCATTTCCAACATGAGAGGACATGTTATAGACCTAGTTATTCACAATTGGTTACCAAGGGTCACTATCAAGAGACGCAGCCCTTTACCGCATTGGGGCATGATCTAAAGGACGTTTTCCTTGAGATATATATACATATAAATCACACTATCATTCGTATTCACCTATGTGATTTATTATTCTATTCTATATTTAATATGTAAAATTCGACATATTTCTTATGTGTACCAAGTAGGTACATAATAAAATTCAATAAAAATACAACTACAAAATCAGATTCACAATTACTAGCTAACATGATATACTAGATTGAAAAGATAAATGTACCTTAAGGAATCTCATTATGGAGATTACATAAAAATAGGAAACCCCAATATATCTTGTAAAACATATCATATCTATGATGGAAACTCTTGGTTTTGATTTTCAATTTTTGAGAGTTGGAGCTCAAACATGCACTCATGGAAGTGAGGGTGTTGATAGGGCTTCTATGGAATACATTGAATTGCCAATTACCAAAGGTATACATGGAACTTGATTTCCCCGTATACTAATTCAAACACTCAATCCCTATTACATGGAAATCAAGAAAATTCAAGTACATAAATATGTGGAAGTCAAGAAAATTCAAGTATGCAATTATTGGGACGGACCAGTTCAATGCATCCCTATAGTGGGACCTTATCAAAATCTTATCGCCTGTTGTTGTACATTGATGAGTTTCATTTCTATAAAATAATTTTCAGATTTGGTAATTTTTGAAATATAAAGGTAGAAGTCTTTGATATTCAGTAAACCTTCATTTGTCCTGGTGTTTGGTGGTTATTGCTAGCTGTGATAATGGCAAATTTTGATTAATCTTATGATGTCAAACTCCCAAAGGCTTTGTCGTCAAAATTTCACCATTTGGAAGAATAGGATGCTGAGAATATGTGTGTATAGGGATGGATTGTATTCAGTGCATCACTATGGTGGGACTTTATCAAAATATCACCTCTTGTTGTACATTGGTGAGTTTCATTTCACATAGATAATTTTCAGATTTGGTAATTTCTGAAATATAAAGGTAGAAGTCTCATTTTCAGTAAATCTTGACTTATCTCGATGTTTAGTGTTATTGTAGCTATAAGGTTTAATGGTCAAAATTTCACCATTTCAAAGAATAGGATGTTGAGAATATTTGCATGTACTTATAGGGAGTTGGATGGGATTATCAATAAAGAATTGCCAAAAAATAAAGAAAAATAGACTGCGCTAAATCAAGATAAGGACTTTATTCGAAAGAATAGAGAAGCCTTGATGTTGTTCACTTTTTTTTTTACTAATGAAAAGTTGGCTGAAGTATCAGGCTTCACTTATGTTGCAGAGGCATGGAAGAAACTGAAAAGTATGAGGTTTATAAGAGCATGTTACTTGAAAAAAATGATGTTGTCACTCAAGATGCATGATCCATGGCCCAAGAGGAACCCAGTGGACAACCACACTTAACAGATTGAATGATTTATTTCAGAATCGTATATGCAATGATAGAGACAAAAGGATATATCAAAGTACAATGAGACAAGGGAAGAGATGAAGAATAATGGACACCAAATTAGAACTATAAACTATAAGATTATATAATGCAATAGTTCTATACAATGATCCAATAGATTGGATGTTATTGTGATGTCTGATCACTACTTCCTAGTTTACCTTTGTTTGACTCTTCCCTACAAAGAATGGAAGTGTACAATAATATACAAGTGTAAAAGACAAAGGGTTGGTTGGCCCATTACAATAGTTAGAAACAATTGCTTTGTAGCGCCACTGTGCACCTATGCGAAACAATATTGAAACTATCGGAGTTGTGTGGCATCAATGAAGAGGAGTTAGGACTTTGCGAAATGACCACATGTCCTTGGGATGATCTAGAATTTGTTGGTGAAGATGATATGTTACAGTGTATTGCTGAAATAGCATGAGCTGTTACAAGGTCCAAATCCTTTTGGATCAGTCACCCCTTCTAGAAAAGTAATTGTCCCCATTGTGTGCAGTTGTGGAACAAGATGTGGAAAGAGACTTTCAACCTATACTTCGGTAAACCTTGGGAAGGCAACTGACCTACTTTGAAGCTCAGGAAGAGAGGGATATCTTTTTGAGGTGTTTGTTTGACCCTAGTTAACTTAGAATTGATCTCTACTTGCTGAAGTGTCTCTACAACATCTTAAGTGTCCAACAAAGGTGGAAAATAATGGTGCGGCAGTTTTGCGATGAAGATTGTATGTAAACAAAGATAGGAAGGAAGATTGAGTTTGAAACTGTTATCTCCTACTTGTTTGGTGATGGTGCAGGGCCCATACCAAAGTGGATGAAGCTTTTGGTAAGTTCATGTCAGTCTTTCCTTCTGTAAAGGAAGCCATGCTCGATCACTAACCTAAAAGGTGTTCGATGATCGATGTTGATCATGGTGATGCTTGTACTTAGCATTCGCCTTCTACAAAATAGTTTGCACTTGTTGTTGAATGTGTTAAATGTGCTCAATGAACTTAACAACTTTGTCAACTTCCTTTTGAGCTAAAGGAATTGTTATTGTTGATAGGATAACCTACATCAATGGGTGCTAGAGGTTGGAAACTCAAGCATACCTAAAAAGGGTTGTGTGCGATAGAGTTGTGCAGAACTCTAATATAGTTAGGCTAAATGAAAGGAAGACTTTCATCCCATGTGTGTTGCTTCTTTGAATTGTTCCTTCTTAGAAGACGCACAATCACCCTATTTTCCACTTTCATTTGTCCATGAGTCTGAAATGGAATACAATAGTCTTGTTTAACTTTGTGTCCAACATAGACCAAAGTGCTCTCCATAAATTGCTCAATAATCTTGTAACCCTATCAGAGATGACAGTTTTTGGTATTCCAAAGTGGATCCAAACATGGATCCAAATATGTTGAAAATACAATTGAGTTGTTTCTAGAGCTAAGATTGTTTTCTTACAAGGTGTGAGAATTGTCATCTTTGAGAATCTATCAACTACTACATAAACACAATCATTACCATGCTTGGTAGTAGGATAACCTGAAAGGAAGTCCATGGAAATAGATTTCCATAGTTTCATTGGAACCAGCAAATGTGTGTATATACCTTGCTTCATGTTGACAGGTTTCGCAATTGCATAGGCAATACAAGACTTAATGTATTTGTCAACATCTACATGTAAGATGTGACCAAAATAAATACTTTTTTAACATTGCAAAGATCTTTTCAACTCCGTGTCTTGCAACCTTATTGAAATGAGCCTCTCATATTAGTTTTTGTCTCTCTGCCTTGTACAAAACACACAAGTGCCCAACATGATATAGAAGTCCATCCTACAAGTAGAAATTTGGAACTAGCTTACTGCCATGCAAGTATTGAGAGATTTTTTTCAAGTTTGTGTTGGATGAATACAATTCTGACCAAGTGTTTTCTTCATGTCCACATGCATCAAGCACAATGAGGAGAGCTTGAATCAGTAGTCGACTCAAACAATCTGCTACTCGATTGAAAATTCCCTTCTTATGTTTGATGTTCAAATGGAACTATTGAAGATGAGAAGACCATTTATAGTGTCATTCTTGCTACAAATTGTTCTGTGTCTACAAGACTTGAAGCGACTTGTGATCTATGTGGAACACGGTCTCCTTTCCCAATATACAATTCTTCCAATGCTTACATACATGGACAATGGCATGAATTTCACAATCATATGTGGGATAGTTTCTTACCAAAGCAGTGAATGTTTCACTATGATAAGCGGCTGCTCTATGTGCATAACTAGATGCATTAGTCTCCATCTCAAATAATTGTTGAATATCAAGTAACACAAGTATTGGCACCAAACAAAGTTTGCATTTCAATTCTTTGAATCCTTTCTTTTGTGCCACTGACTAGATGAGGTTTGCTTTGGCCCCACCTTTGGTAAATTCATTCAGAGGCCAAGTTACATGAGATAAACCAAGTACAAATCTCCTGTATGCATTTGTCAATACCATAGTTACCATGTTCGATCAGATCTTGGCCAAATCCAAAATGATCCACATTTTTTTGGTCTTCTGGATTTATTCGATCTTGTTCGGACATATTTTAACATTAAAAAATAAAAAGATTGACGGCAACCACCACTACAAACAGCTAAGTGACCAATGGTCAGCAGACGAAATTGGCGACGACGAAGGAAGATGGCAATGACATACAAAAGGCACCAAAGGGATGACAAGGGCTTAGCAGTGAGCAAATTCACAAACAATAGTTCATAGTAGACATCAACGGCAAAGTAGCAGACAGGATCCCCAACACAATGGACAGCAGACCGACAGAGGCAAAGCCGTAGAGGTAAGTTTGATTTTGGTTGTTCTTAAATGCAATTCGAGTTCAATAATATGATTGTCATTAGGTTTCTTTAAACGTAGTATTTGGTTTATTTAATATTTAAACATTGGTTCAGGTTTATTAAATATTTAAACATTGGTTCAGGTTTAGGTTTATTTAAAATTGTAATTTAAATATTATAAAATATAAATATAAATATTTGAAATTCCTAAACTATAAAATATAAATTAGGTATTAATTAGGTTTATTTATATTATAAAATAGCTAAATATAAATAGAAATATTTTACATTAGGGTTACGTATTCCATATTGACTTTATTTTATTTTATAATTATAATATAAAATATAATTACATTTACATTTAGATTGTAATTTATAATTAAATTATAATTTATAACATTCATTTTAAATATTTTTAGTTTTATAATTTTTTAAATTTTAATTTTATTAGATGTTGCAAATAAATTATTTGTGTAATATGAATAAATAATAAAATTAAAATTAATAATATTATTATATATTTATATTATTTTTTATAGTTTTATAATTCTATTTTAAGTAGGTCGTTTTATAATAAGCATGTCGTGCATGTCCACAGCGAGTGTGCTGGTGTTTATGCATGCGAAAGAATTAGAGCACATATGAATTGATCCATACTAACAAGAGAAACCATCTAGAAGCTAAAAAGGTCTCAAATCTTGTGTTTGTCCCCAACAATTTAAGATTATTTGAACACAATCTTGCAAAAGAATATGACAATCTTCATCTTGGAGAACCATCCTTTGAAGGAGATGAGGAAAATATTGATAGTGTTGACGACCTTGATAAAGGATTCGTTGATGGTGTTAGTGCTAGTTTTGATTTTGAAGCAGGGTGTAATGTCCCCATTTTTATGCAATATTGTTCCATGAGCTTTTGGCCAATTTCCAAGTTTTGTCGTAAGCTTATAGGTGTGTTGGGGAGAACTCCAAACTTCTTGGTGGATGCAAGTTCAGTATTTCTGGGTTTCTATTTGTGGCATTGAGTTTAGTTGTCATTAAGGATCGCTCTGACACTTTCAGAAGTGTTTTCGGACTCATGAGGTGTTCTCCAAACTTATTGGAGAGCACATTACTTATAGTAAGTCACCCAGTTGGCATCAATCATCATCCCAAGATCATGTTTGTATGGTAAAATTTGCAATTTGCATCATTTTGGGACTTTTCGTAAATTGGGTGAATTATTTAATTCATTTAATTAATTATTCGCTTAAGTTATCTAAAGTTAGGAATGTTAAAAATATAAATCAAGTGTAATAGCTCATTGAAAATGTGAACGAAAATATTATTTAATGCTCACATTAAATTGGACACTAGGCAAGGGAGACATAAAGTAAGCAATTAAAAAAGATTATTTTTATGTGAGGAGAAAATTAAAGAAAAAGTGAAATTATTATTTTATTTTCCCTTGTCACCCTAAAAGTGTCTTTAAAAGGAGTTAAGCTCATTTTGAAAGTGTGCTTGAATATTGTTTTCAAATAATTGTTCCTGTGAGAAAGAACCTGTGTTCTCTTAATTTCTTGAGGACGGAAACCCTCCAGAAATTACTGGTTTCGGTGGTGAAAGATCCACCCTAGCTGGTTGTGGTGATTTCACACAGAAATCACACTTGTGCTGAATGCAGAAGATTGGAGCAATTTCATACAGAGATTGTCTTTGTGTTGAACGCATGTGCCATTTTGATTCTACAGTATTGGTTATTGTTTTGCGGAGTTTCAGGGATTTGGTTGTCAATTGTGGGTTTTGGGTCTACAAAAATATTCTCAAATTTGTGTGTAGATTGTCGCGAGTTCGAAATATTGGTGCGGAAGGCTATATTATTTTCTTTGAAAATATTATACAAGTAATGGAGCTAGGGTTTAAACACTAGGCTTATTGTCATCCATTGTGAGAAAGCGCCTCATATTAGAGTGGCGTCATATTTTATGTGACTTTGTATTGGCCACAACTCGAGTTAAATCCACCGCAGCCTATATATTAAGGAGAGACGTGAATATTGAAGGATGCCTAGGTGAGTAGGAGCTTGCGTGGAGTCTTTGGATGGTCAAAGGAGGAGTTTGGGAAGTTAGTTGTTCCAGTTTTATGGTAGGTGTTTTCTACAATAGTATATAAAAATCAAAACACCATTGACAATATTGTATTCAATCATTTTTCATTGTTTCCTGGCATTTCAAAGGTCAGGGATTTCTAAATATTTTATCTTTGTAATTCTGATTTTAATATCAGTTGTTATATTGTGCTCTATATTCTGATTTTATATCTATACAAGGCTGCAAACTATTTGTCTAAATGTCTATGGCCTATGTACGATCTGTGAGATGCAAATTGCATGATACATGCTCAAATCTGGAAACCAACTATACTCAAACCCTACAATCTGAGTTTGCCATTGAATGTGCAAGAATGCAAAATCTTTGATGGAATGCATGCACATTAGTAAATCACAAAATTGTGAAAAAATTGGTGAAATCTTGGTAGGGGTTCTTACAGTGGTATCAAAACCGGTGATCTTACCAGCGTATTTGGGAAGCTAACCCCTTTGCAGATCTTCAGTTGAGGAATAGAATTTTAGCCTTGCATGTTAGTGGTCAGCACTTGCATGTGAGTGTTCAGGGATTCAGCAGTTGAAAGAATTTGTTCAATGGTTGTGAATCATGGCATCATTGAGTAAAGAAAAGTTGGGTGAAAAGCTTTTCAATGCTGGAGATAAACTTGTACACCTATGTCAATCAAAGGATGTTCTTCTCAGTACTTTGGAGGAAGTAAAGGGTTGTTTATACATAGTGGATCAGTCACTTTCTCAGGCAATGCAAGCAACTATGATTCCTTCAGTGACTCTTTTGGGTGAGCCTGAGTTATTGAGACACAAAGACAAAGATGTGAGACTTACAGTTACTTCTTGCCTTAGTGAAATTATGAAGATTACAACTCCTGAAACTCCATACAATGATGACATAATGAAAGAGATATTTCAGTTGTTAGTGGGTAGTTTCCAAGATTTGGATGATGTCACAAGTCCTTATTTTGCTAAGAGAGCAACCATGCTAGAAACATTTGCAAAAATCAGATTTGGTAACATTATGTTATCCATTGGTTGTGAAGAGATTATTTTTGTAATGTTTCAAATATTTTGGAATGTTATTGATGAGGTTCATTCAGAAAATGTTATCACTTCCATGCAATCTATTATGTCTTTGATTTTGAATGAGGATGATAATATTTCTAAGCTATTGTTAGCTAACTTGTTGGTTGTTTGGAGGATGGAGCAGGATGTGTCACCAACGGTGCATGAGTTATCAAAGAGATTGGTTAAATAGAATATGAAAAAATTGAAAAATCATTTGATAGAAGGAGAATTGCTTTCTTGTGGTTTGCAGCCTACTAGTGCTTCTAAAAAGAGCAAAAATCAATTGAAGAGAGAACAATATTGTCTCACATGCCAAGAAATATGGACACCTAGTCATATATGTGGAAACAATAAAGAAGATGAATCCATCACAGGTTTATTCCAGCAGAGTGATAATGTGAACAAAGTAGCTGAAACAATGGAACTTAAGGAAGAATAATCACTTGGTGCATCTGCAAGTGAGGTGTACATGAGTCTCCATGACGATGATGAATTTGATGGGTATGTTGATTTAGAGTTTGTGATTGATAAGCCATATGAAGGTATGGATTCTCTTGACGATACTTTGCTTGATTATAACACTATCCCACCATTCATACATGATGATTGCAAGGCATCAATTAGTGAGATAGTTGATTTTGATGGTGATGGTGTTCCTACAAATGAGAGCAAATCAGAAAAATTGTTTGATGAGCAATACTACTTTGTTGATCTTGATCAAGGGTCTAAAGAACTGCAAGTTTTGAAGGACCAATTATTAGTTTAAAAAGAGAAAGTTGTGGAAGCTTTGACAAGGCTTGATAACACACACAACTTCGTTGAAGTCCTCTTCTGGAAGGCTCAAGTTGAGGAGAGACAAAATGGCATTAAGGATGGGGTTACCCTTGCAAATTTACGAGCCATCAAAGAAGCTTTACAATTAAAAAAAATTAATTATTTGCATTTGCTTTTTGATAGGGATCATACCATTAAGTTTGCAGAAGAGACTTTGGATGCATACCAAGAAAAAGAGAAAGAGGTTGATGATCTCTGCCTAGAGCTAAGTTTAGGTCATTACTCACTCTATAAAGCTGAAAATTAGTTGAATGTTGCAGCCATGCCCAATGAACGAGAAGCTGATTCAAAGACCATGGAGATCAAGCAAATAGTTGAAGACATTGCTAAGCTTCAAGAAGAGGAACAAGGAGTTGATTCAAATCTCCATTGGTTGCATAAAGAAGGATTCAAAAGGGATGCTATGGAGGTTTTGCATGCTGATAGCTATGGGAAGGAACATCAAGAGTGCAACTACAAAAAGTTTGAAGAGCAATTTTCTGACAATGATGTATTCTCTGGTTTAAATAATAATAACTTGGAATATCATGACCTGATGGACTTTACAGAATCCTCTCAAGGAGATGAGCATTATCATGATTCAGAAATTGGTTGTGTTCTTCCTAGAGTTGAAGCTTTAAGCAACTCTAGAAGTTCTTCGGATGAAGCCAATATGAATATCAAAGTAGTGCAGCAAAATCATGGTGGAGTTGCGTCATTACTTAGTATTCATGCCAGGGGTCAAATAAAAAGCATGTTGGAGGGTTATGGTGACCAAAGAGATGTACCATGGCAAATTATAGTTCAAAATTTCAAGTTTAGCACTGTTGTATTAATGCAGATCAGCCATCACATGGATTCAGTTGCCTTCAAACAGATAGTTTGGCAAGTAATTTTTATCAAAGAATGGAGCATTTTACAATTGGCGACTGTTGAAACGGATTTTTTAGTCCTTGCAAAAACATTTTCAATCATTAAGATGTTCATGACTGCTGTTTTTTCAGGGAGATTTCAAATTTGCAGCAGCTGTCCCATTTTGAGGTTGGTGATTTTGATCAAATCAGATTATGAGTTGTTTCTATGCTTGAACAGCTTCCAGTTTGAGTAATTTGCGACCACTAAACTTTGCAAGAATGTAGGAAAGTGGTTTCAGCGTGAAAAAATGAACACTTCAGCCATCATAAGTCTATTATGGGACGTTATGGACCAAAATTGCAGAAGTAATGTTGCTGTTACCTTTTCATACAACCATCATATGATTCCATTTGTGTTCTCACAAGTGGATTGGAGGGAAATTTTAAGCAAGTTTTGGAGCATTGCTCATTTGGTGACTTTCCGGATAGTATTTTCAATTGAAAGAATGATCAGATTTTTCCTTTGGAGTGATAGTTTTGAGTGTTGCAGCAGTTGTTCCTCTTTCTGGGTGTTGATTTCAAGTAAATCAACTTGTAAGTTGTTGGTTACAGACTTGAACAGCTGCAAGTTCATATTTTTTCAGCCTATTAGCTCCCTTGAAAAGGGACCCAACAGTTGTTATTCCTTACTTTTAGTTTGCATTTGTGGTTTGGACCACAGACCACCATGTAATTATGACTACCATGCTGGAAGTCAAGAGGTTAAAATTGAGAGGGATAGCATTAACTTTCTTGAAATAATCCGGTTGGTGCAAAGGAATCACAGTATTGAAAAGCAAATTCCGAGGAGCTTGCTAATTACTTGCAGAGAATTGAAGCTCTGTTGGCTGGAGGAGTAAAGGAGATTTTCATTGCAGATGTTGTTGATTCAAGGTTGATCAGATGTTTGAGACTGGCAATTGCTTAAGGGCAAGCAATTCAAGGAAGAAAGGACTGTAATGTCCCCATTTTTATGCAATATTGTTCTATGAGCTTTTGGCCAATTTCCAAGTTTTCCCATAAGCTTCTAGGTGTGTTGGGGAGAACTCCAAACTTCTTGGAGGATGCAAGTTCAATATTTATGGGTTTCTATTTGTGGCATTGAGCTCAGTTGGAGTTAAGGATCACTATGACACTTTCAGAAGTGTTTTCGGACACCTGGGGTGTTCTCCAAACTTCTTGGAGAGCACATTATTTATAATAAGTCACCCAGTTGGCATCAATCATCATCACAAACCTTCAAGATCATGTTGGTACGGTCAAATTTGCAATTTGCATCATTTTGGGACTTTTCATACATTGGGTAAATTATTTGTCATTTAATTAATTATTGCTTAAGTTATCTAAAGTTGACATTATTAAAATAATAACTTAAGTGCAATAGCTCATTGTAAAGGTGAGGGAAAATATTATTTGATGCTCACATTAAATTGGATGATAGGCAAGAGAGACATAAAGTGAGCAATTAAAAAAAATTATTTTTATGTGAGGAGGAAATTAAAGAAAAAGTGAAATTATTATTTTCTTTTCTCGTCGCCCTAAAAATGTCTTTAAAAGAAGTTGAGCTCATTTTGAAAGTATACTTGAATATTATTTTTAGATAATTGTTCTTGTGAGAAAGAACCTATGTCCTCCTTGTTTTTTGAAGATGGAAACTCTCCAAAAATTACTAGTTTCTGTGGTGAAAGATCCACCCTAGCTAGTTTGGTGATTTCACACAGAAATCACACTTGTGCTGAATGCGGCAGATTGGAGCAATTTCATACAGAGATTGCCTTTGTGTTGAACGCATGTGCTATTTTGATTTTGCAGTGTTGTGTATTGTTTTGCGGAGTTCTAGGTATTTGGTTGTCAGTTGCGGATTTTGGGTTTACAAAAATATTCGTAGATTTGTGTGCAAATTATCATGAGTTTGAAATACTAGTGCAGAAGGTTATATTATTTTTTTTGCGAATATTATACAAGTAATGGAGCTAGGGTTTAAACCCTAGGCTTATTGGCATCCATTGTGGGAAAGCGCCTCATATTAGAGTGGCGTCATATTTTATGTGACTTTGTATTGGCCGCAGCCCAAGTTAAATCCACCGCAGCCTATATATTAAGGAGAGACGTGAAGATTGAAGGATGTGTGGGTGAGTTGGAGCTTTCGTGGAATCTTTAGATGGTCAAAGGAGGAGTTTGGGAAGTTAGTTGCTCCAGTTTTATGGTAGGTGTTTGCTACAATAGTATATAAAAATCAGAACAGCATTGGCAATATTGTATTCAACCATTTTTCATTGTTTCTGGGCATTTCAAAGGTCAGGAATTTCTGAATATTTTATCTCTGTAATTCTGATTTTAATATCAGCCGTTATATTGTGCTCTGCATTCTGATTTTATATTTCTACAAGGCTGCAAATTGTTTGTCTAAATGTCCATGGCCTATGTTTGATCTGTGAGATGCAAATTGCATGATACATGCTCGAAATTGGAAACCAACTATACTCAAACCCTACAATCTGAGTTTGCCATTGAATGTGCAAGAATGCAAAATGCTTGACGGAATGCCTACACATTAGTAAATCAGAAAATTGTGAAAAAATTGGTCAAATCTTGGTAAGGGTTCTTACACAGGGTTTGATGTTGCAAATCTTTGAAACTTTTAAGTTTCATATAAATTTTAAGCTTAGGCTCTAAACTATGGATATTTTGTCATCTTTTAATATAATTCAAATTTGAAACTCTTGTGCAATTCTCAATTTTGCAAGTGTTATATTAATGCTCATTATTTAGTAGATTGAAATAATTTTGCATATTATTTATACACACACACACATTCCAAACCGGATTTTTCCAAAAAAAATTTCAAACTTTTTCAATAATCCGGAGTCTGCATTTTTTTGCCCTCCCAAACGGATTCGGATTTCCGAACTTGGTAACTGTGGTTAATACCAAGAAGCTACAAAGCTAAGCCATTCCTAGATGACGCAAATCTTGGCCAGGGCCATGTGAACTCCTTATGTGTCTAAAATGTATCCCAGATACTATAGCTCTTGCATGGCAAATGAACATTTCTCTATGCGTTGCCCCAAAGTGTAAGGCTCTTGTTGGATATGGTGCAAATGTTCATCCCATGGTTTGCTAAAGATTAGGATGTCATCAAGGCAGAATACAACAAATGAAGTAGTGAAATCCCTAAGGATGTCATTTATCATTCACATGAATGTCACATGTGCATTAGTCAAGCCAAAGGGCATAACCAACCACTCAAACATACCTTCTTTAGCTTTAAAGTTTGTCTTTTAGATGTCTAAAGGTTCATAGGAATATGGTGATAGGCAGACTTCAGATTGATTTTAGTGAATAATTTGGCACTGTAGAGCTGGTTGAGTAGGTCCTCTATCCTAGGAAGAGGGTAGCAATTCTTCACAGTGATCTTGTTGAGATCTCTATAATCAATGCACAACCTCCATGTGCCATTTTTCTTTGGCAAGTGCACTATGGAGCTGTCCCAAGGCCATGAACTGGTCCTAATGTGTCCTTTATGCACTAGTTCATGGATCTACCATTTAATCTCTTCATTCTCCAAAAATCATCTGCAATATAAAGATGCATTAGGTAGAGGTAGTCCTAGTATCAAATCAATACTGTTCTAACCGCATAGTGTGTAGGCACTTCTTCCATCACGTTCAATTGTTGCATGTTTGTTGAAGGAATTACAGTATGAATTGATATCAGATGGACATTCTTATGTTGACATGAGCAGAATTAGACCATGTTCCTAAACATGAAAAACATCATTCTTATATTCTTCTAAATCCGATTTGGAGGAAGAAGTGATGTTTGCGGTACCTACCATAGCACTAAGTTCAGAGCCCACGATCTCTTTACCTTTGTCTAGTGCACGTTGCTTCATGTCGTACAAGTAGAGCTTTCCTAGCACAACACTCTTTATTGGAATCTAATGATATTCAAACTCAAGATCTATTTTAGTGAAGAATTTGGCACCATGGAGCCAATCCAGTAGGTCCTCTATCATGGGAAGAGGATAAAGGTTCTTCACAATGATCTTGTTGAGAACTCTATAATCAATGCATAACCTCCATGTTCCATCCTTCTTTGGTATGAGCACCATGGGGTTGTCGTAAGGCCATGAGCAGGCCCTAATGTGGCCTTTATCCACTAGTTCATGGATTTGCCGCTTGATCTCTTAATTCTCCAAAAATGATCTGTGGTGTAAAGATGCATCAGGTAGAGGTAGTCTTGGTATCAAAACAATAGTGTTCTTTACCGTGCGGTGTGTAGGCACTTCTTCCATCACGTTGTTCAAATATTGTGTCTGTTGAAGGAACTACAATATTATTCATGGCACAAGGACGTTCTTACATTAACATGAGCAGATTTTCTAAACATGAAAAACATTGTTCTTATGTTCCTCTAAATCTGATTTGGAGGAAGAAGCAATGTTTGTTGTACCTACCATAGCATTGGGTTTAGAGCCCATGATTTTTTTACCTTTGTCTAGTGTCCTTGTGTTAGTGCACGCTACTTCGAGCTATGCAAGTAGAGTTCCTAGCGTGGCACTCTTCATTGGAGTGACTATTGGAGTTATGAACTAAACATCACTGCCTGTCTTGGACTGCTTATTCTGATCATTTTATGGTGTGCTTTTGAGGATGGTGCGAAGGGCCATTCCCTTGTTTAGTATTGCACTTTGTCTTGAGACTTGGAATCTTCTTTCTTATACTTTTGCTTCAAACTTGCAAGCAAATCTATATCTCTAACATAGGAGATCTGGAGGAAATCCACATCAAAGTGGATATATGGTCTCATGCCTGACCTATACTTCAAAAAAATATTTTGTTCAAATTCCTAAACATTCAGTTTGGAAAACAAAGTATGAAAGATATTTAATTATTCTTGAACAGATTGATATGGCCTTGGCAAAAATGTGAGAACTTGATGTACCAATCATCATAGTTTCCAATATGGTAGTAGGTCGCTTTGAGTGCTTCTACGAAACCATTCCATGTATCCACATAAGTGTGTATGTCATTATCTTCATGTGCAATGAAGTAGTTATCCCACCACTTCTTTATGGATAAAGAAACATTTAGAAGAGCAAAGGTTATCTTTTCTTTGTCAACGAAAAGATTTACCGTGTAATATGAACATATTAGATTCAACAAATTATCTAGAGCATCTGCATCTATGTTTCCCTCAAACATGGGAATGTCTAGATTGACTTATACCTTGTATGGTGTGTGACCACCAAAAGGTCATTGAGAATGAGAGGTGTCCGAAGGTGTGTGAACATGCTTAAGAAGTTGAGTGAAAGAATCGATGATCCCCATTCATTCGCATGCATGGTGTCTTCTAATTCTTCACGTTGCCTTTGCAAAGCTTCCTCTCATTTTTTGGAACATTTCTGAAGACCGCGTCTCTAAAGGTAATTTGTCTGCCATATGAGGATGTGAAGGAAAGTATGAAGAAGGGTCATGAGTTTCAAGCCTTAACTTCCTAAAATTAGACCTCATATGAGTGTGCATATAAACAAAGAAGGAATTCAAAAACAACTGCAATACCACTATGAGATGATATGAAGTGTGTATGCTCTAATACCGTTGATCCAGCCCAGGAGGAACCCAGTGGACAATCACACTTAACAGATTAAATGGGTTATTGTGAAGCGTATATGCAATGATTTAGGGCGAAGGATAAATTTAAGTACAATGAGAAAAGGAAAGAGACGAAGAATAATGGATACCAGATAAAAACTGTAAATTGCAAGATTATATTATGCAATAGTTCTATACAATGATCTAAGAGATCGGATATTATTGTGATGTCTGATCACTACTTCCTAGTTTATATTTGTTTGACTCTTCCCTACAAAGAATGGAAGTGTACACTAATATATAAGTGTGGAAGACGAAGGGCTGGTTGGGCCGTTGCAATAGTTAGGAACAACCGCTTTGTAATTAATCATTGGTTTGTCATCTTCTAGCAACAGTATGGTACTGACATTGTTGGAGTTGTGTTGCATTAATGAAGAGGAGTTAGGATTTCCTAGTATCACCACGTGTACTTGGGATTATCCTAAACTTGTTGGTGAAGACGACACATGATGCAATGTACCACCAAGATAGGGCGAGCCATTACAAGGCCCAAATCCTCCTGGATCATTGCAGGAAAGGTAGTCTCCTCAACAACATTTGTTGAAGATTAAAGACATAAAAGATCAACTAACAACCATCAACTGAAAAGTATATCATGAAGGCTTGGTAATAATTGTTCTTCATAGCCTACCTCCTTTGCTTAGTACAGTTATTGAAACTTTCAAAATAACTACTAGGGAAGACAATATGATTTTTGATAAATTGTATAAAACACTATTCCATAAGAACAATTGGAATAGGTAATTTGGTTCAAGGGGAGTGTTGACGCAAGAAATTGCACTCGGGGCAAGGAGGTCGAACTCCTGCCTTCTCGCAACATGGAAACTCCCCTCTCGCCTGTGGGACGACGAAGCAAGAGGGGAGAGTCTCTAGATAAGGGCTAGCTCCTTTTGATGCATCGTGTTTATTCCAGCAAGTGCAAAATACATATATATAGGTAGATATAACTGGGGGGGATGAAAAGGGAGAGAGAGTGCAGGAAAACAAACCTACTCTAAAGAGGTGATGCACCAAAATAAGTCGACCTTCACACATCCACACTCAGAATCAGACAAATACATCCATACTCTACACATTTGGCAAAAGGACCAGGCTGCAACAAACTTGTAGGGAGGCTTTCATGAAAACACAGGAAACAGAAAATCACTGAGGCACTGTGAAATGCACACTGTAACTTCCTCTATTCTGGTCTCCTCAAATGTCAGCTCTTCTCCTTTCAGCTGCAGAAATGGCGCCTTGTAGACAACAGGTCTGCTGGTGTTGAACCGGTGAGAGCATCAAGAAACAATGACTGGAAACAGACAAACACTCAAGACATACTCTGAATATATCTATCCAAATGGAGGTAAAAAAACTTCGTTTATTTGATTCAGGTGAAATTTTGCCAGGGCTGCGCCTTTACAAAATGTGGAAGATCCTTTTCCAAAAAGAGAAGTTACAATACATATAGAAAAGGAGAAGGGAACTTGGCGCTTCTTTGACAAGTTGGTCTGTCGCGTCCCCTCATTGGGAAGAGGGAAACACTGTTGTCGATGTCATCATTCTAGAAGAACCCTGTTGGAACCATGCTATATGATCGCCAAATTTGACTTTGGGGTTCGAGCATTAATGTGGAAATGCAAGCTGCGTCCTTTCTGCAAATAAACTGAGATTTGTCCCTTTTTAAATGCACGGGCCATGCTGCTTGCTATTTGCGCCTTTTGGGGATTTAACAGGCAATAAATCGCCTGCACTTTGCCACTTGAACTGCCTTGTCACTTCTGCACCATGTCATTTCTCCTTGCTTTGTCACTTTTGGCTTTTCTCAGTTTGTCTCATCTAACTTCTTGGCCCTCAGGGGCGAACATTCGAGCAGGTCGCTGCATTTCTGGCTCCTTGGCAATGCTTTCTCAGTTGAAGACAAACGGCCATTCCACTTTGTCAATTTTGACGTCCCTGCGGCCGTCATGCTTTAAACGCCAACGGCTATTTCATCCTCTTGAATTTGACGGTCTCTGGGACGTCCTCGGGCCCGTCGCAACGCTATCGGGTTCTTTGCTGGCCTTCTTGGCTTTGCTTTGTTTTAGCACTCTTCTGCGGGCACCTTTTGCCTTTGAATTTCCTTAGGACCCTTGGAAGGGAAAACGGCCCTCTGCCCTTTAATAAGTCCTTTGGGTTTGGGCCGGAAGTCCCCCGCAAGGGCACCTGCCCTTCGGGGTCCTTCGGCGGGGCCCTTGATTGCATTGGAAGGCCTCCCGGGCTCCCGCGGACAATTTCCCCGGGTTTGTCTGCCTTGTGTTTATCTCGCGGGCTTTATGATTTTCCGCGGACTTTTGTCCGCGGACAAAAAGTCCGCGGAAATTCCGCCCGGCTTTGCTTTGTTTTGGCTTGCGCCCGAATTCCTTCGGACTTTTTGTCCGAAGGAATTCGGGACTTAGCCGAATTTCGAACAAAATGATAATTGGACTTCGAAACAAGATGAAACTTACCCGGGTCCCTTTGCTTTAAGTGCCGACCCTCCGCTAGGGCACCCTGATTTTCCCCTTCGGCTAAGGGCATACCTTTGAACCAAGCCGTTGAACCAAAATGGTTCAACGGTTCAAAGGTTCAACCAAGCACGTCGATGAACCAAGGCCGATGAACTTTCATGAACCGAACCCGTTGAACTTATGTCATTGAACCAAGTACGTTGAACCTAGCCCGTTGAACCAAAAAATTGGTTCAACGGTTCAACGATACGAAAGTTCAATGCTATTGAAATGAGATGCTTGAACCGAACGATGAACCAGGCCCGAACTGAACATGAACTTGCAAACCGAAATGACTGGTTTCGAAAAGCCAGGGAAGAAGGTGACCACAATTTTGCCTGCGGGCAAAAATTGGTCAACAGATGGCGACTCACAGGGGAAGCATGCCTACTATGCTTAGAACCAGTTGCCTTGCAAATCCATTGGGCGCGGAGTCAAATGCAGCTATGAAAAGTTAATCAACAGCCCCAGAAAATCCGAGAATCAAACACGAAGCTTTACCCCACACGCA
The DNA here is from genome assembly GCA_037957365.1 of Torreya grandis. Lineage (NCBI taxonomy): Eukaryota > Viridiplantae > Streptophyta > Pinopsida > Cupressales > Taxaceae > Torreya > Torreya grandis. The sequence continues at coordinate 1,321,325 of JARHVA010001496.1, forward strand.
AAGGGAAACACACAAGGCTAAAAAAAACACTACCTATGCAAACCGTACTTAGGGAAAACAGGAAAACTAAAAACAAACTATTATATACAGCTAACCGGGTCTTCTCGCCTCCCTCCTGGATCGAAGGGAAAACTTTTAAATCCCCTTCCTGGCGAGAAGACTTATGGCGCCAGGCAAGTAGCTGAACGAAAAAGAGAGTTGGTGACCTGCTCCTCTTGCCTGCCACCTGAGTTGGCTTGTATCCGAGCGGATCAAAATCAAACATGCTTCCGACATATATGTATTTTGCTTGTCCTTGGAAACCTGTTGAATGTTGGGCCCTGATATTGGTGCTCCACACCAAGAAATCAATGGCCGCTGGCTCATCACCATAAGCCCTTTGATCTACACATACCTTCTGCAATGTATCATGGTCTGACTTGTTTTCTTCTGCCTCGTTGAAAATCCTGTCAGACTCGTCCTCTGATTCCTTTTGGCCTTCTTGAAGAAGGGTGACTGTGGTGATGTCTGAAATGGATTCATAAAATGATCGCTCATCCCACAGAACATCGCCTCTTTTTTCAAAACTATCTTCTTCAAGGCGTTCCTCTAGGAAGACAGGCCTCTCCTTTTCCTCTTTGTTGATCAGGACTTCTAGATTTTCAAAAATATTCCCCTGATCCTCCTCCAACTCAGGCTCTTCAGTGTAAACGTCCTCATCATCAAAACAGCAAGAAAGTTCATCAAACAGAGGGGAAGAGAGCTTACCATGCATTTGTTCCTCCTCAAATTGCTGGAACATCTGCATATATGCAAGACCTGCATCTTCTCCATTGCTGATAAGGTCTCCACAAGGAGCATCAATGACGATTTCTTCTTCATTGTCGCTCATGACAGCCGCCTAAAGAATTGTAGATTGGATCTTTTGCTCCTCACCTGCCTCTTGCAAAACAGGTTCTTCCTTGAGAAGGGGCGAAGTGGAGAAAACATGTGGAAGAAGAGGCAGTCCTTGAGCTAGGATCGAATGATTCTCCTCTCTCCACTTGATCAGCACTTCAACAACATCAGGTGTGGCCTGATAACTCTCTTGGAAATGTGTAAGTGGGGTGTGTTCAGACATAGAAGGTGTTGTTTGGTCTGAACCGTCCATCACACATTGGTTGAGGAATTTCTCTTTGGATTCCAACTCCGCAATTCTCTTGGCCAGATCTTCTTGGAAAAGCTTTTCCTGGAGGTTGTCAGCATTATCATGAGCGGGCGCAGCGTTATCTTTTTCAAGGTTTTGAGAAAAACCTTGCTCCTCCTTCCTGCCCCATGATTCCACTATTTCCCCCCAGGTCAGGAGGTTGCCATCAGGGTGAAAGATCTAAGGGAGTTGAGGAAGATTAGGAGGGGTCTGCTGATGCATAGGAAAAGTTGTTTCAAATGAAAGCGCATTTGGCGTGTATAATCCATTGCTTAGAACCCTGTATCTCGTATTTCTTCATATGTTTTGATCAAACTCAGAATATTTATGCAATCACCTCAAACTCTTCTCCTGGTTACCCTTTAACAATGAAGGAAGTAACGCTGGAGTTTGAGGTGGTTCCATAATACCATGAGCTCCACCAAAGTAATACAAAAATGTGATTTCTCGATGGCACCAGGACTGCTTAACCAGCAGATTCAACTCGGAGTCACCAGATGCTGAAAACTTCAATTTGCTGTGACAGGACCAGCATCAATCCTGAAACCTTATTGCGTTGTAAAACTGAGTCCCACCGGGCGTGCCAAAACTGTTGACGAAGAAAATTGCACCCGAAGCAAGGAGGTCGAACTCCTGCCTTCTCGCAACATGGAAACTCCCCTCTCGCCTGTGGGACGGTGAAGCAGGAGGGGAGAGTCTCTAGATAAGGGCTAGCTCCTTTTGATGCGTCGTGTTTATTCCAGCAAGTGCAAAATACATATATATAGGTAGATATAACTGGGGGGATGAAAAGGGAGAGAGAGTGCAGGAAAACAAACCTACTCTAAAGAGGTGATGCACCAAAATAAGTCGACCTTCACACATCCACACTCAGAATCAGACAAATACATACATACTCTACACATTTGGCAGAAGGACCAGGCTGCAACAAACTGGTAGGGAGGCTTTCATGAAAACACAGGAAACAGAAAATCATTGAGGCGCTGTGAAATGCACACTGTAAGTAACTTCCTCTATTCTGGTCTCCTCAAATGTCAGCTCTTCTCCTTTCAGCTGCAGAAATGGCGCCTTGTAGACAACAGGTCTGCTGGTGTTGAACCTGTGAGAGCATCAAGAAACAATGACTGGAACAGACAAACACTCAAGACATACTCTGAAAATATCTATCCAAATGGAGGTAAAAAAACTGCGTTTATTTGATTCAGGTGAAATTTTGCCAGGGCCGCGCCTTTACAAAATGTGGAAGATCATTTTCCAAAAAGAGAAGTTACAATACATATAGAAAAGGAGAAGGGAACTTGGCGCTTCTTTGACAAGTTGGTCTGTCACGTCCCCTCATTGGGAAGAGGGAAACACTGTTGTCAATGTCATCATTCTAGAAGAAGCCTGCTGGAACCATGCCGTATGATCGCCAAATTTGACTTTGAGGTTCGAGCATTAATGTGGAAATGCAGGTTGCATCCTTCTTTCTGCAAATAGACTGAGATTTGTCCCTTTTTAAATGCACGGGCCATGCTGCTTGCTGTTTGCGCTTTTTGGGGATTTAACAGGCAATAAATCCCCTGCACTTTGCCACTTGGACTGCCTTGTCACTTCTGCACCATGTCATTTCTCCTTGCTTTGTCACTTTTGGCTTTTCTCAGTTTGTCTCATCTGGCTTCTTGGCCCTCAAGGGCGAACATTCGAGCAGGTCGCTGCATTTCCGGCTCCTTGGCAATGCTTTCTCAGTTGAAGACAAACGGCCATTCCACTTTGTCCATTTTGACGTCCCTGCGGCCGTCATGCTTTAAACGCCAACGGCTATTTCATGCTCTTGAATTTGACGATCTCTGGGACGTCCTCGGGCCCATCGCAACGCGATCGGGTTCTTTGCTGGCCTTCTTGACTTTGCTTTGTTTTAGCACTCTTCTGCGAGCACCTTTTGCCTTTGAATTTCCTTAGGACCCTTGGAAGGGAAAATGGCCCTCTGCCCTTTGAAAAGTCCTTTGGGTTTGGGTCGGAAGTCCCCCACAAGGGCACCTGCCCTTCGAGGTCCTTCAGCGGTTCCCTTGATTGCATTGGAAGGCCTCCCGGGCTCCCGCAGACAAATTGTCTGCGAACAATTTCCCCAGGTCAATTTCCCCGGGTCTGTCTGCCTTGTGTTTATCCCGCAGGCTTTGTGATTTTCCGCGGACATTTTCCTGCGGACAAAAAGTCCGCAGAAATTCCGCCCGGCTTTGCTTTGTTTTGTCTTGCGCCCGAATTCCTTCGGACTTTTTGTCCGAAGGAATTCGGGGCTTAGCTGAATTTCGAACAAAATGATAATTGGACTTCAAACCAAGATGAAACTTACCCGGGTCCCTTTGCTTTAAGTGCCGGCCCTCCGCTAGGGCACCTTGATTTTAGGACTCCCCTTTGGCTAAGGGCATACCTTTGAACCAAGCCGTTGAACCAAAATGGTTCAACGGTTCAAAGGTTCAACCAAGCGCGTCGATGAACCAAGGCTAATGAACTTCCATGAACCGAACCTGTTGAACTTATGTCATTGAACCAAGTACGTTGAACCTAGCCCGTTGAACCAAAAAACTGGTTCAACGGTTCAACGATACGAAGGTTCAACGCTATTGAAATGAGATGCTTGAACCGAACGATGAACCAAGCCGGAACTGAACATGAACTTGCAAACCGAAATGACTGGTTTCGAAAAGCCAGGGAAGAAGGTGACCACAATTTTGCCTGCGGGCAAAAATTGGTCAACAGGGAGGAATCAACCTTGGAGAATGCTTTGCTAGGAAATTCCAAGGCAAAGAAGCACAATCAATTGTTTTGTTTAAAATCTTCAGCCACTTCAAATCAAATAATGACACTTGCAAGTCTAATATTAGGTGTAATTTTTGTGGAAAGAAGGGCCACACAAAAAAATATTATAGGAAGAGGTTGGCATGGTTAGAGAAAAAGAGAAAAGCAGGAGAAGCTAACTTGGATGAAGAAGAGGAGTGTGCCTTACTGGTATTCCAATGAAATCATACGGGAAGGGATAATTGATTCTTTGATTTAGGTGCTCATGAAATCATACATGAAGGGGTATTTGATTCTTTGATTTAGGTGCTCGTATGACTAACTGTTGTGAATGACTTGCAAATTTTGTTGAAAACTTGAGCACAACCAATTCAGTGACACTTGGTGATGGCATGTCACATATTGTGCAAAGTCATAGAGACGTTAAGATCAGCTTGAATGAAAGAAATAAATTTACATTCCAAATTTTCCTTTATGTTCTTGGTTTGGCTAAGTTTTTCTTGCCTATTAGTCAAGTCACTAGTTACGAGCACTTGAAGGTTGTGTTTTGGGATGATAAGTCCCTAGTCAAGGAGAAGAGTAGTGGTAAAGTCCTTGCCAAGGGGCTTAGAGAGCATAGTCTTTTTAGATTTGAGGCTGCTAACACATCAGAGATTTATGCTTTGGCCGCATCCAATTCGGAGCATGGAGTTTGGCACAAAGGTAGGGTAACCTAAGTGGAATCCATCGCTTCATGGATTCATTCATTCCATTTTTTATTTTGAATGAAGAACAATACAACAAAACTTCTCTCCATTTCCAGGTTTTTCTTCTATCTTTGTTTTTATCTCTCATAAACATGTAATCATGCTTGTTACGTGCCCATGTTCTAGCACGATTTGGGAGGTAAATATTAAATGGAAAAGCCCAAAAGTGAATCTTATTGGTTCATTTTAAGTAGGGAAATGTCCAATTAGTCTCTAAATATTTGTAGTGATTGGCATATACACCTTAAAAATACATCTAGGAGGGTAAAACAAAAAAATATATTAGATAAACCACTCTGTGTCTCAAAAGAAAGCAAGCCCTACCTGTATGGGCATCGACATAGTGAACTTCCTAGATTAAATGAACACAACAAAAAGAATACAAACCGTCCATTGAAATGATTACCAAAGATTTTATCAATCAAAATGGAAAACTGATCTCGTAAGATATATTTGAATTCAATATAGATAGGCTCTGTTTTGAGCCTGCATGCCAAGTGTTTTTGATCCTATCAGACCATACCAAAATCATTTCAATGTTGCTCCATTATAATGACAACCCTCTACAAGCTTAAAATATACAAAAGGCGTTACATACATATGTGTGCATTAGATACATACATGTATAGTCATGGGTGGGCCTAATGGTGAAGGCTTGTGTATTCCGAAGAGAACACACAAGTTCGAATATGGCATAGGTTGGTCACTTGGTGTATGTACACCTAGTTTGAACAATATCTAAGGTACATGTAAAAAACAATCCTCTTGTGGGATTCTACAAGGGGGGTCTCATGCACCAAATTGGTCTCTCGCTTGGCGTGACCTACAAAAATAGGTTTATCTTTTATATATAGATAGATAGATAGATAAAGTTTCCCTAACACACAAAGGACAATCAAAATAAAATAATTTTATTGATTCTATACTTACAGAATAATATTCAGAGTCCCCAGTCCACACAATGATTATTGGCAATTTTGTCCTTTTTCCCACATTGAAGGTATCCACAAATTCTTCCCACTGTTCAAGTCCTACATATGCAAATACCAAATCCCGATTACCAGATGCTGCAGCTTTTAATGTCTTGATTAACAGCAATGATTCATCTTCTCTTTCATCTTTCATAATTGTTAGGGCAACAGGCCTTGCATCCTCCTTTAACAACTTTAGAGTATCATATCTTATAGGGACACACAAAGGCAGTAAACTTTGTTGAATAAATTCTTCCAAAAATCCTCCTGATTAGTCAATAACAGTTCAAATCATGTCAATATAATATAGTTCATAAATTTGGTATGAGAACCATCAATAGTACAATAATCAGTTGATATCTTAAAATCTAGTCAGGAAAACATAAGATACCCTAAAAGTTTATGAAACAAGTCATTTTTATCAAAATAAACAAGAAATCAAGATCTTATGTTGAAAGGTTGACCTTCGAAGGGACCATAAAAAATGTCTCTCTCTTTGTACTCAGGGCGAAGGGCCAACAAAGCTGGCTTTTTGTCAAAATCATATTCCACCATAACTTCATCTGAAAAGTCCTCTGTTACTGCAAACCATGCTCTTTTCTTGTATTGCTTCGCAAGACTTACTAGTAGTGATTCTTTAACATCAAAACCAATAAATATGGGAAAGCTTTTTTCGGATCCTTTGATAAATTCCTGAATTTCATAATTTGATTTTAGGATAGAAACCTCGGGTGCAGCTATTTTTTCCAAATAAGAAATAAGCAATTCTGCTTTTCGTGGGCCTGTATAATCTGTGGGTAAGCCATTGATGAAAAACTTCAGCGTCGGATAGGCACTGGACCACAGGATAAAATTCAAGCAATTATGTCAAAAGCATTTAATCAAAAACATTCCTATTAACACTATGAAATTGAGAAAACCCAAGCCCTCACTGTGTTTGTGATCCCATTCATGACTAATTATTCCAGAGTCCCACACAAGTATCACTTAGACAAGAATATTTGTACAGTTATTTAGACTGGAATCCACATATGCCCCATGCAATGGAAATACTTAACCAGATATCAAAGAATCTCACTTTAAAGAAACAAATAAAAATTACGATCTCTTAGCTGAAGCAACTCATATTTTGGCACAATTAACTTTCAATTCTCTCTATACTCTTCAGCATTCATATAGAGCAGGAAACAACCAAATATTACATACCTCACTTCATATTTCGATGCAAGCCCAGTGAACTTATCTGCATTGATTTTTGCAAGCATGATGGGTTTATCAGCATCAGCAAGCACTGGAGCAGCAGAATCCAGCTGCAGAAAACAATAGTGATTCAAAGGCTTGACATAAAAGTTCGGACAACTTATATTCAAAAGACCTGCTTCTAGACATTCCTCTCAACATACCTTAAATTTATGTCGCTGGCATACATATAAAAAAAAAGGAAATTATCAATCATGTCCACCACATGTTTTCTCTATCTTCTAGCTAAAAATGAACGGATGGAATTTTTTCTAAAATTAGCAAGCAAAGGAGATATGAAATTACAATAAAACATATAATTCACAAATGGATATTGATCACTAATAAATTTATGAAAGCTATAGTAAGTTGTGAAAAACATCTTAGGCAAGGAGCTTTTTCTCCCAATTCAACTGCAAAGGACGGCAGGGGAATCAAGGAGCTCACCTCAAAACTGGATCAAAATGGATCAATTCGTGCCAACAAATGTAACAGAAACTAATTTTCAGCCCAACTCACCTCCACCCACATTATAACCATTACCATTGTATAAAAGTATAATAAAGCAGCATCAAAAAAAACTACTAAAGGTTTGTAGCATGCCAAGTATTTTCAGCTAAAGAATTGGGTGAAAGGGATGTGAAACAAAGTGAAATAACCACTTCATTACAATACAAATTCAATCAGACCTTCAAATATGCTTGTGGTTTTCTAAAACCCATTTGATTTGGAGATTACAAACAACTTCTTGAAATTAGAAAAAAGAATGAAAGATACTAAGGTGGAATGGAATCCACGATAAGAGATATGCCAAGCATTTTAGTTAACACACAAGTAATAAGGCATTAGAAGGCAAGGAGACCCATAAAGCATGTGTGCACTAGTTAGAGATGTTAGTGCCAAAGAGGCTGTTGGCAAAGATTGGTACAACAACCTAAGGACTTGCAATTTGATGCTTTGTATTAGCATTCATCTAGTACCTCATAAGCCTTCCATGGCTTGAAATTGTTGCTAATGTGGGAATGTACACATATGCAAGTAGAATGAGACATATTAACATGTGGCAAGTTTCTCAATAAGGGATCTAACAGACCACCATTCTATACACAGGTAAGTACACCAATACTGACAGCTCTGCCCCTCCTTTGCCTCAAGAATTACCCTAGAAGGATAAAGCTAGTATAGAGAACATTAGTGTCTAATGCAACCAACTGAAACCTGGGGTAATTCGGCCCTTAAATGATATAGTTGGGCCCCTCTTCCACAGTACAATAGTGAAAAAAAAAATATGACCATCACAGACTTTCATGGATCCCCATTCCCATGGTTGGCGCCAATTACATTCATTACCACAATACCACTCCATCACGATAGTGGATCACCTTTGCCTCCATCCTTCCATCATGATTCTATAGACACATGATGTTTCTCCTAAGTGCCTTTCAGCCACAAATGATGATGGGGTTTGTTCCAAACCAGACACGGTATTGTCCCTCCCTCAAGTTCGATTTTCAATTTTACCTATGAAAATACCTTATGTATGTTTTACATACACTATAATAACCATGCATAAGATAGAGCACAAACCATGCATGAAGTGTGTGTATGAGGAATGAATATATATAAAAAATGTGCTACACCCAACCACCTACACCTGTAAGAAATAATACAAGAAAATAAAACAACGAATACATAACAAATCTTAATATCTTAATATAAGTGAAATACTGTTTACAAATGGCATCCTGCTCAAAACCTACGAGTAATGTAATAGCCACTCCCTCTATGGTTGGTCTCAAGCACACCTCTGGGGAAGGATGAGGAGGTCATCGCTCAATCCTACCATGAAACATTGCTTACGATGAGCAAATCTCTCTCATTAAGTCACACCATGGTCAACAATATTTGACAATCATCAACACTCGCTTCATGCCATCACATCCCACCTCTATCACCCAAGGCACATAATGACTTTACTTTGTACCTCAAAGCTTCTCAACTAAGGGTAGATCTAAGATTCAATAACCCAACAGTTCTAGCTTCTCACTCCCTTAACAATAATTTTTCAACTTTAGCATGTCTCCATATGCCTCCCTAAATTATGTGTCTGGAATAATCATCATCCAAACAACATGCACCATCTAGCAAGATATGTGCATAAATAATAGTTAATTCCCAAAGGGAAAACAAGCATGAAGGTGCGTACCATGATATAATGCAAGAAGTGGGAGCAACCAAAGAGGGAAGCTCCAAGGTGTCACAAATATATTCTCGATATTAGAAAATCAGAACGCAACAACCGAACACCATGTATAGAATGTTATTAGGGGTTCCTCTAGACTAGGACCTATATACCACTTAAGGGGATCTATGAATAACAAAATCCATTGGTAATCCCTTATGATGTTAAGCGAGTACATATTTGTATCCTTGCCACCTTCATACCCATAGTTTCTATTGCTATTTCCCTAGAATGAGAAAAATGGCTCATGTTTGTCATGTTTATCATGCATTTCCAACATACCATCATAATTGCATCAAATTTCATCATCATTCCACAAAAGATAGGGTATGGAGTCATTATAAATCACATTACATCATCAAACAATGAAGCAAAGGCATAATTCATTGTTCATTAGAGCAAGAATATCACATTTCGGAAAAACAAGATCGTATTCCAGCATGCATAGTGGGTCACCTATCATCACTCTAAATGCATCACATCTACCAGAGAATATTTGAGGATTAAATATATCTTAAAGAGTAGCTTTTTACTTTGAAGGAAAGATGTGAGATTCCTATGGCATTTAGAAGGATCAGGAATGATTCCTCACTGAAATCGCCACACTTTATGTCAAACACTGCTCCACATATTAATCAACTCTTCCACAAATACACCTTGATCTAAAAGCACCCGAATAAATCTGATCAGGGCTAGTAAGTGATCATTTATCATGCACAGAGAAATCAGTATAACAATGTGCCATTACACAATATCACAATGTAATATGAAATCGTGTACATCAAGGATAAATTTAGAAACTTAGCATTTGACATAGTTTCTTATTGCATCAAAGGGATTTTTAGAATGTCAAAAAGGCTTCGAGCATTTCCAATCACCAAGTTACAAAATATAAAAAGAAACCTCAAAACTAATATTGTGTAGGACTGATTTTTGTATCCGATCTTCAACTGATGCCTAATCGCCTACAGCAACCTAAGGGATTGCTTGCAAAGATAGATTCAAATCCGTCTTCGGTGAAGAAAATGCAAAGGTGTCAAGTAAATTGTGTTTCATATGCTGCCAAGTATCTGTATCTCTGCGTGTTTCTTGGTGAATGTACCACACCCTAGCTCAGGGACGCAAGGTACTATAGAATGCATGTACCCATAAGAATTCTGGTAAAAATGTTTCATCAGTGATCCAAAGGCTTTCACAATGTGTTATATGTTGTTTCGACGAAGTAACACCTCTATAAATCAGGGTGGCACAAACACGGTTGTCATGGTTGAAACGATTATGCATGGTTGTGCATACTTGGTCCCATGTATCCAGTTGGTATTGATGAGTAGACCACCATCGAGCAGTTGTCCCTTGAAATAAAAGGGCGATCGCACAGAACCTTTCATCCTCATTAACATAGTAAGCCTCTAACTGGTGTAAGTATTCTCCGACCTCCATTTGTCCATAAAACCTAGGTGCCTAGTCCAACTGTAAGGGTGGTCCAGTCATCAAGGATCCACCAATGACGCGAACAATTTTTTGGCGTTGATCAAGCTTTAGAGGGGAACTTATGTGGCTTTGTAAAACACCATAGACGCGCCTTGATAAATCAAATGCACCTTGCACCCATTGGTCACAAGCGACATTGGTAGTGTCAGAAATAGACTAAGCGTCTTCCCACAAGATGCCATCGGGAGTAGGTTCCACATTTTCATGTCCTTGAGCAGTAATGTTATAGATTGTATTAACATTTTCATCAACATCAATGGGTTCCACGAAGGGGGGTCCTTGGTCGTTATTTAGAGGTATATATACCTCTTCCTGAAACGCAAGTCAGCATTTTTTGCATAGCACCAAGATTGACCCAAAAGAGCAGGGAAGTCATCATCTTCAGCAAGCTCGATTACCTCAAAAACACCCTTGAATGTGACGCCCAAGATGTTGACGGTGGCATCCTTAAGAATGCCTATGGGCAATGCGCAAGTCTTGTTAGCCATGAACAAGAAATGTGGAGAGGGTTTCAAAATGGGGCTCCCCATATTTTTCTAGGCGTCTTTGATTAGAACATTAACTTTTGTGCCAATGTCTACCAGGATGTCACGGATCATCCAACCATTAATGGACGCATTGACAAGGACCTCTTTGTCACATTCGGAGTTTTGTTGAATATGGTTCTCTTGTCATCGTGCATGGTTCAAACGATGGTCCTCTGAAGGCTTTGTCGTTTGTTATCATAGCTAACTCTTGGAAGAGGAATGGTGTCTTCAATAAGGAAGAGTTTGCACAGCTCTCGGAACTCATCATGCCCTGTGTCCATGGGTACCATGCCTCGTTGCATCTTGGCCTGCATTTTAGCATCCTTATACTTTAATAGCTCAATTTCGCCTTGCAGTTCCTGGACTAAGGCCATTGTCTCGTGCAACACTTCTTTCTGTCATTGAGCATCGGGGTAGTGTTGCGCATGAGGTTCTTAACATTGAACCTTTTCGGCAGGTGGATTGGAGACTAGTTGGGAATGAGCGCCACTCCATGTAGTGATATTGACCTTGGGTCCAGATGGTGGAGTGGTAAGGCGCAGTCTCCACTGAGTATTAGGAGTTTGCCAACACGTATAATCCTGGAGCCCTCCTCATTTCGTTCTTTAGTAATCACAACATACAAAATCAGGACATTCTTCCAAGCAATGTTCATTTTTACAAAAGGCGCAGGTTAGATAAACCGTGTAGTCACGCTATCAATGGTTCGGAGAACCGCACTTATAACACATCCGAGGTGGAAAATGACCACCTCTACGTCCATTTCCACACCCTCAACCTCTGAAAGATCAACCCCCACCAGCCTCCTAGTTGTTAGCTATGTAAGTTTGGCACGTGCCTCATTTGCGTGTATAGCGACACTTTAGCTTGGGTGGCACGTTGAAGCAAGGGACAACTCCTTACATCATGATCTTTGTTGCAAATCTCACAGGATTGTTTCAATATAGCATGAAAATTCATCTGTGGACTGTTGTTCCTATTATGCCCTTCCACTTCGCAATCAACGCACCACAAGCCACTACAGGGGTCGTGAGCATTATTGGCCATAAGCTTCTCTAACTAAGAAGCCATCACAGCGATCTAAGCCTCCACAAAGGGGTTGATTCCCGTATCTATACTTCCCACAGCTTCAACGTGGAGGGCGGCTTCCAGTGCCTCACACGGTTCAATGAAGGTCTTGTGAGATAAGGCTCGTCGGAATGGAAGTAATAAACCTCCAACAAAACACTGAGCATGTTGTGTCAGGGTGATCTCAAATTATAGCTTCGAAAGAAGCATTTTGAAACACGCATCATACATTTGCACACTCTCAGGGAGCTCTTGCTTGATATCTTTTAAGGCAGCAATGCGCTCAAATGCAGGGATATCAAATAAACCTCACCTTTGGTTACATCATTAATACCAAAGTGATGACTAACCAACGACCATCAAAAACAATGGGTCGTGGAAAGCCATTACAATTAATTCCTATTGACTCTAGCTTAACCGCCCCTATATACCCTCTTTATGCTAGATCTTTGTGTTTGTGTTCCTCTCTTTCACGAACCGGCGCTAGATTTGCACTCTCATTAATCTCCGTTGCTTCTGCGAACTACTTTGTAACTACCTCCACTCCTTGCGCTCTTGTCCTAGTCTTGCGCGTCTCCAAGTCCCAAGTCTTCTGCTCATTCTCTGCTTCCTTGTCTTCCGCGACTCGCCCTTCCGCACCAAGGTCTTCTACGTCGTTTCCTTATGTTTCTCTCTTCCGTTTCATGGTCTTGTGCGCCTGCTCTTGCACCCTTGCTCTTGCCTGCTTATGGCTCCAAAATAATTAGAATATATTATTACAAAATTTAGGGTCCAACAAACATTAATGTAAAAAAAACACGGAAGCAATATACATAAACCATGGAAAATAAAGACAAGATTTTGGTCTAGAAAACCCCAAAATGGGGAAAAACCAATTGGAAGTGGCAGTTGCCCAGCTTTTCAATCTTCTTACGGCCAAAGACAAATTACAAAAAGTTCGATAGAACAAGTACAACAAGCATCCTACTAACTTTCTCACTCAAGTTCTCTCTCTTCCTTTCTCCAATTCTTCCTATAACCAACTAAACACCAACTTTGATCACCAATGCCTTCTTTGAATTTGTGCCTCTTCTTATCATGCTCAGGAATGTCCTTTCGTGCACCAAAGGATCCCCACTCGACTCAAAAACTGAAGAAACTGTTTCCCCTACCGTTACCATACACGTACAAGTACAACGATCGAAACCACTAGTTAACGCAGACCAACAATTTTGTAACCCTTGATGCAGTAACTGAAGAGACAATTTCCCATGTCGTTATTATACTTGTATACAACAAACAAAACCACCAGTTAATGCAGAGCGGTAGTGTTATGTCGTTATTAAACCTGTATACAACAGATAAAACCACCGGTCAATGCAAAGCAGCGGTTTTGAAACCGCCACTCTGCAAATATCGGTGGTTACGCAACCGCCGCTCTACTTGAAGCGGTGGTTTCGCCGCCATACATAAAATACTCCTTTCAAAGCCCTAATGCTGATTGAAACCTAGTTTTCTATGGTTGGATGATGAAGTGGCTTGATTTTCTTGAGCCTATGGATCATAAGAACACACCAACAATGTTCTCAATGGAAGTGGAAGCCTTTAAGGACTTCATTAATTTTTGCATGTTTACTTGGATGATTGGACGGTGAATGGATTGCTTAAGGATCATGCCCAGTTCTTGCGGTTGTTCTAGAGGTGTCACCATTTGCAAAATCAGAAAAAATGTGTTTGCAACACCATTTAACACCCTGTTAGGACATGCCATTTGCAAAGAAGGGATGCTAGTGGATCCCATGAAGATCACTATGATTATGCAATTAGAAGTCCTGCAAACCCAAAGGGATGATTGCACGTTTTCTTGATCACACAGGTTATTACCAAAAGTTCATCTAGGAGTAGGCATGCATAGCGACTCCACTTGAGGAGCTTCTTAAGAAGAATGAACCATTCAAGTGGGTTGAAGTGTAAAGGAGTTTTACCAAAGGAAGAGAAGTTGCACTACAAGTCTTGGAGATTTGTGAACAAGGAATACTCCAGCGAAGTATACCAAGTCTTGGGAAGTGTTAGGGCTCAAATCTGCACCTGTAGCTTCTAATAAAGAAGAGGATGAAATGTGCCCTCAGACAATACTTTTCTCAATACTCTCCTTTCAAGCAGGGTTTAGATACAAGCAACAACTTGTAAGAGGGGATTTACTCTCCTCACTTCTAGCTCTGCAACACCAAGGAGGCATCCCTATACAATTATCAGATGCGTTTGTACTAAACAATTTATGAATGCATTAGATTTGGACAAATGAACAAAAAACATTGTGTCTATATGCCCTATTATTTGTCACTAACATTCTAGACACTTGTTCATGCAATAAATTCCAGATCATAACTCAAACAAATGGATATAGATGAGTTTGTAAATCTGCACTACTACTCACTCTACCCAAGACATCTCATTCATTGGCTCATGTAAATAAATACAGTTTCAGCCCTGCAGAAGTCTCCAAAATCTCACAGGGAATTCATCTTCAGCATTACTCTTATTTAATCAGAATTACCACAAGACTGAACACAATACAAACAATGGAACAGCAGTGGGATTTGGATGAACTCACAATAAACACACAATTGTACCAGAAATGCCTCAGAGAATGGGCTTGATCTCTTTGCACTTGAAGTTGTCCTGGCTAAGGGGACATTCCCTACACATTATTCTCAAAAACCCACAAAGTACAGCATGTCGATACACATTGAAAAATAACCAGATCTGAACATTAATGGAGTCCTACATATTTATTTGTACAATAAGATCACAATCAACACTCTAAATGCCCACTAAATGAACAAGTTCTAATCTAAACAAATGAATGACAGATTTATACCTTAAACACATCACATGAACCACGCATTGCTCTTAATAAACCCATAACTTTGCCTTGTGTTCATTGTATCAATTTGAAGTGCCCATTTCAGTTTGTCCAAATAATGCAAAGTTCTTAAAAGAAAATTTACGTAAGATTCTCTTCAATGAAAATCAGAACTCCCAAAACAAAAATAAGAGATTTAATAGATGCTTGACCTAATTGCTTCGACAAATCCCCTATCTAATCGACAAATTTCTACATTCAACACATCACTTGGACAACACGCGTTGCTCTTGATAGACCCATGACTTTGCCTTGTGTGCATTGTATCAATTTGAAGAACACATTTCAGTTTGTCCAAAAAATGTAAAGTTCATAAAAGAGAATTCATGTAAGATTCTCTTCAATGAAAATCAAAACTCCCAAAACAGAAATATAAGAGATTTAACAAATGTTTCATCTAACTGCTTCATCTGGTGCCTTATCCATTGGGCCAACAAATGAATTACCATCTCTCAGCATTATTGGAAGAATTCTTAGGGAGACATGAATGCAAGACCTACATGTTTCTACACAAATGTATTAAAGTTATTAATGAGCTATTAATTATATATTAACTAATGTTCGGTTATCAACCTCCTCAACTGATGTAACTTCTTTGTGAGTTGAAGGACAAAAGACTCGGGATTTGCAGATGTAAAGGGCACGTCATGAGTTCATGAGTCTCAATTTTAGACTAAATAAAGTCGGGATTTCCAAACACGTTTTTCTCAAATGCGATAGTTAAAACGAATGTGAAAGGGGAGACACAAGTTACAGGGACGAGAAGAACATGGGAAGACTGAAAACCTCTCTTCTGCAGATATGATCTAGTCTTCCCATGTACTACTCATGCCTGTAACTTACGTCTCTCCTTTCACATTCATTTTAACCGTCGCATCTAGAATAAACGTGTCTGGAAATCACAGCTTTCTTTAGTCTGAAATCAAGACTCACGAACTCATGATGTGCCATTTCTAGTGCCCTTTACGTCTACAAATCCCGAATCTTTTATCCTTCAACTCGCGATCAAGTATTTTCCCTTTCCGTGACTTGTCCACAAAAATACTACAAACATGCTCTAAAAACCATGGCTTTCTAGTCTAGTCTTTCACAGTCTCATGTGTGGTCTTTCTGGTCTTCACGACCTCGACCTCAAATCATGACATTTCCTCCTGACACAATGACTACAATTACAACTCATGGGTCTTCAAATCACAACTTCATCTTTCAATGCCTCTTCTTTACAGTTCATACCCTTCTAATCTTCCTAAGGCTTCCTCGAACCTCAAACCTTTTATATTTTTTTGCAGTTCATACCCGACTACAGCTTCCTTGAAACATTGGCTCTGATACCAATGTTCATAAGAATGAAAGAAAGAATGAAGAGAAATGGAAGGCATATGGCACACTTACTGTAATCACCTAAAAGTTGTATGAGTGCTAAGAGTGCCACTTGAGACTGATTATCCCTAGCTGAGCTCTAGACCTATCCTAAAGCCTATTATCACACTTATTCAGCGTTCGTGTGGATCACAAGCATCCCTAGTCAGCTCCAAAGCAGTCTCAGACCCTCATTTCCCGATCCTTGCCCTTTGTGGATAACAAGGAGACTAGAGCCACGTGGCGCTAGTGTCCCCAAAATGGCGCCTATGTCCTTTACCCTAATTGTCCCAAACGAATATATTTTCAAAAGTAAAAGCCTCCTAAGGTCGGTCTAGACATCTTTTATTATCCACACAAACAACAGAACACTATAAATACATGACTTTTAGCCCTATATCCTCTAGATGGAAATCAAATGCAAAATACATATTCAAACACGAAACAAGTTGAACAAAATTAGAGTTATCAATCCCTATTCTGCCCTACTTTTGCATACAACCATCTACAGCAACCGTAAGCTCAAATTTTCCAGATTTTCAATCTCAAACACACTCAAAGCACTCAAGGCCATTATCATACAAACATCACTTACACTTGCACCAGCACTTAGGTGGGGAGAACTACATTGGGCTTGATCCCTCCTCAAAGCATTGGTATGTAGGCAACTCTCTTCACAGCGGAGTGTTGAGGATGTCCAACGTATCCTACTAACGAACACACTTTTCAGCTCATACCCTACTTGCAAGGAGGATTAGGGTTTGCATCATAAATCTGTCATTACAAGCCCAATATAGAGTTCCAAATTTCATGCGCACAGGTACAGACCCTAGAAACCTAGACACAGGTGCACCAAAAGTTCAAGACAGTCCTACACAGAAGACATTAACACCAATATCTAGACACTAGAGCCACATGGCGCTACTGTCTAAGAGGGGTTTTGACATAGGAATCCCATTGATGACACTCAAACTAGCTTCCATCTCAGTTTCCAGCACTCATATCGTCCGTATCAGGTGTTTTTCAAATAAGTCTTTATTTGCACTATTTATTATTATTTTTAGAAAAGTCAAAGCTAGTCAATTCTGTAATAAATCAATGGCTATATTTTTTGCATATTATTTCCTTGATTTAGCCTACTCAACCCTTTAATTAAACATATGATTTACATTCATTAGGTCATAAAAGTTTAAAAAATTTGGTGAACCTGACTTACTTTGAACATGCTCAAACCCTAACCCTAGATGTTCTTAGGGTTTGTATCCTTTTTGTGTCTATGCACATATTTTAGTTCCAAAATTTCAGATTTGTTTCATTATTTATTTTTAACAATCTTTCTTAGATTAAAATTCTTTAAAGGTTCAAAATATACAACTTGTTTTCCTACTTCCCAAACTACAATGGCAGAATTCAACAACCAATTTGATGAGACCGATAAAAACCAATTGCAAAATTTTGTGTACAAACATGCGGATATGCAAGATGACCTCATCACTATTATTCAAGAAGAACTCCAAAAATTAAACAATGATCAATCTTCAACTTCCCCAACTAATAGCATTGTTACACCTACAGTGGGGCCAACTAAGCTAGCACAACCTACAATCGTAATTCAACAACCTTCAATGACAGCTACACCTCTTGTGGCTAGTTCCTCCACTCCTAATGTACAATCCCTTATGCACAAAGTTCATACTCTATAGGCTAAGGTGTTACATCTTGAGAAGGGAGCCACTAGGCCATCACATGCCTTGGATTCTAATAATGTTCTCTTACATGCACATTTGGCACACCACATAGCGACAACTCCTTTGCCATCTGGATTCGTGGCACCTAAGCTTACATTATCTAATGGCAAGGGTGACCTAGAGCACCATCATCGAGCTTTTCACGCAACATGTTTGGACTACGTGTCCAACGATTGGCTTCTCACAAAGTGGTTTCCACGCAGTTTAAAGGATTATGCCTTACAGTGGCTTTATGACTTACCGAATAAATCTATCATAGCATTCAATCTTTTGGCAGACATGTTTTTAGCACACTTCTCCATCAATATTAGTGACAAGATCTCATATGCTCAAGTTGCACAGTTGAAACAAAAGTCAAATGAACCTATCACATAATACATCTTATGATACAAGACTATATTAACAAAATTGACTAGCCCCATGGCAAACAAAGAGCTTCAGGACATCTTCAAACAGAGTCTTTTACCAGCATTACACGAAGCTATCTCGTTTAAGAAGTTTCCAACATTCACAGACTTGTGCCACACAGTAAAAGAAAGAGAGGTCAAGCTTCTATCAATGGGCAAACTAAAATATACCAATGGATCAGAATCAACTGCTAAGAATTCAAATAAGCATCCATACAAGGTAAGGGTCACTGAGAACAAGAGTGATCAAAAGACAACAATTAACGTCACTTCAAAGCCATCTCTTCGCTTGCTTTTATCAACTCCTCAACGTCAAATCTTCACTAACCTTCCAGAGTCACCAACACGGGTTTTAGAGCAGCTCTTGGAATGCAATGTCATATCTCTCCCTCCCATCAAAGAGATTGATACGACATGGCCTCTTCCAAAAAGCTATGATTCTAACGCATTCTACGAGTATCACAGGGCACCAGGCCATACAACAAACAGATGCATAAGTCTAAAACATAAGATACAAGATTTGATTGAGGCTAACATTATTGATGTGGGCACACCCACATAGGCACCAAAAGTACAGCAAATGGAAGCTAAGGCATTAAATATATTCTCAGATCCGTTTCCAAAGCACACAGCGAATGAGGCAAGGAGCACTTCAGTGTTCACTACACATATCAGGCACATCAACCACCAGCTTCATATCATACTATTACAGAGAAGGCACACCCATTACACAATATCATTGGTATGTACCACACTAAATTTTCAGCTAAACCACTTATCACCTTCTCAGAGCAAGAGATTGTTGATGATGATACAGATTTACATGCACTCTTTGTACGAGCCTACATAGATCATCATCCTATCCAGTGTGTTGTGGTTGACAACGGGTCAAGCATTAGCATGTGCATTGTGACACTTTTATAGCATTTGGGGTATTCAAAGCAAGATATATTCCCCACAAACACAGTTATTAGTGGTTTCAGTGGTCATGTTCAGAGCTCCATCATGGAGATTGTACTTCCATTACAGGGTGGACCAGCACATATAACCACTCATTTCTTAGTAGTACCTAGTGTAGGCATGTTTGATATAATATTGGCTAGGCCATGGATACAGCAGCTACGAGCCATCCCATCCATAGTGCACAGATGCCTAAAATACATACATGCAAATCAAGTGGTCAAAGTTGAGGGTCTTCCATATGAGTATCCTCTAAGTATTCCACAGGGAGTTACTTCACAATTACCATATATAGCACATTTACCAGATATAGCTCAGAGCATAGTTCTTATTGATAAATCACATAGTTCAATGGAGCCACCAGTGCAGGCAAGGTCTACTACAATATCGACATGTACACATACTCTCCCACGGAGAACATTATTAGAGAGATCCCTACGTCAAAGATATATCACAAATTCTAGAGGGCCATCCTCCACTCACTTTTTGCCAAGATCAGTATTATTGGGTGCTCGAGGTTCTTAGCACAAGGCACCTATGTCACCTACAGCTTCTACCAGATGGGTTCCTAAGACCCCTACAGTTCACAAGGCACCACAATCAGTGCCACAAATTCCTATCACCACTACACAGGCAGATACAGATATAGATATAGATCACTCAGTACAGCAAATTATGGGATCACAATTGCCCTTTCACACAGCACGCATGATCACAATTCCCTTATTTGACAGAGGTCAGAGTGATAATGAGTCTCCCATAAGACTCATTGGTTAGTATGATTTCTCCCTTCTTGTACATACTTTCCCTCTCTCTTGCTCCTTATATATATATATATATATATATATATATTATTTTCATATTGCTTGTACAGAGCTTATATCCAAAAAATACAAAAACAATACAACATATCAAGAAGACAAAAACATTCAAATATTACTCAAAAAACATAAAACTTACAGATTGTATGCATTGCTATGTTTACATTTATTATATTTGCTAAACACTACATATGCTAGCTATCTTAGTATAGGTAGTTTTATCATACTACATGCTTCACTTGTTCTTGTCGAGTGCTTGCAAATTGCTTACAGGACTCAGGTCCACTACACTCATCCAAACTTGATATTATCTACCCACTGTGGGCATATACACCGATACATGGGTCTTCACTTGACACATTCCCCACTTGGGGGCACCCTATACACAATTTCGATCATCAGGTTCTATCCTTACATATTTTACATGCCAGCTTTAGCATTGTTATATCTTGATATTGATCATTGCTACTCACTCAGATTTTTTGTTGGCTACTACTACTTTAGAGTCAGCATATGTACATTCTCGCTCTTACACAAATTTGTATTACATATTCATGCATGCTTTCATTTCTAGCTTTCCTAGTTTAGACTTGATTGCTTTTCAAAGCTTCTTCTATTCAAGGGCATTTAAATATGCCATTGTTTTTTGGCTCTAGGCCACTTCTATTCACAATATGTATGCTTCAAACATTTGCCCATGTCCTTGTGTGTGCCTTTCCTGATTGTGTATGCGGACATTTGAACATGTACTATGCGGCTCTAAGCCAATTTGCTTGTTGCTTGCGTATGTGGACATTTGAACATGTCCTGTATGTCTTGTTTTCTCAGATTTAGTGACATGTGCCTATGTTCCTTGTATTTGGCCCCTTGGCCTACTTTGCGTGTCTCATGTGTTTTGTATGTTTTATTGTATGCATCATGGCCATGACACTTGTCTTTACTTGTTACACACTAGTTTTTTATGCCATGAGGGCCCTCATGCATCTACCCTTCCTACTTGGGTGCCATGATGGACATCATACCTCATTCTCCTAGCCAGCTACTTAGTTCTACTCAGATTTGTTGTTAGATACATTGATTACATCTATATTGACACCCTTGTGCAATGCTAGACATGACATACATCTTACATTACATACTTATGCTCAGAATATCTTACATTCCGATGTTATGTATGCACATTATATTGGATTATCACGCAATTATCATATATGCTCCGGCTAACACATATTTTGCAGAGCTTTTTCTTTTGAGGACAGTTCTTGCACAGGTTCAACAACTGCCCTCAAAAGAGGGGGCATTCACAAGGGTTTGTCACAGAAATCAGGTTCCTATATTGCACTCGCCAAACATTTTTCAACACACAAGCTCGGTTACAGAAAATCAGACACAAGTAAACACATACAAAAAACAGACTTAAAGAGCAGTATAGTTGCACAGAATTCAAACCAGAAAGACATTAGCGCCCAAATGGGGGCACTAGCACCCCATGGTGCTACTGTCCAAAATATGACGCTACTGTCTAGTAGCCTCAGTTTCAGATCAACCAAAACAGTACAGTAGGTACAGTATAGGTTTGCACAGATTTAGTTACAAATTTATCAATTATACTCAGTTTTTGCTCAGATTCATATCAGTTTGCTCAGATTGGGGGCATCATGCGCGGCATGACCATTCTCATATTCAGTGCAGATACTCAGATACAGTTATTACAACTCAATCTAGAATCAATATACTCAAATACCAAATTGGGGGCATGTGCACGACACATTGTTTCCATATGCTTAGTTACACACCAGTTGATCAGATGGAATGACAAATTCTATGTCATTCTCTATATTGTATACACTTGAGAACATATTCCAGGTTATCACCAGTTTCATGCCTTACTCCATCTACAGTGGTTGGCATTCCCGAGTGGCCCAAAGCCGCCTAATGTACACGAGTGGCCGCAGAGCCAACATACACAGTTAAATATACTCAGACAATTTCAGTACTTTGCTCAATTCAGTTTTAGATGCATCTACTACACATGGGTGGGCAATGGAGTCATAGCCTGCTTGAGTTCTTGAGCCACACACATGAGAGGGTTGGACACACTATCACAAGTCATGATCCACCAAGCAAGGGTGGGCAATGATGGAGTCAAAACCGGATTGAGTTCTTGTGCCACCCACACATGAAGATTGAGCAAGTTATCAACTCAGTTCAAACTATTCACCAATTGATCACTATACACACACACACACAGGGTGTCAGCATGTTCATGTATTGTTTCGCATACCCAACGAGGTGTATTTGTTCCTTTCCTCTTTCCCATCTCTTTACTCAATTTTACTCAGTTTTACTTCTTTATTCAACATAGTCTTCTGCTTTTGATATCTATTAAGCACTGATTTGTGCACATTTCATTTGTAGGACATGCTTTGGATCATGCTTCACATACACAAACTCAGCTTCACATACTCAGATTCAGCTTCACAAGCTTCACTTTCTAGGTAAGTCTAGGTACGCTTCTTTTTCCTTTATCCTAGTCACTTCCCTTTGTTGCATTTCTAGCATAAAGTGGGGGCAAATGTAATCACCTAAAAGTGGTATTTGAGTGTTAAGAGCGTTACTTGAGACTACCTATCTGTAGCTTAGCCCTAGACCTATCTTAGAGCCTATTATCACACTTATTCAACGTCCATGCCAACCAAAGACATCCCTAGTCAGATCCAAAGCAATCCCAGATCCTTATATCCCGATTCTGGCCTTTCGTGCGCAGTGTTCTGTCAGTTGCACAATAGTGCCATAATGACACTAGAGCCACATGGCGCTAGTGTCCCCAAAATGGCGCCTATGTCTTTTGCCTAACTTTCTTGAATGAATATATTTTCAAAAGTAAAAGCCTCCTAAGGTCGGCCTAGACATCTTTTATTATCCGCACAAACAACAGAACACTATAAATATATGACTTTTAGCCCTATATCCAATAGATTGAAATCAGATGCAAAATACCTATTCAAACACGAAGCAAGTTGAGCAAAATTAAAGTTATCAATCCTTATTCTGCCCTACTTCTACATACAGCCATATACCGCAGCCCTAAGCTTAGATTTTCTAGATTTCTAATATGAAGCACACTCAAGGCACTCAAGGCCACTATCAGAGCAGCATCACTTGCACTTGCACCAACACTAGAACATATCTGCAGAAAAGAAGTTTTCAATCCAGCCTTCAAAGCTTGAAATTGCCATAACGGCGATTGAAGGAGTCATAATTTACATGCAACCCACGCGTCTACAATCACAATTTTGCAGAATTCATGGCAAATGAATAAATAGTGCAAAACGTTAGGGCACAGAAAGTGCAATCAATAATTGCAGAAGTTGTAAGTAATTTGGCATAAGACTTTGCAGATTTACTATAATAAAAGCTGATTTCATTGTAGCAAATACATATTCTACTATAGCACCAAAGGAGTTGCACTTTTGCATTTATTTTTTACATTGATTTCCTAGTCAGAGATCAAATATTGTGTGTATAATGGCCAATATCTAGAATTTAGTTCTTCCTAAAAGGCGAAAATTGACTGATCAAAACTACGTCATCTAGAATCATAAGATTTTAACAATTGTAGAATATCATAATTGTGATAATTATTCTCGACAAAGAATCAAGACTTGTTACATATTTTGCCGATTACGACAAACATCATAAGGAGGCTTTTCTGTTGTTGAAGTTATTTGTTTCAAATGATTTGATATCTGAGGTCCAAAATGCCACTATGGCAAGTGTGTTTTGGACCAGTCTTCAAAACAAGTATTAAACTTCAAGAAAAAAGTTGGGTCGTGTACCTAAAGAATCTTTTATTTCCCGCAAAGATGACTGAGAATGGATAGCTGTTAGAGCATCTTAAGATAAAAGATCTTTGAGACCAGCTCACTGCCATCAACAAAAAGGTGGATGTGACGACCTGATTGCTCTTGTTTTGATCAGTTTGACACCCTCATATGAATCTTTCGTGGAGGCTTTACATTTGATGGTAGAAAGCCAGACACTAACATTTGATCAAGTTACTTCCTATTAGTTGCAAAAGGAACGCACGTAGACAGGGAAATGAGTACAGTGCTGGACAAACAAAAAGTGCATTTGTTGCTCAGTCAAAGGGGAAGTGAAAATGTATTCTTGGTGATTCATCTTCCAAATTTCATGTGAAGTGCTTTCACTAT
Source organism: Torreya grandis (assembly GCA_037957365.1). Taxonomy (NCBI): domain Eukaryota; kingdom Viridiplantae; phylum Streptophyta; class Pinopsida; order Cupressales; family Taxaceae; genus Torreya; species Torreya grandis. The sequence continues at coordinate 1,345,966 of JARHVA010001496.1, forward strand.
CATAAGGTTGGGCAAGTCAAAAAGAATTGTCAGAAGTGACAATATGCTCTTTCCCAGCAAAACAATCAAATGACAAATGTGGTAGCATTTGAAGATAAATGGGGAAGAATATGCCATCGTGGCATCATACTCAAACGCTAATGCTACCAGTTGTTGGCTCATTGATTCCAGCACATCCAGATATTTTATGTGTCATAAGGACTGGTATGTCACATTTACTACAAATCCAAATATTTATGATTCAATTTTATTTGTTGATGGAGAGTCACTTGCAATAGAGGGGTAAGGAGATATTCACATAGTATTGAATAATGCTACAAAAATCATAGTAAGGAATGTTAGGGATGTTCCTAGCATGAATAAAAATATCTTGTCTGCTAGTTAGTTAACAAAAAATCCTATCATTGCCGTAAATTTATTTGGAAAGCAGTACATTGTGTCTAATGTGAAACAGGACAAAGTAATTGCCCTAGGCATTGGAAAAGGTGGCTTGTATAGGCTTGTTGACTCTGCTACAGTCAACTTAAATGTACGTGTGGAGAGAGACTCCATCATACAGGATGTGCAAGACTCTAAAATGCCTCAATCAAATGCACAATTAGTTGTGTGGGATGTTGCAATGCCTCAATCAAAGGCACTGGCCCAGAGGACCAGAAACAAGGTTGTTAATCCAACAGAGCATGGTCATTTGCTCTTGCTTCTAGACATTTTTTTGGTCCCTGAACCCCCAGTTAAACAACTCATTGGATGCCAATGTGTGGACGAAGTCGAAATCAAAAAAGATGGTACTTTGGATAAGTAGAAGGCATGTCTTGTTGTGAAAGGATTTTCACGACAGGAGGGAATAGACAATGAGGAGACTTGTGTTTTTTATCCTACTACACATATGGTCCCATTTCGGTTGCTTCTCTCCCTAGCAGCTCAGTTTGATTTCCTGAATGGAGATTTGGATGAGGAAGTCTACATTGTACTACTTGAAGGTTTCCAGTTCCCTAGTCGTGCTCATTTGGTTTGCAAGTTGATTGAGTCCTTTGTACAGACTTCAACAGGCTCCACAAGCCTGGATTATTATTTTTTATTAGCATGTCCAAGATTTTGGATTCAAAACTATGAAGGTCAGGATGAAGTTGTCAGGGAACAATGACTCATCACCAGTCGATGGATCACTCGATCGACAATTGGTTGACACCCTAATATAACTTGTGTCTACATGACCGGATAAATGTTTTGTTATCAGTGATTTTTCTCAGTATTTGTTTCAACTGAAGCTCTTTCATTGGAGAGCTGCAAAATGTCAAAGAACTACAGATTTCAGAAATGATATCTAAGGAGCAGCCTGCAGATTTAATGACTAAACTTATTGGTTCCATGTTGTTTGTGTTTAATTCCATTTTGTTTGTAAAATTTCGGGACAAACTTGTAGTAGTCTCCAATTCAGTCATTAAGAGGGGGTATTAAAGTTATTAATAAGCTATTAGTTATCTATCAACTAATGTTCAGTTATCAATCTCCTCAAATGATGTAACTTCTTTATGCTTAATAAAAGATGGACACACACAAGTGTGTAATGTGTCGTATGCCTTCCATTTCTCTTCATTCTTTCTTTCATTCTTACAATCAAATTGTGCACACATAATGGCAGAAAATAAGCATGACATACATTGAATACACCATTTTCAAATTAACTTCAAAATTATAGACGAATATACCATATAGTAACAATCAAATAAATATCAAAGTATTGTTGAGGATGCATCCAGAACTCACAGCACAATATAATTGCAAGGATTTTACAATCTTCCTAAAAGCATTCCTACACATCCTGCTTCAACTTGATGACCAAACATTATGCTATGTAATCTATAATAAAAGACCCAGAACATCAATCTTTGCAGATTGAATGCTCCCTATGAGCTCCATGGTCTCTTAGCAACCCTCCATACAATTTGAAACCTACAATCCACCCAAAACAAGATTTACAAACAACTAAGAGAAACAAACAAATGAAAGACACAACTAGAACTACAACATTCCTGCCAAGGTAACAAGATCATACTAAAGTCATGCATATATAGAAAGAGCCGCATAGAGTTTGCTTAGAGTGTAATCAAATCACCTTTGATAAAGTGAAGGATCCTCCAACATGTGGCAGTAGATTAGAACACCCAGCAAAAGATCTAAAATCAATGATATCCAAGGGGGAGAAAATCATCTTTAATTGGAAGTAAAACATCTGCAAGTGGAATAGGATACATAGACGTGGCAGATAGATCAAGGAATGGAGGCTTGTCCAAACTATCAAGGAAAATCAACTCATTAGCCAAGTTTCACCTCATCTCTCTTGGAATTGTGTTCTTTAAAATTCTCAAGCTAAATTCTCTTTTCATTCATAGCATTCTCAAGATCCCTATCTTTTCGGGCAATTTTAAAGCTTCAATAATGGCTAAATGGCCTTTGCACACTCAACATTTTATATCAATCCAGAATGCCTTAGTCATTTGTTTATAGAACTTAAACAGCTTGGCAGGGATCTGTAGCTGTCAGATGATCCTCAATCCAACGGAGAAAGACATTTTGAGAAGGCAGAAAGACACCTTGAACCAAAAGCAGCTTACGACACCAATCTTCAAGAGATCTTCTCACACCGTCACATCTTGTGTGAAAACGCTGGACACGAGCCTAAAGCTACACAAAGTAGGACCCGTAGAAGGAATTGAATAGTCAAAAGAGCTAAGTGGTAGCTGTGAGTTAATTTGAATAAATGAAGTTGATGACATCATCCTGATTAACTCACTTTGTTAGATTATCTTCCCAACACTGATATCAAGCCGACCGATCTACAAAGCTAGGAGCCTACAACAATCAAGCCACAGCTAAGGAAAATAAAAGATTTAAGCTTGCAAGGATGGGATTGTGTGAGAACAAGTAGCTAGGTTATGAAAAGTTGCGATTGTGTTCTCTCCTAGTAAAAGCTAGCTGAAATAGTGATCATTTGACAAATCAAGTCACTATTTCAAAAAGTGGATGAGGTTTGAAGTAAAATTTGCAAAGACAGCTTGTGCAGAGCTATTTGATTAAATCAAGTATGTGGGCAAATCTCGATCTCGAACAGGAAATCAAGCCATGCTGAGCAATTATGAGATGAGACAAGGTAGTCTGAAGTTTGAACTGCAAAGCCAAGCCACAATAGCTATAAAAGCTTGACAAGAAAAAGGCAGGGAAAAGCATGCATGACAAAGTTCTCTCCTACTTTTGAATTAGGTAGTTGAGCATTAGAATCTCTTTTTTCCCACTCTCTTTTTTCCTCTTCGTTCTATAAAAAGGTGTAACCCCCTCATTGTAAAGGAGTTGATTCCTTGGACCAGCAAAGTCTCTATATCTTCATTAGTCAGATCTAAAGCCCCCGTTGTTATTTTTGTGCAAAGTTTGTTTCAACCCCTTTGTGTAATGGAATGCTATCTGTGTGTACTCTCTTGCAATCGAAGGCAGTCGTGACTGTAAGTGATCATCCTTTTGCTTTTGTTTTGCTTCTTTCACACCTCTTACATTTTGTTGTTTCAAATTGTGTTCACCCTCCTCCTTGCATAATAAATAGTTCTGTGTTTGTATAATAGGGAGTCAACCCACTTCCTTCTTGGTGCATCACCACCATTTAGCTAAGGTAGATTAGCACTAGGATAGGAAACAGAACTAGCTAGCCCTGGAGGTTTTTCTTACAAGAGCAATCCCACACTGGTAAGAGATCTCATGTTGTGACTTTTGTGCAGGTGCATTAAGCAGACATAACAAACTATCAACAATTTTTGGCACACCCAGTGGAACAGGTGTAAGGCTTTGTTTTTGCAAAGGTTGCACTTAAAATCTTTTTCAGTCTATACATTTTCAGGATTTGTGCTCGAATCTTGAAAAAAACAGCTCATTAGGAGCAGGAACTCGGAAATTCCCAGTAGGATTGTGCTCCTATTTGTTAGTTTTGTTTAAAATCAGTCCAGCACTTTTATTTTAGGTAAAAGCTTCCACCATCTTGTTCTATTTTTGTGGTAGTGGTGGACAACCATAACTCAGCTCTTTGGAACACCCATCCTCCACCTGGTGACTCTGCTCTCTATAAATCAGCAAATTTATGTTTTCAAAGATCATGTCTTTTCTTAAAATTTTAGTTTTTAAAAGTTAGATGACTCTGTTGTAACTCATTCTTTATCTAATAACCGAAGTTTATCCTTCCAAATGTGATGGCCAATCCTAGATCTGAACCACTTGTTGCTAGGGATTCTGGAGGTCCACTGAAATTACAGCAATGGAATAATAGTCCAAAATTAGCCTTGAAAGTATTGCCTCATTTCCATGCAGATGGCTCCATAACTCCCATAGACCAAATTAAAGGAATGGCAAATCTCTATGCAATTTACAATGTCACTGCACCTGATGTAGCTCTCAGATTGTTGGCATTATCTCTAAAGGAAAAAGCTCTTGAATGGTTTAAAGATTTGACACATGCATCAATTTCAGAATGGGATGTGCTAGGTGCTTTGTTGCATGATCAGTTTAAGAAGAAGCTGGACAGTTTGTCTCTAATTGATCATCTATGAAGCATATACCAGATTTCAAATTGAGGTTCCAGAAGACTAGGGAAAGAATTCCTGTTGAGATCCGTCCATCACCAGGTATGGCCTTTCTTTTTTTCTTTTTTAAGAGCTCTTGACAGTGACATCGCTGTCATGATACAATTATTGGAAGGAAGTACTCTTCCACAGGCCTATGACACTGCTGGTTTGGCTGAGAGGAACCTCACACAAGCTGAAAAGATTGCTCCCGTAATGCCAATATCACTTCTTCCCCAACCTTGTAATCTCCATCAGGTACCTCAATATTCCCAAATACAACTCACTTGCCTATCAGCTTCTCCCCAAGCTCCATCTTTTGATCCCGATGAGATATCTGAAATGAAGAGCCTCACTGGGGAATTTTCCAATGAATTCATGACCTTTAAAAGGAAGCTGACTTTTTAAAACGCTCAAATCAACTTGTTGACCTACATTCTCATGAGCAATTTCAGCATGATATACCATGGCATTATCAAGAAGATAACCATAGATCTGAGTCTACAATATTACAGAAGTCCCTCCAATGTCAGCCCAATATATTGCAATTTTCCCCTACCCATCATGTAGAAACTTTGGGAGATTGAAATAATTTTAATGCAGGTTTTTCCCATATCTCATCAATTTGCAAACCAGAATGCAGGCAATTGGTAATGGATAGCCATGTCTTCTGCCAATATAACATGGACAAAGAGCATATGCCCCAAATTGTTGAACATGAGGAAAGATTTACAATTATAAAGGAGTCTGTTGTTTCAGTAGATTGCACTCGGAGGAATAAGAGGCCGAACAAGGAGGAATGCATAGAATTTGAGGACATGAACGGATTCTTGGCTGCCTTGGAGAGTAATTCTACGTATTTATCTCATAAGGGTGGAGCTTTGTCTCCCCTTGAGGAGCTCATATGGAGATATCTGTGAAGAACCCACAAAGCCTGATATTGTTGAGTTGCTGCGTGAATTACCTTGCTTTCATAAGGATATTGCTAAGAAAGATTGTTTTGGGCCTGGATTAGAATATCTCTTTGAAGGCCCTATCAGAGAGCAATGCTCTGTTTCAGAGCACGTGGAGATAATAGACAGCCGTGATTATGGACATAAAGAGGCTTCTTCCTACTCTAAACATGGAGAAGAGCTTGTTGAACAACTGGATCATGGGAGCAGCTATGTGAGATGTTGCACACACATGGGAAGCCATTGAGATTAAAAATGCTTCAGGGGGGCAAGGTGCTATTCAAGCCCAATTTTGAACATTTCCCAAGCCACACTGGTATGCAACAGCAGCAAGCAAAGGTTGCAATTGGTGATATTTCATCACTAGATATGTTCAATTTGGAGCAAAAATACGACCTTCGGCTCTTCAAATTTGAAGTTGGATGCCCGACTGAGATAAATCCGCAACCCAATTTTCACACTGTAAGTATGCAGGACAAGCTAGAGTTTCATTTCGAGGAACAAAGGAGAGCAAAAAGGTTTAAATTCCTGCTATTCTTCTATATGCATTATGTGTGGATCAATGATGGTGTTTCCATGCAAATATCACGAGGTTCTCTGATCAGACATGGAAGCTATTGCTCCACCCCGGTCAATGGATTTGTTCCATTTGGCTTTAGTTTATTGTTAGTGTAGCACTTATGTTTTGCAAATAAAGGTGCTCGGCAGCACGTGCTTTAGCTTTTAGAGCTAGTGTTTTTGTTTTTTGTTTCTCTAGCCATGTTCAAGGAAGAGTTTCAGGAGGAATTGCAGGTTTGAAGGGAAGAATTTCAGATATTAACAACTTTTAGGAGTCAGAAGATTGAAAAATTTTGGGCCCAGTCTTCAATATAGCGTGTCTTCAGCAAAGTGAGTAAATTGTAGAACTATGAAGGTTGGAAAAAGAAAATTGTTAATTGCAGATATCCACTTTTGTGAAGAAAATCTTCAAAAGCTTGAACATTCCTTGAAATTCCTTGTTGAAGAGTGTTGTTCCCAAATTTTGAAATTTTAACGGGGTTTTCACGCTTTCAAAGATGTTCCTGCTGACACCATGCCCAATGGATACAAGGCCCTTGTTTTCGACACTTAGCAAGCAAGCTTCCCCTGAGAGTGACCAAAATGTCAAGGAAAATCAACTCATTAGCCTGATTTAACGTCATCTCTCTCGGAATGGTGTTCTTTAAATTTCTCAAGCTAAATTCTCTTTTCATTCATAGCATTCTCAAGATCTCCATGTTTTCAGACCATTGTGAAGCTTCAATAATTGGCTAAATGGCCTTCGAATGCTCAACATTTTATATCTCAGCATTTTATATCAAGCCAGAATGCCTTAGTCATTGTTAATAAAACTTAAATAGCTTGGCGGTGGTCTGTAGCAGTGAGATCATCCTTAGTCCAATGGAGAAAGCCATTTTGAGAAGGCAGAAATGGAAAACAGCTTACGTCATCAATCTTCAGGAGATCTTCTCACACTGTCAGATCTTCTTGTGTGAAAAGGTTGGGCTCGAGCCTAAAGCTGTGCATATTGAGACCCACGGAAGGAATTGAAGAGTCAAAAGAGCTACATGATGACCGTGAGTTAATTTGAAAAACTGAAGTTGATGTCGTCATCTAGATTAACTCACACCATTAGATTATCTTCCTAGCACTGATCGCAAGCCAACCAATCTACAAAGCTAGAAACCTACAACAGTCAAGCCACAGCTAAGGAAAATAAAAGATTAAAGCTTGCAGGGATAGGAGATTGTGTGAGAACAAGTAGCTAGGCTATCAAAAGTTGCATTTGCATTCCGTCCTAGTAAAAGTTAGCTGAAATAGTGATCAAAGGATAAATCAAGCCATTATTTCAAAAAGTGGGTGAGGCTTGAAATAAAATTTGCAAAGACAGGCTTCTGTAGAGTTATTCAATTAAATCAAGAACACGGGCATATCTCGAACAAAAACTCGAGCCATGCTAAGAAATTATGAGATGAGAGAAGGTACTCTGAACTACAATCTGCCAAGCTGCAATGGCTATAAATATTGAAAAGAAAGAAGCAAGGAAAAGCGTGCACAACAAAGGTCTCTCCTACTTTTGAATTAGGTAGCTAAGCATTAATATATCTTTTTCCCTCTCTCTTCTCTCTTCCTCATTCTATAAAAGGGTGTAACCCCCTCATTGTAAAGAAGTTGATTCCTTGAACCAAAAAAGACCCTATATTTTCATAATTCAGATCTAAAGCCCTCGCTGTTATTTTTGTGCAAGATTTGAATCGAGCTCTTTTGCGTAATGGAATTCTATCTATGTGTACTCTCTTGCAATCAAAGGCAGTCGTGATTGTAAGTGATCATCCTTCTGCTTTCATTTTGCTTCTCTCTCACCTCTTACATTTTGTTGCTTCAAATTGTGTTCGCCTTCCTTCTTGCATAATAGAAAGTTGTGTTTGTATAATAGGGAGTCAACCCATTTCTTTCTTGGTGCATCATCGCCATTTTATGTTTATTTTTCTATTCCTTTTTCCCTTACAAGTTTTCATTTGAAGCATTTAGCTTAATAGATTAGTGTTAGCATAGGAAACAGAACCAGCTAGCTCTAGGAGTTCTCTTACAAGAGCAGTCCCACACTAGTAAGCGGTCTCATGTTGTGTTTGTTTGTGGGTGCATAGAGAGGACATAATAGGCCATCAACACAAACATCTCAGCATAGAGTCATTATCAATATCATCTCAACATATGGAAGCATATGTAAAATAAACCAATTCAAAACATTTCTTCCCCTACTGGAAATTTAGCCCACATGCACTCAAAAGTTCAAAACATTAATAGCTTTGAGATTCTACATCAATTTCACCAAAATTCATAAGCATTGCAGCCCTCTAAACAATCTTTCTAATGATTCCCAAAAAATTGAAATCGGAGCTCCGGTGCCAAAGTACTACCTCTGCCTTCACATGATCAAATGCATATATGTGCATGCCCACAGATTTTGAAAAAACGATTTTTATTTTATTTTTCATAATTAACCCATTTCCCCTATGCTTATTTCAACGGCAAAGATCAAATTACAATTAGATCAATGGTAGAAGCTCATTTGAGCATAAACAACTGGGTTCCATCCACTAAACAGCAAACAAGTGAATCTACAATGCTTCCTTCCTTAGTTATATAGTCTTATTCAGGAAAGATGTGCACACAATACCACAAAGACATAGGCAATGCGCAAATTGGCACATCAAAGTACCAAGCACCTGTTGTAAGCTTAGAATTCCACCCTGTGAGAGGTTCTTCAAGCTCTCTCACTCCTAGCTACACAATGGGATCAACCCCAAGCTGTGGGTATCCTATGGTGGGGTTGAACCTCCAGAGAAGGCTGGTTCCTCTTGGTAGATCACCTAAACTACAGATTTTGCTTGGTAAAGGGGTATAAAGGTTGCATGAAATGACTGAAGCATAAACTAGGTCATACACCGGACTAAAGACACTCCGAATTGCTCAAAACAAACACAAAGGCAGCTCAAAGATCCCTCACTCACATAACCTCTAACACTAGCTGGTTTGCATAAATAATTCTAAATAAGACCTTCTAGACAAGAGATAAAGCATAGAGGAGTGGTAAAATTCACACTATACCTTTACTTGTGACTAAAACAACACAAACTCAAACCTAACACCTTAAACAACCTGCAAAAAAGGCAAGGAAGAGAGGACAATCATCAAGAAAGAAGACTTCTTCACAAGGCAATCATGCACAAGCTACCTAAAACACAAAGCGCCATCAAAGAGATAGTCAAAATAGGTAATCTTATTGCTTCAAACGTTATTCTTTACACATTTTGACAGGGTTTTACCTTATCAAATGAGAGTATCTCCCTTATAATGAGAAAAAAAGAGATATATATAGAAGAAGGGAAGACAAAAAGGAGGAGAAAGCTTTCAATCCTCCATAAATGTGCTTCAACCACCATCTTTGGCCATCCAACGTAGAGGATTAAATGTCTTTCAACAACCTTCCATGTCTCTTAGGGACTGATCATACTTTGTTTGCTAATCTTCTTTGATCAAAAGGGGCTTCAAGAGCTTTGATTGGCTTAGAAAGGCACTTGAGGACAAAAGTGTTTTATGACTGCAATGTCATCGTCCACTATTTGGAGGAAAGGTCTTCCACTTCTAGAAGTCTCATTCAATGCCTTGAGTTGTTTTAGCAAACCTCCTCAACTCCTTTCGGCCTCCTTAAATGTTGCCATGATGTTAGTAGCCGCCTTTGCATTGAAATTCGTAGACTTGTCAAATCAATACACCATTCCAGCTACAACATTGACCAATTTTAATTATACATTTCTCCAATCTGAGATCAAAATCATTGCAAAGAGGGAAAAATCAGCTTTTCAACGCAACCAGCGACATCAAAAATGGAGTTGCGGATCAAAAGATATGGCTAAAATATCAACATGCAGTCGCACGCAACTGTATCAACACCTTCAGAATATGGAAAAATAGAAAATCGCAACGCAAGATATAAGCAAAACCCATCATATCTTATATTTCCATAAAGCTCTTGAAGAGATGCTCAAAAGGGTATTTTTAGGTTTTTGAAATGATCAAATTAACCCCTACGAACTAACCTCTAAATGTTTTCAGGTGAAAAGTTGACTAAGTGATAAATCTTCCCAAGAGGGTCACTTCGCACCATCATGACTTTTTGCTGAGAATTCCATCAGCTGCAAAACCAAATGCATTACCTTCTCATGCCATTAGGATACAATCATACAAATTTTCATGGAATTTGGACTTCATTTGATGTTGCGAAAATGGGATTCAAAAGTGCTCACTGGGTGGATTTAACAACTGAGAGATGCAAAAAATGACTAAGTAAAAATCAGCTCAGAAGTAAATTTTTAACCCTGCGCTTTTTGCACGAGGGAGCGAATTGTCTATGACTTTCTTGACCCACACATTCTTCCCACATTTGGATACCATCATGTGAAATTTGAAGATCATTGGACTTCATTTGGTTCTGCGAAATGGTTTTTGAAAAGCGCTGCGCACGCTAATTTGGCAACTGGAAACACAGAAATCTGCATACTAAGCAGTTTTCATGACTGCGATATTTTCAAGTGAAGAATAATTTTCTGCAACCACCTTCACCATTGCATTCCCTTGACATTCGACTACCATCATATAAGTTTTGGAGAGAAATGAGTATGATTTAGCCCTACGACATTGCTCTCAAAAAAACCGCACAGGCTGATTTGGCACTAAGAGATCTGCTTTTTTCATAAGGGATTAAGGTGACTTGAAGATTCAACATACTGGCAACCTCTATGACCTGCTTGCCTGCTAAACGGAGATCCGATAGCCTTAAGCAATCCATTGGGCATGGGGTCACAAAAGTCTCCCTCAAACTGATTTTGAACTGAGAACAAGGCTACCAACCTCCGAAATGAACCTCTCAAAACAACAACAAGAAGAAACAAAAAACATGTGCTCAAAGCACTTAGGAAAGGGAAACACACGCAGAGGGAAAATGTTCACAAAGCACTTGGAGGAAGGGAAACAACATCTACTCTAATATATACAAGGTTGAAAACCTCTTCTAATAACAAGGTTTCAGATGGATCCCATTGACTAGGATAGGTAATACCTCTCCATTCAGCCTGGCAAGCTGAAAGGCATTGTGTTGTTTGCAGCAATGAATCAGGTGGGATCCACCCCACAAGCTATCAAACTTTATATGGTTGCCTGGCTCGGCCTTATTAGCATCCCACTTCAAGACTACATCACATTCTTTGAAGTCTCTTGCAACGGCTCTCTTGTCAAAAGCCTTCTTTGACTTGAGCTTGATGTGATTACATTGTCTTCATTGCAAGGTCTCTTGTTCCTTCTAGGTCCATGAGTTCTGTCATTCTCACACCCACATCTCACTTTCCATCAACTCAAGTTGAAGGGCTAGCTCCAAAGCAGGTAGTTCAAGAGAGATGGATAGTTGGGCCTCTCTCCCATACACAAGGACAAATGGTGAGTTGCCAATGGCACTCTTGGGAGTCACCCTATCAACCCACAAGGTTGTTCTTAACTTGGTATGTCATACTCTTTGGTTCTCCTCTATGGTCCTCTTGATTATCCTTTGTTTGTTGATTCAACAAGCCCATTGCTCTGGAGGTAGTAGTTGGATGACATGCTAAGGTAGATACCCAGCTGAAGAGCCCATTTACTTGTTTTCATGCCAACAAATCCCAAGGCATTATCTGAGATGATAGTCGCTGGTACCCCAAACCTTGTCACAATACTATCATTAAAATCCAACACTGTTGTCTCATTAGCCTCTTTTAGAGCAATAGCCTCCACCCAGCTGGTGAAGTAGTCAATGGCAGTGAGTACCCACTTGTGCCCTCCACTAGAAGGTGGATTTGTCACACCTATTAAGTCAAGGCCCCACTGCATGAAGAGTTGCTCTACCTGAATGGGGTTAAGAGAAAGAGCTGCTAGTCTTTGTTTACCAGTGAAGAGAGCACACTTCTAGCACTTCCTAACCCATATGTAGGCATCTTTGAAAAGGTTGGGCCAATAGTAACCAACCCTCATGATTTTTGTTGTTGTTGTCCTTGAATCAAAGTGACCACTTGCAGGTCCATCATTGAACTGCTCCAAGAGTCTGTTTAACTGAACAACCTCTATGCCCCCGAGCAACACTCCATTGAGGTCTTTCTTGAATAGTACCTCATCAACTAAGGCATAAGGTATGGAATAAAGTCTAAAGTAGCTCCTTTTAGTCATATCCATACCTTGGGGGCATTCACCTGTCATTAAGAATCTAAGCATGTCTCGCATCCAATCAGTGGAGGGTAGAGGTGCAGTTGCTTGTAGGCCATTTGGTATCATTAGAGCAGCCTCTTTTTCTTCCTGTAAGTCAGCAACCGAGTGCTCACACAAACCTTTACCTCTTACTAACTTAGTAACCTTGATCTCAACGTCATACTCCATGACTTTGGTGATCCAATTAGCCCTCTTCTCATTTAGATCTCTACTCAAGAGAAAATCTCTCACACTTGGATGGGAGACCATCAGATGAATCTTATTGTTTGACACCATAGGCCTGAATTTTTTCAATGATCTCACAACAGTTAGCACTTGCTTCTCAACAAAAATCTCTCTTCATAGCCTTCAAGTCCCTGACTAGCGAAAGCTATGGGCTGCTCAAGACCTTCCTGATTTTGTTGCATGAACATAGCTGATATGTTGTCCACATTAGCAAAGGTATATAGAGGAAAATCCCTTGAAAAATCAGGATTCAAGAGAGTTGGTACTTGTGCAATGGCTAACTTGATAGCCTCAAAACCTGCCTTGCCTTCCTTTAACCAAGAGAAGACCTGATTCTTCTTCAACATTGTTGTTATAGGCTTGACTAAACATGCGAAACCAGGTATAAATCTTCTCACAAAATTTATTTTCCCGAGGAAGCTTTGAAGCCCTTTCTTGTGTTGAGGCAAAGACAATGCCAAAATGGCACTTATCCTCTCGGGGTCAATAGCCAGCCCTTCTTTGGAGAAAACATGCCCCAATAGTTTGCCTTCATAAAAAGCAAATAAACACTTTTGGGGGTTCAAGGAGATCCCAAACTCCCTACACCTTTGAAAGATGAGTCTCAAATGGTCTAAGTGGTCACTTGCCTTCTTTGAGAAAACTGTGATATCATCCAAGTACACAAGCACCATATGATTAAGCATACCCTGGAAAGCCATGTCCATGGCTCTTTGGAAGGTGGCACCAGCAATGGAGAGACCAAAATGCATCTTCTTCTAAACGTAAGTCCCCCACTTGGTGGTGAAGGTTGTCTTGTACTAATCTTCCTCCTTGATTAGCACTTGATTGTATCCTGAGTATCCATCCACGAGAGAGATGTTATGAACCAGCCACCATTTGGAGGAGCTGCTCCATGGATGGCAAAGGATAGTGATCGTTCAAAGAGACCCTGTTCAAATCCCTGAAGTCAACACATAACCGAATATCACCACTTTTCTTCCTTACAGGTACCAAGTTGGCCACCCATGAAGAGTGTTTAATTGGAAAGATAATGTTTGACTCAATAAGCTTGGTCAATTCTATTCTCATGAGCACCTCCGCCTTGGGATTGATAGGCCTCTGCTTTTGCCTTACAAGCTTTGCATTTGCATCTAATTCAATGGTGTGCTGAGCAAGTTGAGGGTCAAAACCTCTAAGATCAGTGTACTCCCAAGCAAACACGTCTGCAAACTCCCTACAAAGTGCAATGGATGCAACTTTCTCAACCTCAGTATTAACCTTCCCAAGCTTGAGAAATTTGTCTTGGAAGATGAGAACTCTCTGATGGTTCTCTTCACTAGTGGTCATACCTACCTTGTCCTTCCTCGTGAAATCTCCCTCATGGAAGATGCTCTCAAAGGTGACCATCCCCTTAGGGAGTTTGTTTGATTTCAATTGGAGAAACTGATCTCCATACTGATTTTGTAACTTGTTCTGATTTGAATATGAAAATTCAGCCTCTTGTTGCAAGAAGCAGGCAATCTGCTTGTCACTGTCAAAACCCTGCCAATTGGCCTCATTGTCAAGAATAGATGGTCTTGCAACCACCTTAACATGTGACTGATTTTCTGATTTACTGACCTCACCTGGTATATCAAATTGGGACCCCATTGATGCTAATCTATCTACATGCTTATTGCTCTCTCTAGGCACACTCTGGATGTTGAAGGCTTCAAAATCCTCCAATACGTCCCAAACCCTGTGCTTGTAAGACTTCATCAAGGGGTTTTTGGTTGTATTTTGGTTTCTTACCTGATTGACAATGAGTTCACTATCTCCATATACCTGCAATCATAGTAACAGCATTCGCCAAATTCAATTGTAGAAGTTCGAGATTAGCCAAACAACAAGAAAAACTTTGAAGTTCATTCAAATTCGGGATTAAATTCGTTCATATTCATGATTAAATTCAGTATTCGGTATCCAACAAACTTTTCATAGTTTGTTTATTTCAATCAATTTAAGATAAATTTTAGAGTCTGAAATTTTGGACAGATTCTATTATATTTGAAAATGACATGAAAACCCTGAGTCTGATTTTCCTTGTATGCTTTTGCTTTCAGTCAATGTGGAATTTAAGAAAGCAGATTACCATTGAATCATCTTGAACAAAACATTAATAATTTTAATGAGATACTTGGTGGAAACTTGAAAGTTATTTTGACATGTTTATTTATACAAAATGTGAACTTTTTTTAATGGTGGGTTGGTATATTTTTAAAAATAAGTATATTTCTATCAGCTGAATTTAATCACGAATTTTATCTCAAATTTTTTAGTTCCGATTTTTTTCCTCGACGAATTCGAATGCGGTGACTATGCCTGCAAGTGCTTGATTCCCCTCTTTTTAGCCCATTGAAGGCCATGGATAAGGCCTTCATATTCAACTGCATTGCAAGAACAGCTAAACTGAAACCTATACGCTGAATAGTACTTGTCATTAGATTGATAAACCAGTATAGCACCTGCCCCTACTCCATGTTTGCTCCTTGATCCATCAAAAAAGAACATTTTCCAGATTCCATCAGTCTCCTCTTGTGGCCTAGTAAGGGATGGCATAAACTCATTCTCCTCATGCAAGCAGTAGACTCCCATATCTATTTCTTCAATGCCTCCCAAAGGGTCAAGTTGTTGATTTTCATTCCATTACTCATCCAAGAACACATCAGGTATCACCTCAACATAAGTGTCTAGCTCTTGACCAATAGGGTGGTCTTCCTCATCTAGGATTGTGCACTTGATATTTGGGTTACTTGGTTCATAAGGCTCAATGTGAAACTTTGCAATTGGTTCAACCGTAACGGACACCTTGGTTCCATACCTTGTCTTAAATGCCATATACGACCCAATTTGTTGCTAGGTAACCCCCAATTTTGGTGGTGAAGTCTCTAGATAGACATAGAGCAAAATGGGGTGGTACCTCTAGAACAACCACATCTTGGGCCATTGAAACATTAGGACAAGCATGGGGGGTTAGAGTCAAACCTCTGATATTACGAACTGGTTTAGTAGAAGATCCATCACGCTGCAATACTCCCTTAGTGAGGGGGTCATACTTAAAACCAAGTTGATTTGTTATCAATTTAGGCATCACTAAAGTGTTTGCTCCACTGTCCACCATGCAATTGTGTACCAAGAAGTTACCAATGATCAAAGAAATATAGAAGGGAGGAGGTTTGATTACTTTGCTTGACTGCCCTTCATTTGTTTTGGTTGCATTAGTAAGGACTACATTCTCCTTGCTTGGTGGTTTCTCTGAATCATTGATCTTAGATAACCCATCTTGAAGAATGTCTACTTGACCAGGTAAGGACAAAACATCCCACATTGGAACACTTAGATTAGTCTTTTTTAATTGCTCAACAATGTTGATGGGAGAACCACTAACCTTTGCTTGTGCTTTGGGAGCCACGATAGTGCTTTGTACTTGTGAGTTTTGAGGTATAAAGGTACTTCCTTGGTTCTGACTTTTTTGAGTTGTTTGAGTTTTTTGAGCTGCATTAGGCTCATTTGGCTTTAATAACAATGGAGGGGGAGTAGAAAACCCCTTAACCACTTCTTGGATACCCTCCATATTCCTTCTCTTGAACCTTGTGTTGGCTGCTACAAGAATGTTCGCTTGGCTAATCCCTGTTTGTTAATTGAAAGCATAACACTCCTATTGGTAGTTCATCAATGTAGCACCCAACTGATTTTGTCCCTCATTAGCCCCTTGGCCTTGTTGAGGCTCTTCTGGTTTAGTCATCATAGGCACTTCTGCATTTTGTGCCATTAAAGCTTGGTTGAAACCATAACTAGCACCCCACTGCCATTGCTCATTGAAGCCTTGGTGGGACTCTACATTTGGAGTGATAGCCTGATTGTAAATTGATTCCAAGGTAGAGAACACTCACCTTCTTGTGCAAGGTTGTTTTGAACAAGGACCAAGGTCCTAGAAGTAATTGCTGCATTAGGATTGTAATTGTTACTCGATTTAGCATAGGTGAGTTGCCCTTGCCCTTGAGAATTAGCCTTGAAGGGTGGCCTATAGGTTTGATAGGGTTGTTGGGGCTGATATGGGGGCTGATATGGTCTATTAAACTGAGCTTGCTGCCTCTTAACATTCACTAACTCATTGCCAAGTGTTTGGAACGTGTTCTTGAGTTCTTGGAGTTCACTAGACTGACTAGTTGAAGCTTTATCTTGTCTTTGTGCAGGTATGGCAGCAAGTGTTGGCAAAGGAGGAATGGCAGCAAGAGGAGAAACAACAACAGGTGGGTGCTTGAATCTCGGGAAACAAGGGCATAAGAGGCCTAGGTGTGAGCTTGCCATCTTGTATTAGGTTATTCTCTACCTTGATTGCTACCTCATAAGCATTTGGTAATGTGTTTCCCCCCATTGACTGTCTCATGACTGCAATGTCACTGTTGAAGGCTCTAAGATAATAGAGGAAAGTATAATTAGGAGTGGGCTTGACAAAGATTAGAATCTTGTCCCATGTTTTCTAAACCCTGTTGTTAAAGTCTTGCATGACCTCTTGGGGGGGGCCTCTTGATTGTTATCAATTGTTCTGCTAGTGACAAGTTGTCACTCGTCTTCAAGCCTCTTGCATAAAGCATCCCCTAACTGGTCCCATGTTGTGATGGAATTAGGAGTTAGGTTCCTATACCAATCCAAGGCCTTGCCCTTGAAAGAGATGGACAACAACCTAATAGCTACGTTCTCTTCAGTGATGTCATGGATGTTGCAAAAGTTTGCTATGCCTCTGATGTGCTCAAAAGGAGTTGTAGAGTTGTCTCCTGTATAGTAAGGCACACTCTTAAGGGCTGCCACTGGGATAGGATCATACTGGTTGAGGTCCAAAGGACTTTGACCATTGAAAGCCACAAAAGGTAAGACTCTAGGGGCAGCCATGGTAGTGAAAAGGGTTAACAAGGATCTTCTAGCAGAGGTAGATTTGCAAATTGGCTTAGGACAAAAGCTTTTCAAGTATGATGGGTGTTAGCAAACCTTCCTCTTCTTGCTGAGTTAAAAGGTAATTCAACAAATTCAAAAGGAATACCTCTAGAAGCTAACCTTGTAGTCACCTTTGGCATGAAAGATGGGCACTGCTTTGTCACCAGGGGGCTGAGTGTTCATCAAAGTCACCAGATGCTGAGAGTGTGGATGTTATAGCTGCTACAAATGGATCAAGACCAACATCAATACCGATCAATCTTCTTCAAATATGGTCCCACCAGCCATGCCAGAAACTTTTGTAGGCTTAGAATTGCACCTTGTGAGAGGGTTCTTCAAGCTCTCTCACTCTTAGCTACATAATGGGATCAACCCCAAGTTGTGGGTATCCTGTGGTGGGGTTGAACCTCTAGAGAACGCTGGTTCCTCTTGGTAGATTACCTAAACTACTGATTTTGCTTGGGAAATGGGTAGAAAGGTTGCATGAAATGACTAAAGCATAAAAGGGGTGATACACTAGACTAAACGACACTCCTAATTGCTCAAAACAAACACAAAGGCAGCTCAAAGATCCCTCACTCACACAATATCTAACACTAGCTGGTTTGCATGAATAATTCTAAATAAGGCCTTGTAGACAAGGGATAAAGCATAGAGGAATGGTAAAATTCACACTATACTTTTACCTGTGACTAAAACAACTCAAACTCAAACATGCAAACACCTTAAACCACCTGCAAAAAAGGCAAAGAATAGAGGACAATCACCGAGAAAGAAGACTTCTTCACAAGGCAATCATGCACAAGCTACCTAGAACACAGTACAGTCAAAGAGATAGGCAAAATAGGTAATCTTATTGCTTCAAAGGTTATTCTTTACAAATTTTGATAGGGTTTTACCTTATCAAATGAGAGTATCTCCCTTATAATGAAAAGAAAAGAGATATATATAGAAGGGAAGACAAAAAGGAGGAGAAAGATTTCAGTCCTCCATAAATGTGTTTCAACCACCATCTTTGGCCATCCAACGTAAAGAATTAAATGTCTTTCAACAACCTTCCATGTCTCTTAGGGGTTGATCATGCTTTGTTTGCTAATCTTCTTTGATCAAAAGGGGCTTCAAGAGCTTTGATTGGCTTAGAAAGGCACTTGAAAACAAAAGTACTTTATGACTGCAATGTCATCATCCACTATTTGGAAGAAAGGTCTTCCTCTTCTAGAAGTCTCATTCAATGCCTTGAGCTGCTTTAGCAAACCTCCTCAACTCCTTTTGGCCTCCTTAGGTGTTGCCATGATGTCAGTAGCCGCCTTTGCATTGAAATTCGTAGACTTGTTAAATCAATACACCGTTCTAGCTGCAACATTGACCAATTTTAATTATACATTTCTCCAATTTGAGATCAACATCATTGCAAAGAAGGAGAAATCCATTGTCCAATGCAACCAACGGCATCGAAAATGGAGCTACGGATCAAAATATATGGCTAAAATATCAACACACAGTCGCACACGGCTCTATCAACACCTTCAAAATATGGAAAAATAGAAAATCGCAGTGCAATATATGAGCAAAACCCATCATATCTTATATATCCACAAAGCTCTTGAAGAGACACTCAAAAGGGTATTTTTAGTTTTTTGAAATGATCAATTGAGTGTTTTCTAGTGAAAAGTTGGCTAAGTGATAAATCTTCCCAAAAGGGTCACTTCGCACCATCATAACTTTTCACTGAAAATTCCAACAGCTGCAAAACCAAATGCATTACCTTCTCATGCCATCAAGATAAAATCATACAAATTTTCATGGAATTTGGACTTCATTTTATCCTGCAAAAATGGGATTCAAAAATGCTCACTGGGTGGATTTAGCAACTGAGAGATGCTGAAAATGACTAAGTAAAATTCAACTCAGAAGCCAATTTTTAACCCTACGCTTTTCGCATGTGGGAGCGAATTGTCTGTGACTTTTTTGACCCGCACATTCTTCCCACATTTGGCTACCATCATGTGAAATTTGAAGGTGATTGGACTTCATTTCGTTCTGCAAAATGGTGTTTGAAAAGCATTGCGCACGATGATTGGCAACTGGAAACACATAGAAATCTACGCACTGGGCAGTTTTCATGACTATGATATTTTCAAATGAAGAATAATTTTCTATGACCACCTTCACCATTGCATTCCCCTGACATTTGACTACCATCATACAAGTTTTGGAGAGAAATGAGCATGATTTAGCCTTGTGAAATTGCTCCCGAAAAATGCTGTGCAAGCTGATTTGGCATTGAGATCTACTTTTTCCATAAGGGATCAAGGTGACTTGAAGAGTCAACAGGACCCACCACCACAAACCAAGAATCCCTTTGCATATCATCAGGTAGTGGCATAACTGCCTTTAGATCCGATATGTGATCAACGGTATATTTTGTGATGGCATTGTTGCCCAGACTACTGTAAATAGAGGCTAGACCTCAATGTAATCAATGGTAGTGGTTGTTATTGGTGTTGGTGCTTAGGTTGCTTAGTATTACACCTTGTTGTAGTCAATAGGTAGTAGGCTAGCATGGCAGCCATTGTTAATGCAAATGTAACATTCTTGCACTTATACTAAACATACATAATGAATATAATAGAAGTATTGGGTTGCCTATATGAAGAGTTACTTGAATGCTTTGTTCATTTTTCCATCTCATTCCATGTTTGTCTATTCTTCAGACCCAACCACTTAAGGCATTTTTTTTAAATGATCATTCTACTCACAAAATAATTATGTTGAAAGCCCTCCTAGGCCAGCCAAACTACATAGATGATATACACCATTATCATTCACTCTAATAGCTTCATGGAGGTGGTATGTCATGTTCACCTTGCATTCATATGTAGGAGAGACACATTATTTTGGTCAACCTTCAGACATGTCCTAAAGATTTCAAAAAATATGGAAGAAAAGTCCATACTTGCAAGGGTAGGTCACATATTTCTGCCCACCTCAATTCACCAAAAACTTGAATGTTTTTCAAATTTCACTTCAGACGACCAAGCCGTCGCTTTAAACAAAGACATACCGCAAATCCAAAAACCCTATCTAAACCCCGTTTATCCATAGTAAATGAATTAAACCTAATAAATAATGATTCCATGTTTAATCATTCTACAAAGATTGAACAAAATGCAATTTTATTCCACATATTTTCTACCCAATCTTCAAAAAAACCTAAACGAAGCATCATCCAAAGAGACAAAAAATTAGAGAACTTTTTCAATTAAATTTCTTCCCTTTTAACTCTTTTTTCCATTGCAAGATTAGAATTCAATAAGTAGAGCTCTACCTTCACTTTCCTTGCTCTCTCCTACTATTGTCTCTTTGTTCGCCTCTTCCACCTCCTAAAATTGCACCCTTCTCATTTGGTCTCTCCTCACCATTAATGGTGGCCACAGAATATTTTTTAGATTCTCATCTACATTATCATATCCTTGTGCCCAAGGGGACTAGTCCCAATTAGGGACGTTGTCAAATACACCCTAGGTACCACCCAACAGGGTTGGGTGTGCCCGAGTTCATCCTGGGATGACCGAGTTCTCATCTACATTATCAAATCCTTGTGCCCAAGGGGACCGGTCCCAATCACAGATATTGTCAAATATGCCCCGAGTACCTCCCAACAGGGTTGGGTGAGTTGGGGTTCGTCCTAGGATGAACCCGAGCTTACCCAAACCTATTGGGAAGTACTCAGGGCATATTTGACAATGTCTGTGATTCCTATTGGGAAGTACTCGGGGTGTACCCGATAGGTACCCACAATGAAAAATGGATTATTATTATTTATTTTTGTTTTAGCTTTAAAAAAGTCAAAGTTGGACTTAAAATCATTTGAAAAAACCAAATGAAAGCACGGGGAATATCAGCAACACTATATATTAAAAACAACATGCTTAGAGAAAAGAAAAGAGCTATTGGCAATGTTAAAAGACACCTTTGATCACTTGAATAAAATGAATCTTTCTTGAAAAATTACATCACAAAAGACTTGCCTAAATAGCAATCTAGGAATGGACAAATCCCAAATTTTCATAGAGGCCGACCTTGTAAGTATCATCAATTATTAAATTCCCAAAGAGACTACTATGACCTGTTACTCATATGGGCCCACTTGTTACTCATATGGTCCCACAAGCATATACCTAGCGGTTGCTAGGTTCCCAAAGAATACACCAAATCACTGAGATCTAGTGGTCACTAGGTTCCCACAAAATACAAGTAGATGATACATAGCAGTTGCTAAGGCTACTTTAGATAGGCACTCGACCCCCTCTATCTATCAAGGTCTAGCCCTATCTAGATATGGGAGACTGCCCCACACCTATATAGAGATTTGGAGGTGGAGGGGGGGAACTCACAAGAGACTATCAATGATATGCTGGAGGAATGGGAGAAGGTGGCTAGGGGTGGTGGATCTATATATAGGGGGATGGGCCCTATATATAGATGGGGACTTTGCCATATATATAGAGAGAGGGGGCCCATATATCTATATAGGGCACTTTGATGTGGGCTATTGGATCCAACAACCACCAAAGATTCCACCAACCACTAAATATTCCCATTACGACCCATATATATAGATAGGCCTTCCACCAACCACTAATTGTTCCCACTACCACTAAAGGTTCCCACTACGACATAGATATAGGAGCTCTTCAAATGAGGACTAAAGATTCATCCAACGACCATTCCCACAGAATAGTCCAAGTCATTGATACCTAGTGGTCACTAGGTTCCCACAAAATCCAGTGAGCCGCTAATACCTAGTGGTCACTAGGTTCCAAAACAATTTGACAAGTCCTTCATAGGTTCCCAAACATCCCAACTTGTCATTCATACCTAGTAGTCACTAGGTTCGCAAACATCCCAACTTGCCGTTCATACCTAGCGGTCACTAGGTTCGCAAACATCCCAACTTGTCATGCATACCTAGCAGTTTCTAAGTTCCTTTACACTATGACAAGTCATCCATACTTTGCGATCGCAAGGTTCCAGTAAACTACGACAAGTCATCTGTAAACTACAACAAGTCATACATACCTAGAGGTCGCTAAATTCCCAAAGATCTGAACTTGTCATTCATACCTAGGGATCGCTAGGTTCTTAAAGGAATACAACAAGCAAGATTCTCCTTGCTAACATCCCCCTAAATCCTGACATGGAGGAAAACATAGAAGATGTCAAACATAAACATCCCCCCTTGATGGCAGCTTCCTAAATTCTGAGCATGTCCTAGAATTGTACAAATTTGACTTTCATGAGAGTTTCTCTGAAAATATATGCTGCTTGATCCTTTGTCCTGCATTATATGAAATCAATCGATCCCTCCCTTCTTATGTAATGAATCCACTCCACATGTTACCTCAATCATCAATGAAGCCATTCTTCATTAGATACCTTTGTCATCAATGAATCCACTCTTCATTGAATACCTTTGTCGTCAATGAATCCACTCTTCATTGGATACCTCAATCATCAATGAAGCAACTCTTCATTGTATACCTCAAACATCAATAACCATGCCAAGCAATTGGAACAATCTACTTTCCTTGATCAAATGAGTACATCCATTTATAGTGTGACCTCTCATCACATCTATGGCCACCTACCAAAACATACAAGGAAGAATCAACAATGAGATCCAAATAGCTCGGTGTATGCCCTCCTTTCTCTTTCAGTCAAGGACAAACTGTGTTATCATTCCTCCTCCTGTACCTGCGACTGTCATAGCCAAATCCAAGGTGATCATCATTTCTTTGAGAACTTGTATATGTCGCACAATGAGGCTAAGAATGCCCCCTATGTCCTCCAAAAGACGTTTGTGTGCGGAGATGTAATTAATAAAAAACATACATTTTAGAAAATGGTTAGCAACGATTGAAATACACGGTATGGTCCTGATGTTTTTTAATGTAGGTTCATTTGGACACTCAAGAGAGATGGAAACTTTGCAACAGCCAAGAAAAGCTAAAACAAAGACGGGACCAACAACATGCCCATCACCTTTTCGATGCACAAGAACCATGTTCAACCATGCAGAAAGAAGCATAAAAGAGAGGAGGGGAAAATGTGTTATTCTTCATCAATCATGACAGCAAGTGAATGGGATTAGAAGGATGTTATCCAAAAAATTTAAATTCAAGGGAACCTCTTGCTTGATCCATGCTGCCAACTTCATAAAGCTTCTTGCTGACATAAATATAATAAAAGTCCCTTGATTATTGTCTTCAGGTTAGTTATTTTGCTTCGGATCCCACTGTCGGATCCATCTTCGGGGGAATAAGGAG
This sequence comes from Torreya grandis, assembly GCA_037957365.1. Classification (NCBI taxonomy): domain Eukaryota; kingdom Viridiplantae; phylum Streptophyta; class Pinopsida; order Cupressales; family Taxaceae; genus Torreya; species Torreya grandis. Next base: position 1,369,843 of record JARHVA010001496.1, read on the forward strand.
TGAAGCATTGCAGTGGGTTTAAAATCTCACACACAGCCGATTTCAGAAGAATCCAATTCAAGTCTCTTAATCAAAAATTTACATTGACCTTAAAAATCACTTGTGTCTGGTTATAAGGATGCAAACAACTAACAAAAGAAAGTAATACAATGAAGTCGTGGATATATGTCCACTCAAGATAGTTCCTTCACACACAGAGTTTCTTGTACACCCACATGTATCTCAAAAAAGACAATAAGATACGGATCTAGTCTCAGAATATGCAACATAGAAGTTATTTTTTCTCAATCCAGGGAGTATGCGTCGATTTATAGTCCTAAAGTAAATCGGAACGGAACGAACCTGGGGTGAGAGGCGTTGGCAATGAGTACACCAGGGGGCATAGAAATCCACGAGAATATAATCGAAGGTGGAAATGGCAGAATCGAAATTGGTGTCATCCAGCTCAATAACTCTTCCCTTCTTTCCGAATCGCTGCTCTTCATTACACCAAGCATGTAAGCTTATCACCATCCATGTCAGTATATACACCATTCTTGTACGCGATGGCGAAACAGCCATCTTGTTCATGTTTCCTTCAATTGCTGCCGCTTACCCTACCCCGACACCTTCCCCTTCCTCTGAGTGCTAAATGATTTTAATTTTAAAATAAAACTCCCACCAGCGATTTACAAAGGTAGGAAGAGATTTTAATAATGTTTATGATATTAAAATAGTTCATGAATGAATGAAAGATTTTAATAATGTTTATGAGATTATAGAGTTGATGTTTTATTTGCTGCTAACATTACTAATAAATTTTATTTTATTAGTTTTTGAAAAAATTTAATTTTTTATGATGTGGGATTTTTTTATTATGGATTTTGACTAAAAAATTAGTTGTTTTGTCTAGTCTCACCTCTTCAAATAAGTTGGTTAGTTGTCTACCTTCATGTTGTCATTGTACTTGATATGAATGTCATTGTAGGTTGCACACTCTATGATGTAGCGTCATTCTGCCTCCATTGTCCCCTTATTACAAAATAGGCATATTCTTGTTTCCCACTCCTCAGATATTGTTCACCTATTGGTTTTCACATCTAAGATGATGCGAAGTAGTCCTTAACTGAACCATCAACATTTTCACATTCCATTTCATTTATGCTTCTATTTATTCATTTTCGTCAAATTTTCTTAAGTCAAATTTCAAAAATATTTGTGGTGTTGCATATTTTGATTAAGTTTTCCTATACCAATGTCATTGTGCATCGCAATTCACAATAATGGCATAAGTTTTGGAAATGATTAGGGTGTTACAAATTTTGAGTTTGGTTTCCTATAGCAATGTCATTGCATAACACAATTAACAACACCAGGAAAAATTTATAAAATATTTAGTGTGTTGCATACTTTGATTTGGGTTATCTACACTAATGTCATTGCAGAATGCAATTAACAACACTATGACAAAATTAATAAATATTTGGGGTGTTGCATATTTTTAGATGGGTTTCTCATACCAATATCATTGCAATAAGAAATTAAAAACATTGTGAGGAAGTTTTAAAATATTTTGGGTGTCACATATTTTGAGTTGTGTTTTCCATGCTAATGTCATTACATGGTGCAATTAGAAACACTGGGACAAATTTTAGAAATATTTGGAGTGTTCCATATTTTGAGTTTGGTTTCTTGTACCAATGTTTTTGCATGATGCAATTCATAACACTCAGACAAATTTCAAAGATATTTGGAGTGTTGTATATTTTGAATCATGTTTCCCATTATAAAGTATTTACATGATGTGACTAGTAACACTTGAACAAATCTCATAAATATTTTGGGTGTTGCATTTCTTGATTTCAGTGTCCCGTAACAATATCATTGAATGTTGTAATTTTTAACACTAGGACAAACTTCATATATATTTGGGTTGTTGCATATTTTTAATTGGGTTTCCCATACCAATGTCATTGTTTTACGTAATTGGTAACACTAGAAAACATTTTGTAAATATTTTGGATGTTTCATATTTTGAGTCAAGTTTCTCATACCAATGTCATTATGTGGAGTAATTCATAACGTTGGGATGCATTTTATAAATATTTGTGGTGATGCATATTTTGAGTTATGTGTCCCATACCAATGTTGTTTTGTAACATAATTTTTAACACTGATAAATTTCATAAATATTTGGGGCATTTTCATATTTTGACTTGGATTTCCCTTCTTAATGTCATTGTGCATTATAGTTCACATCAAAGGGACATATTATATAAATATTTTGGGTGTTGAATATTTGTAGTTGGGTTTCTTGTACGAATTTTGTTATGCAGCATAATCTACAACACTTTGGCAAATTTCAAAAATATTTTGGGTGTTGCATATTTTGAGTCGGTTTTTTCATATCAATGTCATTGTGCAATGCAATTCATAAGACTAGGACAAATTTTATAAATATTTGGGATGTTACATATTTGGAGTTGGGTTTTTTGTATTAGTATCATTTCCCAATGTAATTCATAACACTATGACAAATTTGTGAAATATTGGGGATATGCATATGTTTAATCAGGTTTCTTGTACCAATGTAATTTCACCATATAATTTGTAACACTAGGACAAATTTATGAAAATTTTTGGGTGTTGCATATTTATTTTAATTTAGGTTTCATATACCAATGTCATTGTGTGATTCATTTTGTAACACTAGGATAAATGTCAAAATTATTATTGGTGTTGTATATTTTGAATCAGGTTTATATACTAATGTAATTGGTGCAATTTGTAAGGATGGGAAAAGTTTCAAAATTATTTTGGGTATTGTATATTTTAATTTGGGTTTCTCATACCAATGTTTTTATGTGGAGTAATTCTTAATACCATCAAAAATTAAATAAAAATTTAGGGTGTTGCATAATTTGAATCAAGTTTCTCGTAACTATTTCATTATGCAATGTAATTTGTAACACTGAAAAAATATTCATAATTATTTGGGGTGTTGCATCTTTTGGGTTGGGTTTCATGTAGAAATGTCATTGTAAAATGAAATTCATAACACTCGGACAAACCTAAAAAATATATTGTGTTGCATATTTTGAGTCTAGTTTCCCATACTAATGTCATTGCATAGCAAAATTCATAACAGTGGGACAAATTTTAGAAATATTTGGGATGTTGTATATTTTGAGTCATATATCTCATACCATTATCGATGGATGATGCAAATCACAACATTGAGACAAATTTATGAAATATTTGGGATGTTACATATTTTGAGTCAGGATTCCCTTACTAATGTCATCGTAGGGGGAAATTTGCAACACTAGGAATAATTTAATAAATATTTTATGTGTTGCATATTTTGAGTTGGGTTTCTAATACTAGTATCATTGTGCATATAAATTTGAAACACTAGGATAAACTTCAAAAATATTTAGGGTGTTGCTTATTTTGAGTAGGGTTTCTTATACCAATGTAGTTATTTGATGCAGTTTGCAACACTGAAGTGTTGCATATTTTGAGTTTGCTTTCTCATTCTAATGTCATTACACTTCATAATTCACAACAATGGGACATGTTTTATAATTATTTTGGCTGTTGCACATTTTTAGTCAGGTTTCCCATTCCAATGTCATTATGTGGTGTAATTTGCAATAATGGGACATTTTTCAAAATTATTTTATGTGTTGCATATTTTGAGTCAGGTTTCTCATACCAACATTGAGCATGATGCAATTTATAATGTGGGAAAATTTTAGAAATATTTGTGGTGTTTCATATTTTGAGACATGTTTCCCATACTAAAGCCATTACATGATGCAATTCACAAAACTAGTATAAATTTTAGAATACTTAGGGTGTTCCATATTTTGAGTCAGGTTTCTCATACCAATGTCATTATGCAATGTAATTCTCAATATTGAGAATAATTTTATAATTATTCTGGGTGTTGCATATTTTGAGTTGGGTTTTCCATACCAATTTCAATGTGTGTCATAATTCGAAACATTATGACAAATTTTACATATATTTGAGGTATTGCATATTTTATGTTGGGTTTCTTATAATGTCTCTACGTGTCATAATTCACAACATTAGGACAAATATCATAAATATTTTTTTATTACATATTTTGAGTCATGTTTCCCATACCAATGTCATTACATGGTATAAATTTTAACATTGGGAAAAAAATTGAAATATTTTTGGTTTTTTACATTTTGAGTGAAGTTTTTCATACTAATGTCTTTGTGTGGAACAATTTACAACACTGGGACAAATTTAAAAAATATTTTGGGTGTTACATATTCTAAGTAGGGTTTCCCATTCCAATGTTTTTGTACAACACAATTCACAACACTAGGACAAATGTTTAAAATATTTGGGGTGTTACATATTTAAAGTTGGGTTTCTTTACCAATGTTTTTGCATAGTGCAATTCATAACACTGATAATTTTTTTTTAAATATTTTGGGTGTTGCATTTTTTTACTCAAGTTTCCCATATAAATATTGTTGCTCTTTACAATTTGTAACACTACAAAAAATTTATAAATATATGGGATGTTGTACATTTGAAGTCACATTTCCTATACCAATGTCATTATGCATCATAATTCATAACACTAGGGAAAAATTCATAAATATTTGTGGTGTTGCATATTTTGAGTCATATTACTTATACCGATGTCCATACATAATTCAATTCACAATAATGGGATAAATTTTGTAAATATTTATGGCGTAACATATTTTGAGTAGGGTTTCTCATGACAATCTCATTGTACATCACAATTCAAAACATTGGGTCAAATTTCATAAGTATTTTGAGTGTTGCATATTTTAAGTAAGGTTTCCTATACCATTGCCATTATAGTCACAATTCAAGACAATGAAAACATTTAAAAATTATTTGGAATGTCGTATATTTTGAGTAAGGTTTTTTGTAGCGATGTCGATGCACATCATAATTTACAACAATGAGACAAAATTCAGAAATATTTGGAGTGTTTCATATTTGGATTTGGGTTTCCAATGCCATTGTCTTTGTGTAGTTTAATTTGTAACATTAGGACAGATTAAATAAATATTTATGGTGTTGTATATTTTGATTTAGTTTTCCCATACCAATTTTATTGTGTGGTACAATTTGTAACACTAGGACAAATTTTAGAAATATTTGTGGTGTTGTATATTTTGAGTTGAGTTTCTTATACTAATGTCATTACATGGCATAATTCACATAGTGGGATAAATTTTGAAAATATTTATGGCATTTCATATTTTGATTCGGGTCTTTTATACCAATGTTGTATTGCATAGAAATTCTCAACACAATGAAAATTTTCATAAATAATTTTGGTTTTACATATTTCGAGTTGGCTTTACCATAACAATGTCATGCGGTACAATTCATATCACTAGAATAAACTTTTGAAATATTTTAGGTGTTTCTCATTTTCAGTCAAATTTCTCATTCCAATTTCATTACACGTTGAAACTCATAACCAAGGGACATATTTTGAGTCAAGTTTCCTGTACCAATGTCATTACTTGACACAATTCATAAAATTGGGACAAATTTTAGAAAACTTGTGGGTGTTGCATATTTTGATTCGGTTTTCTCGTACTAATCTTCTTGCATAATGCATTTAGAAACATTAGGATAAACTCAAAAAATATTTGGGGAGTTACATATTTTCAGTCGTTGTTCTTGTACAAATGTCATTACATAACACAATTCAAAACACTAAAAAAAATTGGAAATATTTGGGGTGTTATATAATTTGAGTCAGGTCTCATGTACCAATGTTGTTGCACAATGCAATTTACAACACTAGGACATATTTCAAAAATATTTTTGGTGTTGCATATTTTGAGTCAGGTTTACAACACTAATATTTTTTTGTCTCATAATTCACAATAGTAGGAAAAATTATGGAAATGTTTGGTGTGTTAGATATTTTAAGTTGGGTTTCCCATACCAATGTCATTGCATGGCACAATTCACAACAATAGAACACACTTCTAAAATACTTGAAAAGTCACATATTTTGAGTCAGATTTCTTGTACCAATGTACTTGCATGGTATAATTCACAACACTAGGACAAATTTCAAAAATACAAGGTGTTGCATATTTTGTGTTGAGTTTCCCGTACCAATATAGTTATGCAACGTAATTTTTAATACTTGGAATAAATTAGGAAATATTTTGGGTGTTGCATATTTAATGTCAGGTTTCCCATACGAATGTTATTAATTGGTGTAATTCATAACAATTTGACACATTTCAAAAATATATGGATAAATTTCATAAATATTTGGGGTGTTGCATTTTTTGAGTCATGTTTCTAATACCAAAGTCATTGCATGATGCATTTTGTAAGACTAGGATAAATTTCAAAAATATTTGGGGTGTTGCATATTTTGAATTGGGTTTCCCCTACCGATGTCATTGTGCATCACAATTTGTAACAATAGGAAACATTTTAAATATATTTAGGTTGTTGCATATTTTGAGTCAAGTTTCCCATAATAATGTCATTGTGCAGAGCAATTCAAAACATTGTGACCCATTTTATAAATATTCAGAGTGATGCATATTTTGAGTTGGGTTTATTGTACTAATGTTGTTGTGTGATTCAACTCACAAAACTGGTATAAATTTCATAAATATTTGGGTTGTTTCATATTTTGTGTTGGATTTACTATCCCAATGTGGTTGTGCATTATAATTCGCATCAATGGGACATATTAAAAAAACATTTGGGGTGTTGGATATTTTTATTTGGGTTTATTATACCAATGTCATTATGTGTCATAAAAGGCCATAAACATTGAAAAATACCATAAGCATTGAAAAATACCAAAAAATGTCAGCATGTTCCTAGTAGTACTATTTTTAATACATGTGTATATATAACATATCATCATTTCCTATAAACACATGTTTCACACTTCATTTGAATGTGATACAGGCATACCCAGGTACACGATATATGCACATATAAATGTTGAGATTTCCCTCTACTCACATAATTAGTATGTTAGAGGCATCTGCTTCTTTAATCACATCACACCTAGGTTATATTTTTCTATGATCACTTTCAATTATCATGTTTGAAATTATATACTTACACATGCTTATACCTTTCACAATATACTTAATATGTTATGTACTTAACATTGTTTGCTAACACATATTTGTAGGAACTAGTATGCTAGGTTCATGCTAGTTGTTTATATTTGTCCTAATTTTCCATTTTAGCAGTTCCTTAAGTGTGTTCCTTGATTGCTATTGTCTTGCATTATATTTTTTATTTAAGCATTTGAATATGATCTTTTGATTGTGGCCCCTATGCCATGCTTGCCTATTTGGACATTTTAATATGTCATTATTTGTTGTATGGATATTTGAATATGTCATTCTATACTTAGTGGACATTTGACTAAGTCATGTTTTTTTGATTGTGTGGAACTTGAACATGCCCCTTGTATGAAGTCCCCTTGGACCATTTCTTTTTCCATTACTTTTGAGTGATCTTGTGTGTGTCTGTTTGATTGCTTATGGAGATTGTAATATTAATTTTTATATGTTTCCGTGATATATATCATGCATCTTAAGACTTGATATGATCACATAATATGTGATTCAAATGTTATATCTACCTAGACATGTTACTCTTATATGCTACATGATTGATACATAGCTTATACATTTATCTAATCTTTTTGAGGTAAGGTAAGTACTAGATTCTAATTATCTTCACCTCAAAAAGTGGTGGGCGGGGGGCGGGGGGGCGGAAGGGGCGCGGGGCGCGGGGGAGGGTGGTGGTGCATGTCATAAACACATGGCTTTCACATTTTCATAGTTTTAGATTTTAGTAGAGGCATGTCAAAAAGGTATGACTCACTTTTTTAGTATCCAACATCTCTAGATTATATTGGGAACATGTTATGGAAATATGTTATCCACATTTACACCAATTCTTAACTTTCCTATATTTAATGTGGGCATGACATAGAAACATGTCCTCCACACTTGCAATGATTTCAACATTCATGACATTTTATAGTTATATGATCTAGATACACATTTATGGCAGTATTTTATACATTAGTATTATTATTATTATACCTAGATTTTAGCTTGGGACATATATGAGGTGCATATACCATACAAAGGGCACCTAAAATTGAAAAATAAAATCATTTTATAGATTTCAAATACTATTATGGAATGTTATTATACCTAGGATGGAATGTTATTGAGCTAATCTACTAAAATAGTTGGATCAGTTTTGAAAGGTTGAGTTAATTAAATAACTCAATCTTACCAAAATTATATGCTAGATTTGATTAAATCATATAAATTTACCAAATTTATAGGTTGAATTTGATTAAGTCATCCACCCTCATTGGATTTATATTTTGAGTTGATTAAATCACTCACACTCACTAGACTATGCACATATTTGGGTTGCACGATTGAGATGAAACAAGCTCAATGTCCATGTTACAACTCACCTTTAAAATAAGGTTAGGGATATGTGTAATCAAATATATTTATATATGTAATTATAGATTCATAATTGTCCTAATCTCATATTCAATGCTTCATGATGAAACATCCTTTCAAATCAAATTGCCAAAAGGCGAGATGGTTGCAATGACACACACTTTAAAATTATTTCAATTTAAGATTTCATCTATTGATCATATATTGTAACGTGCTCTTATTTTTAGGTCAATCACCAAAAAATCACTCAAGTTGGGCTCACACAAAAACAAGGTGTGTCATATACACCTAAGTATGCATTTCTTTCCTTTAAACTAGAAATTGCATTACTAGATTAAAAGGGGGGGTAAATATAGATGCTAAAATCATATATGTAGTACCTCAATCTTGTACACTTTTTAAATACCTTTCATGGTTGTACCTTTCAATTCTAGACATGTCCATTGCCAAAAGGCTCATATTCATTATCTCTTTGTGCCTAAATTGTTTATCTCTTAGCCCGACCATTGTTATTCTTATGACTAGGCCTTTTATATTGTGTATAAATATATAAACCTAATTATTATCTTTCACTATCAATTTTGGACCTATACCTATTTTATATCTTCTTAGACACCTGCATCTTAAACAAACACCAACGATAATGCAAGCGTCCACTTTTCCGATAAAATATATAGTGCCCAAAATTCATCCAAATTTACAAAATGTGTTATAAAGGTCATCCCAAGTGATTGAGTATATGATATTTCTAAGAAGGATTGGTATATATACAAGATCAACCCTCATTCATTCTTAACATATCAATTACCTGGAAATCACATATAGCTCACAAGGCCGTAAACTAAGAAGCACTCAATCAAGCATTCAAGTGAGTAAACCTATCCTATTCATCCTTATTTCTATATTAGTCATAGAAGTAATATTTCTATAGGTTTAAATCAATCTAAGAGCAGCCCATAAGCCATATTTACCAAGTGACAAGCTAAGTCACTACATGTCTTTGCTTATCACACATTACATCATTGTGCACACATAAGTCAACACGAAGGGGAGAAATATATAAGTCTAAGGCCATTTTTAGAGTATTGAATATGTAGGTAGCACCCATTGACATAAGGGTCTTTGGGTCAGCTTAAAATTATGAGCTAACTAACCCATTTTTTCCATCATCACTCCAAGGGCAAAGAACTAGGGTTTGATCATTTGATAAAGAGAAAAAACTTGTTCGCACATTCTAAAAATATTAGAATAAAGAATCAAAATGCAAATCCATAAAAAGAAATATTACAAAAAGATAAAAATGAAAATGAACAACTATAAAAGGCAATGTTACAAAAATATTAGGAACAAAAGTTGAAAAATCAAACTCAAGATAAGCAAAGAAGTATTCTAAAAAGAGGGTTAATAACAAAGGAATTTTCAAATCAAGACATGCCTACAAAATAAAAGGACACAAATATGATTTCCAAGGATCCAAACATCATATATATTCCATGTATAGAGGAAAAAATAATTAAGTGCAATACTTCAAAGTCTATGCTTTCATCCTCAAATAAAGAAGTCAAGGCACAAATTACATCTTTTCCTAGTGTGCAAGCAAGTATACATGACTATTCTCTATCCCATAATGAGATGAAACATTTTGACCATGATGAACATACCCAAGAAAAACAAACTTTGAAGAAGGAAAGTCCAATCTATGGTTAAATTGGTTTTTCATACACAGATGTTCAAAATGACACATCACAATTTCAAGAACAACCTAAGAAGTTCCATGTCTCCTATAATAATGATTAGATAGATGATTATGATTATAATAATACATAATATTGGTATGATTATGATGATATTGATTATGTAACATATTAATATGACACACATGATATAGAGCCTTCATAGAGGCATCTCTTTGATAAGTATATTGGCTTATAGTAGAGCTTTTCCTTGTACATGTCTTCTTTTCTTACCTTTCCTAGTATTCCAAAAATACAAAAAAATCAAATATTCCAAAATACCATAAACATTGAAAAATACCAAAAAATTTCATTATGTTCCTAGTAGTACTATTTATAATACTTGTGTGTAGATAACATATCATTCATTTCCTATATACACATAGTTCATGCTTCATTTGAGTGTGATACAAGCATACCCAGGTACATGATATATGCACATATAGATGTTAGGATTTCCCTCTACTAACATAATTAGTATGTTAGAGGCATCCGCTTCTTTAATCACATCACACCTAGGTTATATTATTCTATGATCACTTTCAACTAAGATGTTTGAAATTATATACTTACACATGCCTATATCCATGCTTATACCTTTCAAAATATACTTGATAAGCTATGTACTTAACATCATTTGTTAACACATATTTGTAGGAAATAGTATGTTAGGTTCATGCTAGTTGTTTATATTTGTCCTAATTTTCCATTTTAGCATTTCCTTAATTGTGTTCCTTGATTGCAATTGTCTTGCATTGTATTGCTTATTTAAGCATTTTAATATGCTTCATTGATTGTGGCCCCTATGCCATGCTTGCCTATTTATACATTTTAATATGTCATTATTTATTGTATGGACATTTGAATATGTCATTCTATACTTTGTGTATATTTTACTAAGTCATGTTCTTTTGATTGTGTGGCACTTGAGCATGCCCATTGTATGAGGTCCCCTTGGACCATTTCCTTTTCCATTACTTTTGAGTGATCTTGTGTGTGTATGTTTGATTGCTTGTGGAGATTTTAATATTACTCTCTATACGTTGCCATGATATATATCATCCATCTTAAGAATTTATATGATCACATAACATGTGCTTCAATGCTATATCCACCTAGACATGTTACTCTTATATGCTAGATGATCGATACAGAGCTTATACATTTATCTTATCCTTTTGAGGTAAGGTAAATACTAGATTATAATTATCCTCACCTCAAAAGAGGGGGGCATATCAATGGGGGCATGTTATAGAGGCATGGCTTCCACATTTTCATAGTTTCATATTTTAGTGGAGGCATGTCAAAAAGGTATGACTTTCCACACTTTTTTAGCATCCAACATCTCTAGATTATAGTGGGAACATATTATGGAAACATGTTATCCACATTTACACCAATTTTTAGGTTTTCTATACTTAATGTGGGCATTACATAGAAACATGTCCTTCACACTTGCAATGATTTAAAAATTCATGAGATTTTATAGTTATATGAATCATATACACATTTTTGGCAGCAAGCTATACATTAGTATTCTTATCATACCTATATTTTAGCTTGGGACATATATGAGGTGAATACGCCATGCAAAGGGAACCTAAAATTGAAAAATAAAATCATTTTATATATTTAAAATACTAATATGGAATGTTATTATACCTAGGATGGACTTTTATTGAGCCAATCTACTAAAATAGTTGGTTTAGTTTTGAAAGGTTGAGTTAATTAAATCACTCAATATTACCAAAATTGTATGATAAATTTCATTAAATCATATAAATTTACCAAATTTATAGGTTTAATTTGATTAAATCATCCACCCTCATTGGATATATATTTTGAGTTGATTAAATCAGTCACACTCACTAGACTATGCACATATTTGGGTTGCACGATTGAGATGAAACAAACTTAATGGCCATGTTGCAACTCACCTTTAAAATAAGGTTGGGGATATGTGTAATCCAATATATTTATATATGTAATTATAGATTCATAATTGTCCTAATCTCATATTCAATGCTTCATAAGGAAACATCCTTTCAAATCAATTTACCAAAACGCAAGATGGTTGCAATGACACACATGTGTACTCCTGACCTTGGTCTCCTTAATTCCAAGCATTTAAAATTATTTAAATTTAAGATTTCATAAATTGATCATATATTTTAACATGCTCTTGTTTGTAAGTCAATCACCAAAAAATCACTCAAGTTGTGCTCACACAAAGACAAGGTGTGTCATACACACCTAGTTACAAATTTCTTTCCTTTAAACTATAAATTTCATTACTAGATTAAAAGTGGGGTAAATATAGATACTAAAATCATATATGTAGTACTTCAATCTTTTACACTTTTTAAATACCTTTCATGGTTGTACCTTTCAATTATAGACATGTCCATTGCCAAAAGGCTCACATTCACTATCTCTTTGTGCCTAAATTGCTTATCTCTTATCCCAACCATTGTTATTCTTATGACTAGGCCCTTTATATTGTGAAAAAATCTCTAAACCTAATTATTATCTTTCATTGTCAGTTCTGGACCTATACCTATTTTATATCTTCTTGGACACCTGCATCTTAGACAAACACTAGCGATAATGCAAGCGTCCACTTTTCCTACAAAATATATAGTGCCCAAAATTCATCCAAATTTACAAAATAAATGTGTTTTAAAGGTCATCCCAAGTGCTTTAGTATATGATATTTATAATAATGATTGACATATATACAAGATCAACCCTCATTCATTCATAACAAAGCAATCACCTAGAAATCACATATAACTCACAAGGCCATATAATAAGAAGCACTCAATCAAGCATTCAAGTGAGAAAACCTGTCATATTCATCCCTATTTTTATATTAGTCATAGAAGAAATATTTCTACAGGTTTAAAGCATTCTAAGAGAAACCCATGAGCCATATTTTCCAAGTTGCAAGCTAAGTCACTACATGTCTATGATTATCACACATTACATCATTGTGCACACACAAGTTGACATGTAGGGGAGAAATATATAAGTCTAAGGCCCTCTTCAGAGTATTGACTACGTAGGTAGCACCCATTGGCATGAGGGTCTTTGGGTTAACTCAAAACTATGAGTTGACTAACCCATTTTTTCCATCATCACTCCAAGGGTGAAGAACTAGGTTTGATCATTTAATAAAGAGAAAAAACTTGTGTGCACATTCTAAAAATATCAGAATAAAGGTGATAGAAAACCCATAAGGCTCCAAGTGGTCGCATCCAAATCTTGTTAATATTCCATACAATATACCTATGTTGATGGAGTTGTCCAAATTCAATACAAGATTTTGAGGCCACATAAACAATATTTCTAGATTCTAATGACTATTCCAGGATCATCTTTCGATCCACATATAGCCTATTCCAGATTAGACCTACAAGCACATAGTAAACCAAGTATCATTTGTTTCCAATTCATTACAATATCTATCAATAGTTATACTTTACTATTTTTAGTAATCTCGGTTGTATAAATTTAGAATATGTTTTATTTGAGTTTTTTATTAATTGGCCTATTCATTAGGTTAGTTCACCACCTTTCTGTAAAAGCTAATCTTATCCCCTTAATTATAGATATCCCTTTATCTAAATTTAGGGTTAAACAAGGAGAAAACATTTCAATAGCATTTTTTCACTAATTTTAATTCTCCTTTATTTTTTTTTATTTTTTTTTTACCTTTTCTTGTTTTCTTCTTTGTTTCATCTTTTTTTAATTGAAATCATGTAATATATTTCATTGCATAAATATATAATATATCCATGATAAAAAAGGCTAGTATTTTTTTACTTATTTTTTATTGGTGGGATATAAATAAGATAAAACTATGAATATTCAAATTATGTAAAATAATGCATTAACTATATAGATTTGAATGTGAAAGAGATATATTGATATTGCACTTTTTATATTTATATTTGAAAAATATAGGGAAGAGAGATGTAATTAGTTAAATTATGTTGCTCATTGCAATAATTGTAGTCCATGAAATTATTCTATGGTTGCCCTATAATCACTCAAATTAGGAAACATGAGCTCAAACCTTATGTGAACATTGTTAGTGAAGCTCACACCCCTACGGTGATCAATAATGTCAAGGCTATGTGAGTACTATCCAAGTTGACTATGTAGCTATGTGTCACCTTAAACCACTGCACATACACCCGTATATATCTCTTGTGCATGTATTTGCCTTCTATATTATGCATGGATCATCTTTTCCTTCTCTTTTCTTTAAAACCCTAATTGTACTTTTGACACCAAGGTGACTTGAAAAATAGGTTAGAAAGTTGGTTTGGATAACCCCAACCTTTCCTTATTGAGTGACTAAGAATTTCCTACATTATAATACTCCAAATAGGGCTCAAACCACACATAGTTCTCCTACCTAGGGGTATGTGTGCACCATCATTATCATGCTAGAATAAAATGTAATGTTTGGCTTTTGACACTTGGCACCATGCAAATTTTCACATCTTTTAACTTATTTTGGGTATAGTTATCTAAACAAGTATAAAACCATTAAAATTTAGATTGCATATGATATATCATTCATCATACAAATTTGAATGCTAAATTTTTTTTTCTTTTCTTACTGAATATATAAATGGCAAAATGATAAGGCATTTCATTGATTTCTATTGTGTTGCTATCTAGTTGTGCACAATTACTTCATATGCTTGTTAATACCTCTATGACTGTTTGGCTCAAGAAACAAAGTGTCAAAATTTGTCTGGATCCTATTAACAAATCCAAGATACCTATGGTGACCATTCCTATCTACTATCTATTAAAATTATCTTTGTAGGTTTTGTTAGCCTTTTATATAATATATCACTGCACTTGTATATTAAAATGATTTATATGTAATTTTTTATCCTCGATCCCATGTGTAAAACCTAATTTCATATTCATTTTTGTTGAAACTGTAACTCCTATTATCATCAAATTATGCACCCTAGGACACTCTATTTAGCTCCTATAATTTGAAGCAACATTGAATCATCTCTTCAAGTTGTGGGGAACTTGTAAGAGAGATGAATCTCTAGGATTGAAGGGCTAGCTCCCTAGATATATCTTGATGTGCTTGTCACCTAATCTAATGATTACTTGGATGAAAAGGGATAGGAGTTACATGAAATTAAACTATTATAAAGGGGTGATACACCATGAATATCTCCACAAGATTATCAGACCAATTCACTAAGAAATCAAACTCACAAAACTAGCTTCTACCTCTTAGAGTACTCTAACATTAGCATTTCAAGCATGCAGGTGGAATGTATGAAAGACTACTCAAGGTGAGTGAACCAAAGGTCAGTGTTAGACACTAAGTCTAATTTTACATTTAAAAATAGACTCATACACTTGATCAACACTTCATGTGACCTATTATAATGAAATAACTTGTATTAGACATGGAAGGATTGAGAGGAAGCAAAAATTGATATCAACCACTTGACTTCTCACTATACATCTATTCACAAACTTACATGAGATAGTTTTATGATTAAAACCAAATTGAATATCTTATTTCAAATTAAAATTACAATATCCAACTTGCAAGGCTTCACCATAATAGGTGTGGTCTCCCTTTTAATAGCCAAAATGGCTTACATTTATAGAACTTGGAAGAAGAAAGAGAAAAGAGAAGTTGAAGAGGCACAAGGACAAGTGTCCAAAGGTGAAAATAATTTACAATTCATGGAATTGAGGTGGAAACTAGGTCATGAAATTTATTTACACATCATTCCTTCCCAAATTAACCTCTTATCCAAATGTGGTGTAGCAAATCTTCTCAATCATTCTCTCTTGTGAAACTGCCTTCATCATGGGCATTTCTTGAGCATTCCAAAGCAGGTCATGGACAAGTGTCTCATGTGTGTCAATGAGAGGAAGTTACAAAGGGGCATCCAACTATATTGGGAGTTTTTACAATCATGGATGTTCTCATACACAAGCACCATCATCACCTTACAACCATGATCACTCTCCCATAGGCCTTACTTGACAATTGGCACTAGCATCTTTCAATTATTCCTAATTGATCCATAAAAGGGGACTCATGACACATGGTGGGGCACTTCATACTCATGGAAACATCAGACACACCTTAAAATGCCTTCAAACCTAAGTTCCATGCTTTTCACTATGTCACTCGAGATGTCACTTTAGACTGGCTGAAGTGAGAGACCAAGTAGGGACACTTGTGAGTATTTCCAAGCTCTAAAAATGGTATGGAGAGTTGGTTAAAGTCCCAAGTTACCCTTCTAAGTGATTGGAATCCATTGATCATCTTTAGGACCTACAAAACACAAGAAAAATTCAAATAAACCTACTTATTACATGACCTATATGGATTCCATATAATTTTATTTGATGGATTTGATCCTCATGAAGTTGGAAACACCTTGTATTTTTCACTCATGGTCAAATTCATCCATTTTAGTGCATTTTTATCCTTATTTCTCCCATCGGGTCCTAAAATAGGGTTGGCAAGGGTTTTGAAGTGACTAGTCCTTTTAACATTTGTTCATGAAGGATACACGATATAAATATTTTAAAACTCCACTAAGGGATCCTCAAATACCATATCCAACTTCTCCAAATTCCTCAAGGTTACATGCAAATGGTCACAAAATTTTTGAGATTTTCAACTTGGCATTCGAGTTCTTCTTGTGCATTCTGTGAGGGTTTGGGATCTTTCAAGCCAAGAATTTATTTTTGGTGATTCTCTTGTACACTAATGGTTCAAAAAATTGTATATGCATCCCAAAAAATGTTACCATCATTGGAATATCTCTTCAAGAGCTAAAGATGAAACCTGACCCCTATTTGGCATTAGGTTAAGACCTTGCCAATAGGTCTATCTGCCACTTGAGACTCTACCTGACTCTACCTAACCCTGTAATGGTCTCCATCAAAATTTTGTGGTTGAGTGCATGGGAGAGGCTCTTAATAACTTACTATCTCTCTTGGTATATTGTATTCTTCATCTATCTTATGAATTTGACTTTCTCAAGGTGAACCATGCTTACGTTGTTCTTCTTATTGAGGTACATCATGAATCTCAGTAGGTTCATTTGCAACATCTTCTTCAAAAAAATTCTCAAGGTCTTCATGAAGTGGATATGGATCATCCAAGCTCAAGTAAAATTTCTCAAGTTCATCCCAAAATTCCAACTCTTCATGGTCAATATAAAGGGCTTGAAGTTCATTAACATTCTTACCAATTTCTTAGGGAACATCATGTTGGCTAATGGGTGCCTCTTCTTCATCTTGTGTTTCAAGTTGATCATCATAATCTTCCATGAAGCATGGAAATTCATCAATCCACTCAAGTTCTTTGTCAACCTTATACACACTCTGAATTTAATGAAGAATGTGTCTGGTAGGGGATATTACACTAGGATTCACACCTTGTGGCCTTAGATAGGCATTAATTAGAGTCACATGTGCTTCCAGAACATCTCCCAAATCTCTCTTTTTGGCTCTTGTGTTGGTTGCAACTGATGTAATTTGGTCTAACACATAGTTATATTCCTTTTGAAAGTTCATAAGACCTATACTTTTGCTGTTATTCTCTCCATGAGTATCCCTTTGCATGAGATTTCATTCTTTTGATGTGAGGCAAGGATTAATTCCTTCTTGTGCCACTAAGGCTTGATAACCTCCTCTACCATCATACACGAAATAACCTTGAGATTGTCCTCAATGATCCAAATGTTCCTCTCCGTGAACTAGGTTAGCATAGACTGGGACAAAAACCCTTGGGGATGGAGTGGAATTAAGATTATAGGCATTGGACTACCTATTGAAACCTTGTTGACCTTGTCCTCTTCCTTGGTAATTATATTGGGGTGGAGGTCTATAATTTTGTGAAGGATAATATTGGGGATTGGGTGGAATACTTGCATGCAATTGAGCTTATAATGATTGAATCATTTCATCTTTGTCTATAGAATTATCCACCTTCTTGGGAGTGGTTCTAGGCTTGGCATTGGCATTGGGAATTTGTGCTACACTTGGAGTTTCAACTAAACTATGAGACAACAAAGGCATAGAGATTCTTAGAGGCAATTTCTTAGGTTATATCAAACTATTCTCATCTTGAATAGCTATCCCATATGCATCTGATAGAGTAATCCTCCCATTTACTGCAACATTATTGCCATATCAGTGTTAATGACCTTGAGATAAGTGGGGAATACAAAGCTTAGATGAGGCCTCATGATAGGTGGCAATCTATACCATGTCTTTTGAAACCTTTAATTTAAATCCCCCATAAATTCATTAGGACCTCTCCTTATCACATTCAGTTGATGGATTAGTGAAATGTAGTCACTCTTATTCTCAAACCTATTCACCAACAACTCTCCAAAGTCATCCTAATTAGTAATGCAACCACCTCCCAATGTTCTATACCAATCAAGTGCTTTACCCTTGAGAGATATGGCAAGTAATATAATAGCTATGTTAACTTGAGTGATATTGTGGAAGTTGAAAAAATTTGAAATGTCCCTAATGTGCTCAGATGGGGTAATAGGGCCTTCTCGATTGAAGCTAGGGAGACTTTTGGTAGCAATAGGAGGAATATAATCATATGTAGGAAGATTAATTGAATTTTGGGTGTTGAAGGCTATGAAATCATGTTGCCTATCCATCTCTTCTTCTTTCTCTTGATCTCTTATCTCCTCAACTTCATCTTCTTCTTCAAAACCTTCTTGTTCAAGATATTCCTCAAGAGGAGTTTCAGGTAGAGGGACTTGATTGAATACTCTACTAGAAGATGATCTAGTGAGGACCATGAAGTATAATATGAATAACTTGATCTAAAACTAGAGATTATAACCTTTTTTAGTCACCAAATCTAGATTAGAAACACTTTTACAACCTTGGACTTGTCAAGACCAACATTCACCTTGACACGGAAGCAATTAGGACCAGCTATCCCATTGGGTGTGCCAGAACTGTTGTCATAAAATTGTGCACCCTAGGACACTCTATAAAGTTCCTACAATTTGATGCAACATTTAATCATCTCTTCAAGTTATGGGAAACTTGTAAGAGAGATGAATCTCTAGGATTGAAGGGCTAACTCCCTAGATATATCTTGATGTACTTGTCACCTAATCTAATGCTTACTTGGGTGAAAAGGGATAGGATTTGCATGAAAGTAAACTATTATAAGGGGGTGATACACCATGAATATATACACAAGATTATCGTACCAATGAACTAAGAAATCAAACTCACAAAACTAGCTTCTACCTCTTAAAGCACTCTAACATTAACATTTCAAGCATGAAGGTGGAATGTATGGAATACTACTCAAGGTGAGTGAACTAAAGGTCAATTTTAGACACTAAGGATACTTTTACACTTAAAAATAGACTCATACACTTAATCAACACTTCATGTGACCTATTAGAATGAAATAACTTGCATTAGACATGGAAGGATTGAGAGGAAGCAAGGATTGATATCAACCACTTGAATTCTCACTATACATCTCTTCACAAACTTAGACCAGATAGTTTTAGGATAAAAACCATATTACATATCTTATTTTAAAGGAAAATTATAATATCCAACTAGAAAGGCTTTGCCATACTAGGTGTGATCTCCCTTTTAATAGCCAAAATGGCTTACATTTATAGAACTTGGAAGAAAAGAGAGAAAAGAGAAGTTGAAGAGGAACAAGGACAAGTGTCCAAAGGTGAAAATTAGTTAGAATGCATTGAAGTTAGGTGGAAAAGGAGTCATGAAACTAATTTACACATCATATCTTCCCAAATTAACGTGTTCTCTAAATGTGGTGTAGCAAATCTTCTCAATCATTCTCTCTTATGAAACTGCCTTCATCATGGGCTTTTCTTGAGCATTTCAAAGAAAGTCATGGACAAGTGTCTCATGTGTATTTATGAGAGGAAGTTATAATCATGGATATTCTCTTACACAAGCACCATCATCACCTTGAAACTGTGATCACTCTCTCATAGGCCTTATTTGAAAATTGGCACTAACATCTTTCAATTCTTCCTAGCTGCTCCATATGAGGGGTCTCATGACACATGGTGGGGAACTTCATACACTTGGAAACATTAGACACACCTTAAAAGGCCTTAAAACTTAAGTTTTCATGCTTTTCACTATGTCATTTGAGATGTCACTTTAAATTGGATAGACTGAGAGACATAACAAGGACACTTGTTAGTATTTCCAAGCTTTTAAAATTGTATGGAGAGTTGGTTCAATTCCCAAGTTGCCCTCCCAAGTGATTGGCATCCATTGATCATATTCAAGACATGCAAAACACAAGAAAATGTCAAAAAAACCTACTCCTTACATGACATGTATAGATTCCATATAATCTGATTCCATGGATTTCATCCTAATGAACTTGGAAACAACTTCTATTTTAAACTCATGGTCAAATTCATCCATTTGGGTGTATTTTTAGCCTTGTTTCTCCCATCGGGTCTTAAAACAAGGTTGGCAAGGGTTTTGAAGTGACTAGCCCTCTTAACATTTGTTCATGAAGGATACACATTATAAATATTTTCAAATGCCAATGAGTGATATTCAAATACCCTTTCCAACTTATCCAAATGCCTCAAGGTTTCATGCAAATGGTCATGAAAGTTCTGAGCTTTTTAACTTGGCATTCGAGTCCTTCTTGTGCATTCTATGAGGGTTTGGGAGCTTTCACACCAATAATTTATATGAAAAAACTTTTAAACTAAAGGTTAAAACACTTTTATAGTCATCCCAAAACATTTTACCATCATTTTAATAGCTCCTCAAGAGCTAAATATGAAACCTGACCCCTATTTGACATTAGGCTTAGGCCTTGCCAATAGGTCTGCCTTCCACTTGAGACTCTACTTGACCCTCCAATGGTTTAATTTGAATATTTATGGCTTAAAAATATATAATATACCCATAAAATCATGAATTATTTAATTTAAAATCGTGGACAAGGCTAAAAATATATGTGACCCTCAACTTGGCTTCTAGGCCTACGGATTTCCCTCACATATGATTGTAACCTTTGTTGTGTAGGGTAGCCTGTTTGCCCTCAAACCTTATATAATTTTTTTTTAGGTATTTTTAGTAATCCTACAACTTATCCAAACTTAACTTTATCTCTTCTTGTATTTTGGTCACCTATTTTAGAATTTTTCCTCTGAACTATCTCTTCATGCATGGAAAACTGCCCCTATTCTGAGACAAAATAGAGATAGTTTTCATTGTTATATTTGGAAAATTTAACATTGTATAATATTATTTGACTCATAAGGGTGATGTGTACCAAATTTTAGCTTATAATTCAAAGGATAGACCTTTTAACTTCACACATTTGCTAGATAGACTTTCCTTAGCCAGGCTGTGTAGGATAGGCAGGGCATAGACTATGTTTGGATGTTTTATGGATTGACTTGAGATTTATTGAAGTATGAAAGGATAATAAATTCCTCCCATAACCTATTTAAACCATATTATAGTCTATTTTTCTTTGAGACACTTCTCATGCTTTTGGAAACCTAGACTAGTTTTATGACTGCCTAGAAAGGGAAATCACTATTTAGGCCTAGATGCAGGTGATTTGAGCTTGGTTTTAGGTTTTAAGAGCACAATAAAAACCTAATTTGATGTTATTAAAATAATATTAGTGATAATTTTACAATTTGAGCTCAATCTCTTTCACTAATTCATCTCTTATTCCCAAGACTAGGCTATCTGCTTGTTTGGACTGAGACACCCTTGCCTTGATTGTAACAATCATGTTTTACCCCTATAGGTGCATTTTTGGAAATGGTTAGGACTTATGGATGTTCAATAGGGGTTAATACTACTATCCAAGATCATGAATTAGTATTTGAGATCCATTTTTTTGCTTTGGAATGCCTTATACCTCCACCTAAGCCTCTTTTTCATCTCACTATTTGTCTTACATGTAGGTGGCAATTCATAGGCCTATAGGTGTTTGTATGTAATTTTAAACTTGTTCAAGGTGTGGTAGGTTCCCTTAATATTTCATTTAGACTCACATTACCTGATTTGAATCATCATTCTTACCTTGGAACCTTCAAAACACCATGTAGAAGTCAAATTAGATCCCTGCCTAACATGTTCACTGTAGGTGTTTGTTCTAGGCCTATTGTACAAACAGGGGGGTTATTTAGGAGATATAAAAACATAAAATTCTACCTTGAATCTATTATACTAGCTCAGGATTACCTTTTGGATCATTTGAGATGGTTCCCCCTTGATGACATAGTCTAGGATTCTTAAAGTGAAGTGCAAAGTCACTTTTTATCAACATCCTGTAGGTAATCATTGTCACAATTCAGTGATTATTTGGACATCTTTAGACTTCAATTACTCACCCTTCACTCAACTTCTATCCCTAAAAATTGTCATGAGCATTATATGTGGATAGGGATATTAGATCAAACAACTAGGAGCATTGGAAGCTCTTTTTGTCATGGTGTATGTTATCCCAAAAAACCTCTAGGACCTCCGTTTTGGTCATTTAAGGACTGTGAGCTCAATATGGTCTAATCATCCTTTGAAGGGAGAACTTTAACTTGTATAGAATTCTAACCTTAATAGCATAAACACTGTGATATTTTGGTTATGCTAGAGTATTAAGCTAAAATCTATCATATATTCACCATTCATACCTCTGTATAACCTCCTAAAGCTCAAGTATAAGACAATTATGAGTATACTCTGCTAACAAGGCAGTGAACGAGGAAAATTGAATAATTTGCCTTGAAAGGGTGTTAATTTGATATCTCAAAATGGAATCTAATGAAGTCACTTTGCTAACATGAATCTAAGAGAATTAACATCAACATGCAACTCCTTCCACATTGAGAAAACAGAGGTTATGCACCTATGACTGTAAACTTGAGAAATAAGTATAATTTGGAATTCTCCCTTAAGGACATCAAGAGAGAGAGTGTTGGGTGATGATAACACCATGGAGAGGGCCTATTCCAGCCTAAAAACACTTCATCAAAATCACACATAGATTCATATATTCTTGAAAACAAGAAACAGATGCACAATCATACCCCTCTTGAATGCAATTTCATAAAAGGTTGCCTAGACTATAAGTGATTATTAAATAAGGAGGAGCCACCAATTTAAGAGTTATTATTATGGATGTAAAGTAAACTTAGATTAATATCCACCCCTAAGACCATTCTTTCTGACTCCACTTGTATGACCCATAACAAGTGCTTGAATTTGCTCCTTTTTAGCTTGCCAAGACAAAATGAAGGAAAATAAGTTACAAATGGAATATTTTATGTAATATTTGAAACCCAAATGTGTAAAATTCCTGTGGGGAGGTGAAGAGTCACACCACCATGTTTTAGCTACAAGTGAACTCAAGGAGTCTGTACAAGTGCCCAAAAGGGCCTATTTTTAAGGAGAAATTGCCATTTCTTGCTCATGACTGATTCTTTCACTAACCTCTAAAAGAAAAAACATAATTTGACACCCACCACATTAATATTCACTTTGGTGACAAATATTGTAACTCCACCATTTGTACAAGTTATTAATAAGCTAAAAATGTGGCCAAAAGGCATATTTTACATATAAAGCATGGTAAAGGACAAATATATGACTTAAAAACATCTTAGGATACCTAAATGACCATATTAAAATATTTATATCACAATTTGAACCTTTGACAAAGTTTGACCTTGGTTTACCAACTTTAACTTTGTTTGAATAGACTAGTACAAGGAGGATGGGCTTCAATAAGGACTAGGGGAAGGACAAGTAAGCTATTTAGACCATTATGAGACATCACAAGACACATGAAACCTTATTCAAAAGTTAAAAATAATATAAGTTAACCTAAATTTGAATTAGGGTCAAATTTTGTCAATAACTTCACTTTTGACACATTCATGACCTAGAAAATAGGGTTAGAGATATGGGTTGGATAGCCCTAACCACACTCTAATGAATGGTTGAGTGTTGTCTACATTTCAAAAATCTGATGAGGGATCAAGATGCATGTAGTTATCCTACCTATGCATGTGTGTGCTCATTAATGATCTACTATAATGCAATTCAATTCTTTGGCATTTGACACTTGAAATATGTAACTTTGACCTTATTTCATATGTTCAAACTTGGTTGAGGGACTATTCCTTTGAGGGGTTTTCAGATTTTGATGCTTTTGAACAACATGTTAATTGTGCGTAAAAGCATGCCTAATATTTTTATAGATAGGAAGGCCTTAGGATTTATATATAAATGGATATTTCGATAACTTAACCCCATAATCAACATATGAATTGTATAAGCTAACTCAAGGGAGGGATTTTAAAAAAATAACCATTAAAAGAACACATTGTTGGGTGAATATTTTGTCACCAGCTAACTGATGAACAAAATAGGTAGTTTCAACCATAGCATAAGGATATTGGTCAGCCAAGTGTGTAGGTTTACCACATCAAAAGGGGACAAATCTCTCCTCTCATCAAGGGGAGGTTCCCTATAACTATGAGGAGTTATATACTATATATATGCAAAAAATAACACTCAGGAATAGGACAACACCATCCATCTCTCTTTTTTTAGAGATGACGTTCACAAACAAAGGAGAAATCAAGGTGAAAACACTGAAGGCACTTCTCTTCTTTCATAATTGGTCTTCTAGCAAATAGCAGTTCTTTCTGATAAGTAACAAGTAACTGGTAACATGGGGCATAGTAACCAACAGAAAAAGGTGTAGCACAAAGTCTCCACCTCAACTACCTAAGAGTAAAATATGAAGGATAATGGGGGCATAAAGTCATCCCAAGATCCTTTACACAGAAACAAACAAAAAATACACTAAAGACAATGGTGGCAGCACAAAGTCTCTCCATAGTTGGCGTCAGGATACCTTCCTGATTACTTCCACTAGTTCTGCTTATTTCATCAAAATAGACAAGAACGCATTCAGGAAACAAATATAAGAACAATCTCCTAAATGACATAAGCTATTACAACACAAAGTCTGGAAGTAACCTACTTTCTCATTCATATAATTAAATATGATCAATAATCTGAGCTCAAAGTCTCAGTAATCACCTTTCAATTTTGGCAGAGTTTTGCTTCTATAACCAAAAAGATCTCCCTTTGTAAAAAGAAGAGATTTAAAATATATAGTAGACCAAAAAGACTTGGTGCTTTATTTCATAGAACAACCCATGCTGCATTCAATGCCTTGAATGCATTTTTAGTTTTGTCAAGGGGCCATGCTAGAACAGGGCATTGCCTTAACTGTGGCATGTCAATTCATCTCAAAATATCTTCTCTACATGGGTCGTCTGATCTTTCTCCCAATAGGTATGCAGCTGTCTCCTCACTTTCCTGTCAAGGAAAAATAATAGGCCACGCCTTTTAATGCTTGTGAGCTCAGATGTCTACTTGGTGGACTATTCCTCCTATTGGAAATAACTCTTACACATATATTTTTGGTCTTTCCCTCTTTCCTATTATAATTTGAGCTCTCGAGCTATCTTTTTCCTTTCTATTGGCTCTTTTGACTCCCTCTTCAGCTGGTCACTGAGTTTGTTTTTAGGGTCCGCGCCACATTTGAAAATCAATGGATATTTCATTACCCTAAATTTAACCTCCATGGAGACATCATTTGCTCACTGATTCAACAGTTTCGGTGGCCTTCTCAGCTCCTTGGCTTTGAGAAAGGTCCATTTCCTGGTCTCTGAGAGCCCCCCGTAAGGGTACATGCCCTTCGGGGTTCTTCGGGTGGCCTTTTTCTTCAAATCCTTCAGACAAAATGTCTGAAGGAAATCCTTTCTTTTGCTTTATATCTTTGGAACCCCCCAAAGGGAAGGTGTCCCTTCAGGCCTTGAGAAAGGTCCATTTCCTGGTTGTCAAGAGCCCCCCACAAGGGTACTTGCCCTTCGAGGTCCTTTGGGCGGCCTTCTTCTTCGTATCCTTTGAATAAAATGTCTGAAGGAAATCTTTTTTTTGCCTTAGCCACTTTTTGTCGAGATTTTAATCATTCCTTCAGACAAAATGTTTGAAGGATTTCGCTTATAAAATTAGCCACGAAAATTGTTTTTGAAGGATATCTTTTTGTTCCCTTTTGTTCATTGCCCTCCACAAGGGCACTTGCCCTTTTGTTCATTACCCTTCGCAAGGGCACTTGTCCTTTAAGCTTTGAGACACCTTCCTTTGAACCTTTCGATTGAACCTTTCCATTGAACTGACAGATTGAAATTGCCTAAGTGTTGGGAACTTGTTTCTTTCTTGCAGAGTCCATAGAAATAATCCTGTAGAGTCTGTAGAACCAAGCTTGTAGAGTCTGTAGAACCAAGCTTGTAGAGTCTTTAAAACTAAGCCTACAGAGTCTATAGAAATAAGCTTGTAGAGTCTATATAAATAAGCCTATGGAGTCCGTAGAGATCAGCATGTAGAGTCTATAGAAATAGCCTACAGAGTTCGTAGAAATTAGCCTACAGAGTCCATAGAAATAAGCCTGCAGAGTCTGTAGAAATTAGCCTACGGAGTCCATAGAAATTAGCTTGAGAAGTCCATAGAAATAAGCCTATAGAGCCTATAAAAATAAGCCTACAGAGTCCATAGAAATCAACTTGTAGAGTCCCTTAGCTGAAAAAGCTTGAAAAATGGAGAATTTGAATACTCAGAACAATTTTTTGAGAAGGGAAAAGCAAATTTTGGCCTGCAAGACCAAAATAGTTCATATGTTGTCCCAAAAATGAGTGACTTTTGAAATAGCTGAGGGGAGTAGAAACCAGAATCTCTAGTGCCTTTAAGTATGCCATTGGGCTATGGAGTCATGCTACCCAAAAAAGAAAGGCGCCAAAAATGAAAATGAAAAACACAAAACAGAACTAAATTCTATATAAATATACATATGTACAGATGATCTTATCTGATACTTCAAGAATTGAAGTGCTTCAGATGCTGCTCATTGTGAGGTAGAGAAAAGGGCATGCTATCTTGATACTTCAATAGGAAATTGTTTTTATCATTGAGCTGATGGATAGTAAATGGGCCTCTCCATAGGGAATCAAATTTCCCATGCATTCCCTTTGGTTCTCTTCTCTTGTCTCATAACAAAACTTGATCTCTAATATGGAAATCATAGGTTTTTATTTTTTGGTCGAAGAGCTTCATCACCAGACTTTGATGCGCAATGATTCGGTCCACCAGCATAGTTTGCTGCTCATCCAGCTCAGTCAAGCACATGATCCTTTTGTCAATGGAGCTTTCATATGTCTGATCTTTGACCACCTTTGCCAATTTTAGTGCTGGCATTCTAGGGTGATTGGTATCTCTACATTGAGACCATACAAAATCTAGAATGGTGACATACCTATCGCCATCTTGGGTGTAATTTTGTTTGCCCATAAAGCATCAACCAATGCTTTATGCCATGTTCATTGGTTGTCATCCACCAACTTCCTAATGATGGTCACTAGGTTCTTGTTTCTTGATTTTGCTTGGCCATTCCCTTGTGAAAAATAATTAGAGGAGTGGGAGAGGGTAGTCCCGTAGTAAAAATAGAACTGAATGATCTCATGAGAAGAGAAACATGCTTCATTGTCTGTCACAATCTTGGTTGGGACCCCAAACCTAGAAATAATGGTTTCCTTGAGGAAATCACATACCACTTCTGAAGTAGCATGCTTGGTTGGAATTGCTTCCACCCATTTGGTGAAGTAGTCTATGGCTGTGAGGACATAATTATGTCTAGCGCTTGAAGATGGGTTTACATCACCAATAAAATCAATTCTCCATTGCTGAAATAGCTCTTCTATTACCACTAGCTTGAGAGGCAGAGCAACTAAATTGGGTCTTCCAACGACCTGTTGGCATAGTTCACATCTTCGTACCCATTTGTGTGCATCCTAAAATAGAGTAAGCCAGTAATACCTAGCTCATAGAATCTTATGGGAAGTCACAAGCACATAAAAATGTCTTCCACAAGCCAGATTATGGAAAGACTTCAAAAGTTGGTTCTGTTGTTCTTTATCTATGCAGCGAAGGAACACTCCATCAAGGCTCCTTTTATACAGGCCATTGTCCCATAGGACAAAATTGGCAGCTTTCAATTTAACAGTCCTCCTTTCTTTATGAGGTATGTGAGTAGAACACTCACCATAGGTAAGGAAATGAGCAATATTTGAATACCACTCATTCATAGTAGAGATAAAGAGGACTGTTGGCATGTCTTCCACTTCTATTTCTTCATGCCTTACTTCTTTAGGTTTATTGTCAGCAATCAATTGGCAGAGGCCCCTTCCTTGTACAAACTTTGTTGGTTTGATAATGAGATCAAACTCCTGGATTTTAGCAATCCAATTGCCCCTTTTGGTTCCAAACTCCTGCTGAGTTAATATGGATTTAACTATGGTATCAGGAACCAGGGTAGTAACTTGTGAATTCAAGATGTAAAAATAGAAGTGCTTTACTGCCTTTACCACTGCATAAGCATGATTCTCCATGTTTAAATACTTCAGCTCATGAGCTTTGAGAGGACAGCTCATGAAGTATATGGGAGATTCCACACCTACTTTATTTTGTTGAACCAGAATCACTAAAAGTGTGTGCTTGAAAGCATAACTATACACTGTGAAATCTTTAGTATAATCTGGAAAAACCAAAATTAGGGTGTAGGCAATAGCTATTTTGATGTCTTGAAATGCCAATTTGCCTTTTTCAGTCCAGTTGAAAGTGGCCTTTCCCTTCATCATGTTCACAATGTGGCGAGTCTTCTCAACAAACTTGGGGATGAACCTTCGTAAAAAATTCACCTTTCTAAAGAAAGAGTGAATTGTAGTCTTACTTGTGGGTAGAGTAAGCTCTTAGATAGATTTGACTCTTTTTGAGTCAATCTTTATGCCTTCTCGAGATACAATGTGTCTGATAAGTTTCCCCTCTATTACTCCAAAAATAGACTTCTTAAAATTTAGAGAAATACCATTTTGGTGACATCATTCCAACACTTATTGCAAATAATGCACATGATCAGAGCAATGCTTGGAAAAGATGGTCAAGTCATCAAGGTATACCATAATGAACTTACCCATTTTATCTTTGAAAGCAAGGTCCATTACTCTCTAGAAAGTGGTGCTAGCATTTATTAGGCCAAATGGCATTCTTCAATATGCAAAGGTGCCCCAAGGTGTGGTGAAGGTAGTCTTATGCTGGTCTGCTTCACCAACTTCAACTTGATTATATCTTGAGAAGCTGTCTACCATTGATAACATCTCTAAATCGGTCACCATCTGAAGAACTTGGTCCATGATGGGGAGGGGACAATTATCCTTTAAGGAGGATTGATTCAAGTTTTTGAAATCCAAGTAGAGGTAATTTTTTCCATTCTTCTTCCTTACAGGGACTATGTTTTCAATCCATGTGGAATGATGGATTGGGAAAATTATCCTTTCATTCAGCATTTTCTATATTTCAGACATAATAGTACTTGATATCTTTAGATTGTACTATTAGGATTTTTGCTTGTAAAGCACTGAATCACTCTTGAGAGGAATTTCATGGCAAATTTCTTCAAGCCTGAATGACTTCAGATCATCATAGGAGTACGCTAAAATATCTATGTACTGGTAGAGCAGAGCAGTGAATGTGAACTTTTCTTCCTGAGTGCAACACTTACCAATGTTCACCATCTTGGGATTTTCCTTGGTACCCAAATTTATTTGATCAAACTCCTAAGAGGAGCTTAAATCCATTTGTTTCTATTTGATGAGCCTATCATGCTTGCCAAACAACTTCTCAAGGGAAACCAATCCTTTGGAAATCTTATTCCTTTTAAGTTGTAGGAATTCTTCACCTACGTTTGAATTTATTTCAGGGGTTGGTTCACTGCCTTCAAAGTGGAGTTATTTGAAGCTGCCTTTTTGTTCCAAGAAGGTAATGATTTGGTTGTCACCATTAAATACTTGCCAATGATTAGCATTGTTAGGCACACTTGGTCAAAAAACTAGTTCAATAGTGTACCTATTTCTTTTAAAATCTAGATGAGGAACCGAAAGAGTTGTTGAAACAGCCAATGTATCCACTCTGTCATTGAATTCCCTTGGCACTACAAAGATATTAAAAGTATCAAAGCTTTCAATTTGATCCCAATGCAGATTGTGGTAGTGGCACAATCTCTCATTTTTGGTTTAGTACAGGTTTCTCACTTGACAAACCACCAACTCAGCATCTCCTTTAGCATGAAGGAGTTTGACACCCCTGTCTTGAGCAACCTTCAATTCTGAGTAGCAGAGATTCATACTCAGCAATGTTATTGGTGTTGCTGAATTGCAACTTGTATGAAGAAGAAAAAATATCTCCTTGAGGAGATATCAACACAATCCTGGCTCCTAAAC
Source organism: Torreya grandis (assembly GCA_037957365.1). Classification (NCBI taxonomy): domain Eukaryota; kingdom Viridiplantae; phylum Streptophyta; class Pinopsida; order Cupressales; family Taxaceae; genus Torreya; species Torreya grandis. Next base: position 1,400,515 of record JARHVA010001496.1, read on the forward strand.
TGGTAGAGGAACAACTGCCATCAAATTTCAGTATCCATATATCATCAAAAGTTGACCTTACCTCAGATTTTTCTTCATTTGGACAGGAGGATTCCTTTGGGCTTACACTGTGCTCTCTGATGTCTTCTGCTATTTTATCTAAACCAATTTTTAGATTGTCATTTTCAAAAGTTTCATTAGCTAAGATAGGAGCATCCTCAGTAGTTAGGAAGTAATTACCCATGCCTAAAGACTCATATAGAATTTGAGCTTCAGGCGCTGTTGTTTGAGTGAACACATTTTTTGCTTCCTTCTCAGGGAGCAATTTCTATATAATGCCTTTGACTGGGATCCTTGCCTCAAATAGGTCCATACTTAATTCACCACCAATGTCCTTGCAAAAAATTCTCCTAAGAAGAATGCTGTATGAGGCTAGGACATCGACCACCAAGACTATCATCTTGATCCTTTTATTCGAGAATGCTACAAATGCAAATTGGGCATCCTTGATTTGTCTCAAAAGTGACACTTATTTTTTCTCCATGGAGAAACATCTCCCAAATGTCTTGGTCAGTGTGAGACCAAGGGATTCTGCCACTTTGGTCGGCATGACATTGTCAGACGCACCTGAGTCTATGATGCAATTTTTCAACTGGTGTCCATTTATCAGCAGGGAGACATAAAATGGTTTTGTCCTTTCGGGAGCAGTAGGAGGATCAATGACAAGGTTATTTCAGGTGGATGTGGGAGTTAACTTTAAAGCAGCAGGTCCTATAGGGATAGTTTTATTCCTTACACACTAAACTAACTTATCCAACTGCTTAGGGTTGGATTGCAGGAATTCAAATTCAGACATTTGAATTTTTGTTTTCTTGATATGGTCGACTATGTCAAATGTCTGAAATGAATTAGGAATGGGGAAAATTAGTATATCCTTTTGGTTTTTAGGGGGGAAGGACTGATATATGAAATTGAAGTTGAAGGTGCAGAAATGTTTGGGGTACTTACTTTTTTAGCAATCACCTGGTCCTTTAGCTGGAAAGGTAGAGAAGTTCCTTATTTAGCAATTGAAATTACAGGCTGATCTCGCTCCTCTATTTTTTCTTTATCAGCTTGCTGGGTTGACTGATTCTTGGATCAAGTGAACACAGCGTATGATCCCTTAACTACTTTACCTTCACTTCTAGGTTCATCTTGGTAATTTAGGAAACTAATGTTGGAGTCGCCAGCTAATTCTTCTTCTCCCTCTATGAAGAGATTAGCATCATCTTCTAGGTTCAACTCAGGTTGGAAGGATAAATTTGATTTTACTTCAAGATATCCAACTGCTAAATTGGTTGGAGGTGCTTCAATGGAGGAAGATGATTTGGCTGCCCTTGATTCCTGGTAGCATTGCCTCGATATGATTGATTGGGAAATGTCCTCCTTGGTATATCTATGTACGAAGGGGCATATGACATCCCATGCACCATTTGCTTTCTAAGAGCAAACAACTCATTTGCCAGCTTCTGCACCATTGGATCAATGGTGCATGTAGATGGATATTCAGAAGATGAAAAAGATTTATCTCTGTTAGGATCTCTCCTTATCTTTTCTGCCAAGATAAGGTCATCTTCCACCTCAGTGGCCAAATTATGAGCAGCAGCAAGGTCTATGTGTCCAGCACGTCTTAGCAAAAAACTCATTTCAGGTAGCTGTGAGTTGAAAAAGAAACATTTAAGGTTCTCAGGTGTTGGCTGAGCAATTGTAGGAATCCTATTCCTTAGCTTTTCAAATTTGGCAATGAAGTCCCTCATAGGTTCATGAGGTTCTTTCTTCATCTGTGTGAGCTGGGCCAATAGGGCATGCACATCTTTTTTAGGCTTGAACCTTTCTTCAAACTTAGCTTTGAGGGTATTCCAGTCAGTCACAATTTGTGCTTGTAAATGATAAAACTAGTATGTAGTAGCACCTTGCAATGTTTCTACAAATAGCCTGACTGCTATGTCCTCATATTCCACACCTATCACACCACAGGCTATGATGAAATCTGTAATGTGTTCATCAGGATGAACTTTCCCATCACCAAAGAATTTGGAAAAATTCTTCTTTGAACTGTGTGGTAGCTCATGTAAAGGTGGAGTTAAATTGAGTGGGCCAAAAGATTTACCCTAGGGGCCTTGAACCACCATGATTTGATTATGAAAAGTAGGGATAACAAATCTGGGTGGAGTATGTATAGGCAAAGCTCTGCTAACAATAGAAAAAGAAGCTCTACCTTGTAGTGGCGACCTAGTATGGGTAGGAGGAAGAATCCTAGTTTGTTGAACTTGAAGTTGTGGAGGAAACAAATCAAAATTGCCATGCTGCACCAACTCAAAAATAGGGTTAACAACACCTTGGGATCTCTGGCTTCTAGTATAGCGTGGAGTTGCTAGATTGTAGAATAAAAATGGAAAAGAACTGGCCCTGCTTCAGCTTGAAGCTTGAGGCTTCAAACTATGCGCTCTTCCCCTGTAGAGTCACCAAAAACTGTTGGGTGAATATTTTGTCATCAAGTAACTGATGAATAAAATAGGTAGTTTCAACCACAGCATAAGGAGATTGGTCAGCCAAGTGTGCAGGTTTACCACATCAAAAAGTGACAAATATCTCCTCTCATCAAGCGGAGGTTCCCTATAACTATGAGGAGTTATATACTATATATATATATATGCAAAAAATAACACTCAGGGATAGGACAACACCATCCATCTCTCTTTTTTCAGAGATGACGTTCACAAAGGAGAAATCAAGGTGAAAATAGTGAAGGCACTTCTCTTCATTCAGAAGTGGTCTTCTAGCAAATAATAGTTCTTTTTGATAAGTAACAAGTAACTGGTAACATGAGGCGTAGTAACCAGCAAAAAAAGGTGTAGCACAAAGTCTCCACCTCAACTGCCTAAGAGTGAAATATGAAAGATAATGGGGGCACAAAGTCGTCCCAAGATCCTTTACATAGAAACAAATAGAAAACACACTAAAGACAATGGTGGCAGCACAAAGTCTCTCCACAGTTGGCTTTAGAATACCTTCCTAATTACTTCCACTAGTTCTGCTTATTGCATTGAGGAAATAGACATAAGAATAATCTCCTAAATGACACAAGCTATTACAGCACAAAGTCTGGAAGTAACCTACTTTCTCATTCATATAAATAAATATGATCAATAATCTGAGCTCAAAGTCTCAGTAATCACCTTTCAATTTTGGCAGAGTTTTGCTTCTTTAACCAAAAAGATCTCCCTTTGTAAAAAGAAGAGATTTATAATATATAGCAGACCAAAAAGACTTGGTGCTTTGTTTCATAGGAGGACCCATGCTGCATTCAATGCCTTGAATGCATTTTCAGTTTTGTCAAGGGGCCATGCTGGAATAGGGCATTGCCTTAACTGTGGCATGTCAATTCATCTCAAAATATCTTCTCCTCTACATGGATCATCTGATCTTTCTCCCAATAGGTACACAGCTATCCCCTCACTTTCCTATCAAGGAAGAATAATAGGCCACACCTTTTAATGCTTGTGAGCTCAGATGTCTACTTGGTGGACTGTTCCTCCTACTGGAAATAACTCTTACATAGATATTTTTTGGTCTTTTCCTCTTTCCTATTATAATTTGAGCTCTTGAGCTATCTTTTTGCTTTCTGCTGGCTCTATCGACTCCCTCTTCAGTTGGTCACTGAGTTTATTTTTAGGTTCCATGCCACATTTGAAAATCAATAGATATTTTAGTACCTTGAATTTGACGTCTATGGGGACGTCAATTATTCACTGGTTCAACAGTTTTGGTGGCCTTCTCAGCTCCTTGGCTTTGAGAAAGGTTCATTTCTTGGTCGCCGAGAGCCCCCGTTAAGGGTAAATACCCTTCGGGGTTCTTCAAGTGGCCTTCTTCTTCAAATCCTTCAGATAAAATATCTGAAGGAAATCCTTTCATTTGCTTTATATATTTGGAACCCCCTGAAGGGAAGGTGTCCCTTTAGGCCTTGAGAAATGTCCATTTCTTAGTTGTCGAGAGCCCCCCGCAAGGGTACTTGCCCTTTGAGGTCCTTTGTGTGCCTTCTTCTTCAAATCCTTCAGATAAAATGTCTGAAGGAATTCCTTTAGACATTTTATCTGAAGGAAATCTTTCCTTTGCCTTAGTCGCTTTCCATTGGGCCTTTGATCATTCCTTTGGACAAAATGTCTGAAGGAATTCCTTCAGACATTTTGTTTGAAGGATTTCTCTTGTAAAATTAGTCGTAGAAAATCTTTCTGAAGGATATCTTTTTGTTCCCTTTTGTTCACTATCCTCCGCAAGGGCACTTGCCCTTTTCTTCACTGCCCTCCACAAGGACACTTATCCTTCAAGCTTTAGGACACCTTCATTTGAACCTTTTGATTGAACCAACTGATTGAAATTGCCTAAGTGTTGAGAACTTATTTCTTTCCTACAGAGTCTGTAGAAACAAGCCTATAGAGTCCGTAGAACCAAGCCTGTAGAGTCTATAGAAATAACCCTGTAGAGTCTGTAGAAATCAGCCTGCAAAGTCCCTTAGCTGAAAAAGCTTGAAAAATGGAGAATTTGAATATTCATAACAATTTTTTGAGAAGGGAAAAGAGAATTTTGGCTTACAGGACCAAAATATTTCATATGTTATCCCAAAAATGAGTGACAGATTTTGGGAACAACACACATAACACTACCGATAAAGGGGGACTCTGATGGTATCTAGTAACATCTGACTATTTATAATAATGTCTAAGAAAGGAAAAACATGAATATAAGATATGTTGATAGTCTTAATAGGATAATAGAGCATTGTGGAACATACTACAAAGATTTTGAGTGTGAATGACAATAAATTGGGAATGTGTTTTACCTTAATTTGATTAATGTGATCTAATAATATAGAAATTTTGAATAATTTAAATGATTTAAGATATGTCTAAATCAAAGCATAATTGAGTGTTATAGTAAATATATTTAAATTATTACACTTTTTATAAATATAAATATATAAAGGGATTTTTTAATTAGCTTGTTTTAGGTTTGTGAAGGTTTGAGATAGTGTGAAGATGATAAGGAGGGATATAAATAGATCATATGTCACTTATATCAGGAAACTAGGAATCTGGATCTACCTAGACAAATCTGATAGAAGTTGGAAATTTTCATTTAACACAAGCATATGAATCATGATGTACTCATCTCTATGAACTACGCCTCATTTTTTTTATTATAGGAAAATTTTGCCTATTTGTAAACTATCACTCTATGTGATACCAATAAATCATTATGCATGCAAATCCAAAAACGATGTCTCCTTCAATTACAAACCCTAGCTCCACATTTGACCCTAGGTTTTGGGCTATAAAATGGGAATATATATGGATTTAGCTAACCTAAACCACCCTCCACTTAGTGGTTAAGTGTTTCCTACATTTCCAATACTTTGAAGGGAGCTCAAACCATACATAGTTCTCTTGGTTAGTTGTATGTGTGCAATAATGCTCCTTTAGTATCGATGCAACCTAAAATATAGATTTCAACACTTTTCAATGCGATTTAAAAATTGACTTGGATTAATGCTTCAAACTTGGCTAGGGCCTACCCCTAGTGACTAATTTATGATATGGGATATTTAGGGTAGCCCTTCTTGCGAATAGGGAATCTAATAGAGGGGAGGTTAGTATTATGTTAGTCTAATTAAACAAAATCAAAATAACACAATAAACACTAAACACCTCTATCCTATACACTAGGGGGAGCATAGGTAATAAACATACAAATGAAAACACAACTAGAACACAAAATAAACCATTCTTTTACCTTCCTTGGAGCTCCAAATGGTTTTTTTAAGTGGCTTGCTCAATTTGTGCTTCAAGAAGTCTTTGAAAATGAGGCTTTATTTTCTCCTTCTCTCCTTGGCACCTTGGCTTGGCTAATTGGCTTATGAATTTGGAATGGTAACACTACTTGAAAGGATATTATGTCTACAAATTAACATTATAACTTTGGCTTATGAGATATTTGAAGATATTTGGCATAATAACATTACATAAAAATAACTTATGAAGGAAATCCTGGATAATAACACTACACTATCAAAGCTTAAAGATCAATAGGTATGGCCTTGTATTTATAGCCTCCAAAAGTGAACTCTCACCCAAGGTGAGTTAAGGTTGAGTTAAAACATGAAATGAATCAAACTAACCCTAAGTGAGTTGAGGCTAACTCTAGTTAAGTTAAAAGTTTTCATGTAATTATGATATTCAATTACTAGACATGGCTCTTAAATTAGATATTTTAGAAATGCTCGACAACTCATAAAGGCAATGATGAAAATGTTTAATATTTTAAATTTTTGAATTTCCATTTTTAGATAATCATTAATTGTAAATGGATAATTCAACTAAGCATTTAATCTTGTTTAATTTGTTAATTCAATTTAATAAGCATTTTGGCTCTTTTGATGATTGTTCAAGTGCCCCACTTAATGGGTCCATAGGCCAAACTGCTAGTTGTTAGGTCACAAGGTGACTAAGGATGAATCCTGGAGAGGTTATTATTACATACATGCTAGTACCCAAATAAGGATGCATCAACACAATTATAAGCATTGATGAATGATGTGCAGATGAAACTAGGACATTCAGTGATTCTTAGGCTTAATTTGCACTATTTGGTAGGAATCAGTCTAAAGTTTGGTTAGAAGTCAGTTGTGGCCAGAATTGGGTGTCTATAGTTTTCCCCTATTTGGGAAGGCATTTCAATCTATATTCATAGTAACATCTTCTCAAAGAAAGAAAAGGTCATGTATGCCTAATGCCTCAATGGGCGATGGATGAACTCTGGATGCCCCCTCGAGGGAGTGAGCGATACATACAATTGATGGATAGTCCCTTGAAAAGAAGCAAAATGAAGAATAAAATTAACCCATGGGTGAGATTAATCATATTGAGTTAATGCTTTCATGCATGTGATTTAAAATTACTAATTTGACCAAAGGTGATTATAATCAGTAACAAAGTTTATGACACTAATTTGCTCAAAGATAGTTATAATTAATGGCATAGGCACATGCCATAGCAGGGCAGATGAGTCAAAATAATTATTTACCATAGATAGTTATCATCATTAAGATGACCTGAATTGAATAATGATTTTTGGTTATGCCCCAATAGGGCAGATTAACAAACATAACTCAAGGATATAACCTATAACATAGATTAAAGATGATTGGGTGCAAAAATATATGTGATGGTTTTGTTATAGCCCTAATTTTCACCCTAGATAAGTCAAGGAGTCCTAAAATTTTGGATAACATGGAATTAGCTATGCAATTAGGTAATCTACTACAAGATATAGATCTCTAGATTTGGAAGGGCTAACTCCCTTAATCTATCTTTTAGGTGAATACACTACACTAGACTAATCACTATTGGGGGTAAAAAGGGATGAAGGAAAAACAAATAAACCTAAAATAATGAAGGTGATACACCAAAGATAAGTCCATAAAACACACTTGCATTTTGCACTAAGAAAGAATACTACTAAAACTGACCTCAACTTAATGTTCTTCTAGAATAAGTGTTTCTACATGGAGGCAAATTGTTATGCATATCTAGAGGTGAGTGAAAAGGAGGTCTGATATTATACACCACTAGTCTCTCTCACACTTAAAAACACACCTAACAAACACATACACTTCATGAGACCTATTAGAAGAAATGCTACTACTCACACAATGCATACAAGAGCAAAATGGAAGTAAGGAGAAGACATTCATCATTTGTCATCCAAATACACTACTTGACATACTTAGGCAAGATTTTTAGACACAAAATCAACTTTAGAACTTTATTCAAAGGTAAAACAAGATGCCAAACTAGTAGGGCTTCTCCACACCAATTGTGGATTATTTTATAGGGCGAAAATGGCTTGAATATATAGAGTATAAGTGAAGAGATAGGTGTGAATTTGGACATTCACAATGCCAAGTGTCAAGATGTAAAAACTAGTTACAATGCAATAAAAGAGAGTTAGGGAATAGGTCATGAGGTACTCTTAAACAGGTTTCCATCTGAAACATGACACCTTGAATTTGGCGTAGATATCTTCATAGTCTTACTTGAAACTACCTTGATGAAGAGGAGCCACTTGACAATCCAAAACTGGATTTGGAAGTTGTTGATACATACATCTGACATGAGGTGGTGAAAACATGATTTATTCAAGTCATCATATCCCTTCAACTGATAGCCTCTTGCTTGACACTTGTTGTTCACTTCTTTACAATTGCTCACTAGCCTTCTAGGCTTGTGTTCACACTTGTCACTTAAGTGACCTACACACACTTAATGGGATTCATTAAAGAGGTGTTAGATAACTCATTCATACCTCTTTGTCCTCTAGTATATCAAATAAACCTCAATGAAATTTCAAACCACACTTATCATCTCCAATTTTGTTAGTCACTCTCTTTCTCACCATCTTGTTCAAGAATACCTATAATGACTAGCTTAACAGAGGGTTTTTAATGCACAAACAAGGTGAGAATTGGCTATGATGAGTTAGAGAAAGTCTTTAAACACCTTCTACTAATGATTTTCATTCACCTATTCTTTTCTTCACCTTTAATTCAACTCAAAACCTGTAGAAAATATAGTATTAGGCCGATCTATACCAATGATAGTATAAAATAACTAGACGATGAGGAGCCTAGAAGAGTTCCAAATAAGTCCTAATCATCTTCCTAGCTAATTGACCAATTTTGGATGCATTTCCTTCATATCTTCTTCATATGGTTCATATGAGGGTTTTAATACATTCTGGTTCTTAGTGATGATTCATAAAAGTTAGACACTCAACCCTTGAACCAATTCTACTGAGTTGGAGTATAGGACCCCCCTAAACTATTCCTAGCTATTTGAGACACCATGTATCATTTTTGTATAGATATGAGTGAAGGAAGTTGGCTTCTTGAGATCTTACTTGCATTTTAGATAGGTCTGAGACAAATTTAGGGCAAAAATGGCCAACTTTAGCTATTATCTACAAAAAAATGGGTCTTATCAAACTTATATTATCCATTTATGGATCTCACATTGTTTTATGAGGTCATATGGTCATGGAAGTGTCATTAGAAGTCATGAGGGTTTAGGCCTAGTTCTAAGCCTAATAGGCCTAGACTATGTTTTTGAGTGTGTAACCACCTATAATTGTTTTAAATGGATATAGGTGACATTATTAACACCTTTTTACATCCATTCATCTCTAGAAATCATACCATAGTCATTTTAAACTTTATCATTCATCTTTTCACCCTTCATGTACCATGTCTACAGGTTGGATTGACTATGGAGTGTCTTTTATCTGAGACAAAATAGATGAATATTCCCTATTTGTATGTCTAAATAGAGACCATGGAGGTTTATATTAGGTCATGAGGACCTTATTTATAAATTTTCAAAGCCATATCATACTTATAGGTCCTTCAAACACTTCAAACTCTCCACACTAGCTTTTAGGACTGTGATTGTGTAGGGTTTTGACTTGACTAAGTTTGAGGTTCAAAACCTAGTCTTTGCTCTATCTCCTTGCATTTGAGATTCACATGAAAATATGCTATCAAAATATTATGAGTTATTTATTACATGATCCTTCACCTTATATCTCTTGTCAAACTCCCAAACGTCTAATCTCCATTGATTAGGTTAGTTTACAAACTGTAACTATGTATTGGAGAATTCAAAAGATTCATGTAGCTGTTGATAAAAGTTTGATCATTGTATTTCACACATTTGGTTCATCCTCAAGTCAATAAGATAATTTCACACTTACATATATTCAAGACTACCTTGAAACTATGCTCTCATCCACTACTATCATGTACTAGTTGTCACTATTACATTGCAATGTTCTAGGTTCTTTTGGCTTAAAAGCACTGTAGTTAATGAGTATTTCTAACAAGATTGTGAATGAATTGAAAAACCAATCCATCATCAGTTTCTCTTAACTAAACAACCTCCTTATATGTTCAAGTTGTGACCTTTCATCAGATCTACAAGGAAAAATCCATCAAGCTCATCTATACCTCATTAACTTCCACTAATAGATGATACTGTATGAGGTAGAACCCTCTTTTAGAGAGATTTAGGAAAATGCTCCCATTTGTAACCTTTTTTGAAAATAACACCTCTCCACCTAGATCTAATTGTATTTCATGGCCTCTCCACCTAAATTGTGATATTCTCCTAATCCATGAATTGATTTGAGGTGTTAAAACAATATCAAATATTTCTAATCATGTTTTGTTCCTTCTTTTAGATCTAAGCATGACTAGTTTTCATGTGACAACCTATAGGTGCCTATGTAGGGTTAATTGACTAAGGTTTTCTTGAATATGATTCTCACAACCAACCTCATACCTATTTCAATTGTGAAATCCTATTTTTATCATCTTGAGGATATATTAAAAACCTTAAAACTTTCTTGCTCCATCAATATGACTATTCAAGTACTCCTACATAGCCCTATAGGTGATTATCATATTGAGGTCTGACTATGTATGTGATATTAATATTCAAATCCACTTGATTTAAAGTGATTTGAAACCTCCATTGGTTAATTTTATCTTGAAATACCACCACCATACTTTTAGATTGAAAACAAGTATGTCTCCTTTGATCTAAAGTTATTCATTAGAGAAGAAACACTGTAATTGCCAAACATTATTTTGCAGACCATACTTCCAAAAAAATGAGATGCTCCTACTTAATCTCCATAAAAACATGTGTCAAAACTATTTAACACCACATGATAAAGATGAACATACTCTATAAGACTAGAAACACCCTTGGTTCACACAAATCAATGCAAACATATGAGAAAATAGAAGCCATTGGGGATGCACAAGCAATTTGAAGGCACTGATAGTCTTTATGATTATTCATGAAGTACCAAACACCAATCCTATAAATATTTCCATGGAATATAATTACATAGGGCCCCATAATATCCAACAAGTGCACTCACTTTAAATCTCCTCCTCCTGTCTGTACCAAAGGAAATCTATTTGACTTTGTTAACTTGCCTAAGAGAGCGATATGAAAGAGAAGTTAGTTTTACTCAAATTGGGATATATCAAAGCTTATAAAACCTATAAAATAATTATGGGGATCTCAACACACTTTATATAAGCCTTCACACATGATATAAGAGTCATACAATTCATACAACTGCCCATAACTGCACTTTTTTTAGTTGATCTCCTTCTTTATATGTTGAACTTGCCTTTTTCAGTTTCATACCTACTTTCTAACTCCTTTATAACATTTAAAATGTTAGATATCCTCTTTATACATTTATCCTTATTGGAAAATTGTACATTTCACTCTAATAGCCAAAAAGTGGCATAAGATGACATAAGGCCAACTTAGACAAATATAACCAATGTGAAAACATATTAAGTGACTTCATAAGATGACTTGACATTATTATAGGACCATGGTGACCATTTTATGACTTATAAGGACCCTATGAAAAGTTTTAATATATAGGGTGTTGACTTTATTTGACCTAGGGTCAAATTTGGTCAACATTTTGGTGATTTCCTAGGGGTAACATGCCTACTATGCTAAGGACTAGTTGATTTGTCCTATCCTTGGGAAATGGAGGCACCTATCTACTAAAATTGGCACTAAAATGCCTCTAAATAGACACCAAAAGCCACACCTAACACAACAAGAAATAAACACACAAAATATGAAACCAAAACACACACTTGTGCTCTCATGAACACTTAGGGAAAATACACAACCAACTCAAAGAGAAACTCACACCTATCCTAATATTTAAAAGATCTCAACACTTGATGTGAAATTTTTTTATCCATTTCTTCAACAAACATTAAATACAATGCTTCTTTCATCATTGCTGCTCTAAGAAAATAAACTCTCAAATGATGCATACTTATCAATGAACACTTGCTTATGGAGATAATCAAATGACTTACCATTTTTGGATCTTCTTCTGACTACAAGTGTGTCACTTGGAGCTCTCATGAGCACTCCATCTATCTATCTTATAGGTTTGTTTGACATTTTATCTTGATTGACTTCTATCATGTTTAATTAACACCCGTCAAATTGATCCTTGGGAGTCATCAAAGCCTTCTCAACTTTAAATGCATTAGAATAATGATGTACTTGATGAAAATCATCATGGATATACTCTTGTTCATCAAATACTTCCTATTTAGTCAAGGTTGTTTCTTTCTTGGTAGAGACATCAAGTTATTCCTTATGCTCATTGGGAACATTGTTGACCTCATCATCAGGTATGTACGCTTTTTGAAGAGTTACAGACCTACTTATTTCCTCAAATTCCTATACCATGGAATATAATTGCTGGCACATGTCATCCACTTCTTCTTGAGGTTTATGCTCATGAACATTCTCTTCTTTGTCAATCAGAACTGATTGCTCACTATGACTGTCATGCTTTGACACAACTAGGATATGGACATCATCATCTATGTGCAAGAGATAGTTGACCCATGAAACTTGTTCTAGATTATCATTAGAATCTGCCTCAAGAACTCCATCACATTCTTCATGATGTATGTAAGTACCAAGACTTGTTTCTTCAAGTCCATATTACTTAGCTCCCCATTCATTAAGGTACAAGTTAGATATGCCATCAAGAAGAGTTAGAGATTATTTATCACTAGGATGATAATCTTCTTCAATGACATTGCAATTCATATTAGAGGTATAAGGTACATATGGTTCTATATTAAAATTAGATAGAGGTTCAAATTTGATTGACACCTTTTCACCATACCTAATCTTAAATGCCATGTAGGACCAATATGAAGTCAATTATCCTCCAATATTAGTAGTGAACTCTCTTAACAAACAAAGTGAAAAATGAGGAGGCACATCTACAACCAAAACATCTTGAGAAATGGTGAAAGTTGGACAAGCATAAAGAACAAGTTGAAAACCTTTGATTATGCCAATTATCTTGGTAGTTGACCCATCTAATTATAGCACTCCTTTGAAATGAAGCTCATATTTTAACTTCAATTTATCAACCACTTGCTTGGGCATGACACAAGTACTATTTCCACTATCCATAAGACAACTATGAACCAAATCATCTCTAATGATGATTGATAGATAGAATGGAGGATGTTTGTCTACCTTTTCAACTTTGTTTGCCTTCCCCTCACTAGGCTTCAAGGTATTTGTCAAAGCTACCTCTTTTGCATTAGGTTGTTTGGTTGCCAAACTAAGTTTGGATAACTCATATTGAAGTATCCCACATTGATACATTCATGTATAAGTTTGCTTGTCTAGGTATTGCTAATGTATCCCACATTGATACATTCACATGTGGCCTCTTCATCTGATCTATAATGTTAGTAAAAGAGCCAATAACCTTTGCATGCCCACTAGGAGGAATAATACTATCTATATCTTGAGAATCCTGAGGTGTAAGAGAGTTCCTAACATTCTTAATTATTTGATCAACTTGTGTATTTGGATCTGTATTAGACATACCTACCCTTTGGCATGTTTGAACATTCATTGATTGACCATTAGCAACTCCTTAAACCTCTTTAATTACCTTCCTATTTGCCCTTGTGTTTATAGCTATAGGACTTGAGTCTTTGCTTGGCTACCCTTGATAATTTGTAGCACATGAGTCATTTTGATACTAACTGACCACTGTAAAACCCACTTGAGCACTCTTCCAATTGGTCTCTCCTCCATTTGGTAACTCATCTTGAGTCATAACTGGCATAATTTCCAAAATTTCCATGAAGGCTTGATTGAAGGACTCATTAACATAGGTAGATGGATCATGATGTTGATCCAATGAAGGATCACCATCATACTTTTGGGCAAGGTTATTTTGAGTAGGCACTAAGGCTCTTGAGGTGGGGGGAGCATTGGGATTATGACCATTATATGACTTTACTTGAATTAGCTACCCTTGAACTTGAGGATAACCTTGGAAGGGTGGTCTATTGAATTGAGAGTTAGGGTTGGACTAATTATGCTGATAGTGGATTTGGAAAGGCCTCACTTACTACTATTGTATGATTCTCTTGAGACCTAAGATATCTTGCTCCATAGCTCTCATTTTTCTACCTCATTGAATTTGCTTGGTTGACTAGGGGTAATAGATTTGTGTTTAGGTGTAGGAATGGGAGCAACAAAAAGTATAGGGGTTTGTAAATAAGGAAATAAAGGCATGGGAGGTCTTGGGAAAATCTTCACAATTTGAATCAAACAATTCTCTACCCTAATGGCCACTTCATAGGAACTATTCAAAGTGATCCCTCCCATATATTATATCATCATAACAATTATCACTATTAAAAGCTTTAAGATAGTAAAGGAAAGCATGGTAAGTAGTTGATCTTACCAAGATTGGGATCCTATCCCATGTATTCTAAAATCTTGTGTTGAAGTCTTGAATTTCTTCTTGAGGTTATCTCCTTATGCTGGTTAGTTACTCAGTCAATGATAAGTTGTCACTCTTGTCTTCAAATCTTCTCCTGAAAACATCTCCTAACTCATCCCATGTGGTGATTTATTTAGGTGCCAAAGTGCCATACCAATCAAGATATTTACCCTTCAAGGAGACAACCAAAAACCTGATTTCTATATTCTCCTCAAGAGATTAAGAGATTTAACAATATGCCTAATATGCTAAATAGGGGTAATGACAGTCTCACTAGTGTATGGAGGAAATTTTTTGAGGGAAAATATGGGAATCTCATCATAGTGGGAAAGTCTTAGAGGACTATATCCATTGAAGGAAATAAAGGGAAGGATCTTTGCCATGGTAGCTTGAGGACTATGCAATAATCGGCTAATCAAAAACTTTCTTATAGGTTTGTTAGCAAGGTAGGACTTTTTTGGGTAAAGATGGGTGTTAGAAAATTTGTTTGCTTTGTGTGAATAATGAGGAAGATATTAGAATTCAAAAGGAATGCCTTTATTAAGAGACCTTGTGTTTACCTTAGGCATGAAAGATTGCACTAGTCTGCAACCAAGATTGAAATGTTGGAGTTGCCAAATATTGTAGGAATTGGATTATTATAGCCTCCTTGTTGTCAAAGCCAACATCTACCTTGAACAACCTTCTTAGACTTCATGTCTCATCGAGCATGCCAAAACTATTATATCCCAAATTTACACCCTAGAGAAATCAAGGAGACATTCTTAAATTTGGAATAACATGGAACTATCTCTACAATTAGGAAAGCTACTATAAGAGATAGATCTCTAGATTTGAAAGGGTTGTCTCCTTTAATCTATCTTCTAGGCTCACACACTACACTAGACTAATCACTACTGGGGGTAAAAAGGGAATAAGGAAACATAAATAAAATTAAAATAATGAAGGTGATACACAAAATATTAGTCCAAAAAACACACTTGCATTTTGTAGTAAGAAATAAGACTGTTAGAAATGACCTCAACTCAATGATCTTTTACCATAAGTTTTTCTACATGGAGGCATAGTACTATGTATATCCAAATTTGAGTGAAAAGGAGGTCTGATATTAGACACTACTAGTCTCTCTCACACTTAAAAACACACCTAAAAAACACATACATTTCATGAGACCTGTTAGAAAAATGTGTCTACTCACATAATGCATATACGAGTAGAATGGAATCAAGGAGGAGACATTCATCACTTGTCATCCAAATACACTAATTGAAATACTTAAGAAAGAGTTGTAGAGATAAAATCCACTTGAAAATTTTATTCAAAGGAAAAACAAGATGTCAAACCCATAGGGCTTCTCCATACCAATTGTGGATTCTTTTACAAGGCTAAAATGGTTTGAATATAGAGAGCATAAGAGAAGAGAGAGAAGGAATGAAGTTGGACAGTCATAATGCCAAGTGTTAATATGTAAAAATCAATTACAATGCAATAAAAGAGAGTTAGGGAATAGGTCATGAGTTCCTCTTAGACAAGTGTCCATCTGAAACATGACACCTTATTGAAGTTGACATATAGATCTTCATGGTCTTACTTGAAACTATCTTGATGATGTGGAATCACTTGACAGTCCAAAACTAGATTTAGAAGTTGTTGACACATATATATAACTTAAAGAGGTGAAAACATGATTTATTCAAGTCATTATATTCATTCAACTGATAGCCTCTTTGACACTTGTTGTTCACTTATTTGTAGTTTCTCACTAGCCTTCGAGGCCAATTGTCCACTTTTGGATGCATCTCCCTTCATATCTTCTTCATTAGGTTCATATGAGGGTTTTAGGACATCCTGGTTCTTAGTGATGATTCATAAAAGTTAGATGTTCAACCCTTGAACCAATTCCACTGAGTTAGAGTATAGGGTCCCCCTCAACTATTCCTAGATACTTGAGACACCATACAACTCATATTTACAGATATGAGTGAAGGAAGTTGGCTTCTCAAGTTCTTACTTGTATTTTAGATAACCCTTTTTAAGACAAATTTTGGACAAAAATGGCTAACTTGAGATATTTTATACAAAAAAATGGGTCTCATCGACCTTTTACTCTTCTGTGAAGGCTCTCACATTGTTTGGTGAGGTCATATGGTCATGGAAGTGTCATTAGAAGTCACGAAGGTTTAGGCCTAGTTCTAGGACTAGACTATGTTTTTGAGTGTGTGACCATATTTGAGTGTGTCCAATGACTACAGGTGCCCTTATTAACACTTTTTTACATCCATTCAACTCTATACATCATACTTTAATTACTCCAAACTTTTTCATTCATCTTCTTACCCATCATGTACCATGTCTGTAGGTTAGATTGACTTTGGAGTGCCCTCTATCTGAGATAAAAATAGAGGACATCTCCCCTATTATTATAGACAAAAAAAGATCATGAAGTTATATTTTAGGTCATGAGGACCTTATATACAAAGTTTCATAGCCATATCATACTTTTAGGGCCTTTAAACACTTTAAACTCTCCATACTAACTTTTAGGACTGTGACTGTGCAGGGTTTTGATTTGACTGAGTTTTAAGTTCAAAACCTAGTCTTTGATCCATCTCCTTGCATCTAAGAATCATATTAAAATGTATTATGATCACCTTAGGATTGAATTATTATTTTATACTTCACTTTATATCTCTTTTCAAACTCCCAAATGTGCAATCTCCATTGATTAAGCTAGTCTGCAGACTGTATCCAAATTGTAAGTGTGCATTAGAGAATTCATAAGATTTATGTAGGTTTTGATAGAGATTTGAGCATTATATTTAACACATTTGGTTCCTCCTCAATTCAATAACATCATTCACACCTGAATATATTCAATATTTCCTTGGAACTATGCTCTCATCCATTACTATCAATGTACTAGTTGTCATTATTACATTGCGATGTTCCAGGTTCTTTTGGCTTAAAAGCACTATAGTTAATAAGTGTTGAAAATCCAATCTATCATCAATTTATCTTGACTAAGAAACCTCCTTCTATATTCAAGACATGACCTTTCACCTAATCTTCAAGGATAAATCCATCAAGCTCATCCAGACCTCATTAACTTCCACCAATAGATGACACTGTATGAGGTAGAATCCTCTTTTGGAGAGATTAAGGTAAATGTTCCCATTTGTAACTTTTCTTCAAATTGACATCTATCCACGTAGATTTGACTGTATATCATGGCCTCTCCACCAATATTGTGATCTTTTTCTAATCCATGAATCAATTCAAGGTGTTAAAACAAGCTCAAAATGTTTACAAGCATGTTTTATTCCTTTTTTTAGATCTGAGCATGACTAGTTTTCATGTGACAACCTATAGGTGCCTGTGTAGGGTTACTTGACTAAGTTTTTCTTGAAGATTATTGTCAAAACCAACCTCCTACCTCTTTCAATGGTATAATACTATTGTTATCATCTTGAGTGTCTCTTTAAAACCTTGAAACTTTCTTACTCCATCAATATGACTATTCAAGTACTTCTACATAGTCTTTTAGGTGATTATCATATTGAGGTCTGACTATGTATATGAGTTCAATCTTCAACTCCACTTGATTTCAAGTGATTTGAAACCTTCATTGTTAAATTAGATCCTACTAGACCACCACCATGTTTTGAGATATTGAAAATAAGTATGACACCTTTGATCTGAAGCTAATCAAAGGAGAAGAAACACTGTAATTGCTAGACATTATTCTGCATATCACGATGGTGTTTACTTCCAATAAAATGAGATGCTCCTATTTACTCTCCATAAACACATATGTCAAACTAGTTGAAAACCAAATGAAAAATATGAACATACTCTGCAAGACTACAATAACCCTTGGTTCACAAGAATCAATCTAAATAGATGAGAAAACCAAAGCCATTGGGGATGCATAGGTAGTTTGGAGGCACTAAAAATCTTAGTGATTATTCATGAAGTACATACCACCAATACTATAACTATGGACATATAATATAAGTACATAGGGAACCCTAATAACAACCAAGTGTACTCACTTCAACTCTCTTCCTTCTATTTGTACTAAAGGAAAACCATTTGACCTTATTGACTTACCCAAGAGAGAGATATGAAGGAGAAACCAATTTTGATCAAATTTGGAGCTATAAAAACTTATTGAACATGGAAAATAACTATGGGGATCTCAACACACTTTATAGAAACCTTCACACATGACATATGAGTTATACAGTCCCTAAAACTTCCTAAAACTGACCTTTTTGTAGTTGATCTCCTTTTTTATACGTTAAACCTAGATTTTTTAGTTTCAAACCTAATTTTTTACTCCTTTATGAAATATGGTACATTAAATATCCTCTTGAAACATTTTTCCTTAGTGGAAAACCATACATTTCAATCTAATAGCCAAAAGTGACATAAGATGACATAAGACTAACTTAGAAAAATATGACCAAGATAAAAACATATTGACTCCATAGGATGACATGACATTATTATAAGACCATGGTGACTATTTTATGACTTATAAGGGCCCTATGGAAAGTTTGAATATATAGGGGTTGACCTGATTTAACCTAGGGTCAAATTTGGTCAACAAGTTTAATGATTGAAGAAGCCACAAATAACCAGGTGCATGAGTATGCACAAAATGATGAAAGAGATGATTGGAATAATAATGGTGGATGAGCTGACGTGAGATACATCATGTATCCAAGCACTGCCTACATAGTCTAAATAGACCTCAAGCAAAGGTATCTCACTTAAAAGTGGGATAAAATGGAATGAGGAATATAAGAATAAGAATCGATCAATGTGATTGATTCAGTTATACCTACCAATGCAAAGATGCTCATCTGTATTAGCATTAAGACAACTAGAATGGTTAATGGGTTGATTTGATCAAGGAGGGTGGGAGGATTTACCAAGGTGACTGAAGATAAGTTTTTGTGGTACCATTACTTGTAAGATTTCTTGAGCTAAGTTTTTCTATAACACATGACGGTATGCATCATAATAGAAAACACCAGGATAACTTGCCTATAAGGTGCATAAGGATTGACTCTTGATCCAATAAACAATTGAAAAAAATGTACTAATGATAAAAACCATAATGATAATGTTGATGTATAAATATGGATAGACTCTAAAATAAGGCACAAGGAATCACCCAATGAATGCATGTAGACCATGTCAAGGCACAATAATGAAAACAAACAAACATGCAAATAAATAAATAAATAAACAACTAAGCAAACAAACACACAAAAATCTTGAAAGCTAAATCAATATAAAGCATCTTGTTCTCAACCAAGTCAATATCTATGTTGGAAGGCTCAATGAAATGATAAACAAGTGGTGCCCCTAAGGAAGGATACATACAAAGGGAAGGTAACACCCCTAATGGTTATGAAATCTATTAGAACCAACAATGGATTTTCCCCAAGGGGGCAGATCAAGGATGACTAACTAGGTTTAAGTAGGATAAATTATTTTAGATTTTGAGGCTTAATATCTCTCTAGGAGATGGTAAGCCGAGTTTCTATTTTTTAGGATTTTGAAATGTTTCTAAATGTTCTTAGAATTTTCATGGTATCGTAACTCAATTAAGAATTATGAGACACAAATTTTTCCAATTTGCAAAATAGTGAGAGTGTGGCTTAAGTTGCTCACAAAATGGTGAGAGTGTTGGCTTAAGTTGCTCATAAAATGGTGAGAACATGGTAAAAGGGTAACTAATCTGACCTCAACATGAATTTATCACTACCTACATAGTCCCAGTAATACTTCAAGTCACTGTAGTTCTGCCTTATAATAGAGGAATTTGACTAGGTAGCAACAAGTTTATGAATTAGGTAAATGGCATAGTATAGAAATAGGAATGGCAAAGTGAATCAATAATGAATGATAAAGGTGTTATTATTTATTTACCCATAGGTAGTTATAATTAGGAAACAATGACATAGTTCAATGATACTAATTTGTCCATAGGTGGTTATAATTAGTAGCATGAAGTGGGACACTAATTTTCCCAAAGGAGGTTATAATCAAGAACAGTTAGAATGAAACAAAACAAGAAATGAAGGATGTAATTGTAAAACCACTATCATATTGGTCTAAAATATTTCATCTATATAGAATACTAAATTAGCTACTAAAACTTGATTTGAATCCTCTCGTTGAAGGTGCCTGATGAACCAATGGAAAGGAACCAAGGTCAAAGAGGTGGAGAGGGAGGGTAAAAATAACTTTGGTCGATAGGGAAGGCATGGTAGAATAATCTATAGTATGATATGGTACAAGGATGGTGATGTTATGATAATTAGATATAATGGTAATAAGGTTTCCCCCAAGTGTTAAGGTAAGGTCAATGGTAGGGTATGTAATAGTGGCAAGTTGAATGGAAAATAAAAGAGGCAAGGTAAAGAGTTCTAGTAAGGTAAATGTTTTTGTTATTCTTGCTAATGTGGAGATGCATGCCCTAATCAACATATGATATAACTATAATAGTCAATCATGTAAATTTATAGCTCACACCTCTTCTAAATATCTAATTTATCAAAAAACTACTGTAGATTTGGACTCTAATAATGATATTTTGATCTTCATTGGTCTTGGAATCTGTTTCCTCCAAACTTCAAGATAAGATATCTTCATATCCTTTATAAAGGAAAGTGTGGCTAGGGATGTTAAATAGGGATAAATATGGTTGTTAGGTCTAATTTGGTAATGTAATATAGGTATAAAATGAATAAATGGATTGTAATGGAATGTATAATGGTTGGGAAACAAATGAAGAGTGGAATTTTTAGGCAGACACAATGTTGATGATTCTAGATTTGACATAATTTGGGTTATGGGAGGGCTGAAGACTTTTGAATATGCTCTCAATAGGACCACTAGTTTTTTTTGTTATTTGAGCCTAAGAGTTTCTACCATCTAATTAATTTGTAGATTGGAAGCTATGTTTATGTTCTCTTTAATAATGTCTTCATCAAGCAATGAACTGTTGTGCTTAGCTATTGGTGCCTCAAAGATATTTTCACCAATAAAGTTATCTTGATTATCCCATAGATCCTCTAAAATGGTTTCACTAAGGAATGTTGACTTTTTATTTTGATTATCTTCTAGTGCTTCAAACAAGGTTTCACTAAAAGATGATAAATTTAGACTTTGATTTCCCCCTAGAGCCTCCAAAATGGTTTCATTAGGAGATTGTTATTCTTCTTCATGAATGTGGTCTTGGTCCCCCTAATATTCTTTAACTGATATGTCACCATGGATGGAGCTTAATAAGGTATGATTCTGTCGGTCCCAATAGACACTTGTGGGAGGTTGAATGCCAATATAATGGCTAAGTTGGTTGGTGTTAATGGTATGTGGAATAATAATGAAATGGGAAGAGGCAACACATTCTTCATAGAAGATACTAGGAGAACTTGTATCTATGCTAAAGTAACCATCCTCAAAAACTATGGAAGGATGGCAAATGTATTCAAATTTATTTTTAAGGCATGTTTAACCAATGTTGTAACAACCACAAATGTATTCTAATTTTGACACTGATTCTGACTCAAAAGACTCTGAATCCAATGTTGAGATTGACATTGATTTTACTTTTGATTCTAAATCCGATACTAGTTCAAAAATATAACCTAACTCTATTCTAATTCTTCTTCAATTATGGATTCTTTTACAATGATGTTCAAATAAACATTTGGTATTAGACAAGTAATGGCCTCTGATGGAATAATGAGATCTTCAAAAACATATTTAGGTAATAAGGGTTCAAGATAGACTAGATCATCTAGGTGAAGCCCATCAAAGAGAGGGAACAACTTGAGGAGTGACTCCAAAAAGACTAGATTATCAAAATGAGACTCCTCAAAAAGGGAAAAAAGGTCAAGAGGAAACTCCATAAATACTAGCTTGTCAAAGGGAGGATATTTAAAAATAGGATAATGACTAAGATAATGATTTTCCCAAAGGCAGTTATAATCATTCAGACATGACTCAATAAATACTAGTTCATCAGAATGAGACTCCTTGATAATAGGTAAATGATCAAAATAAAATTTATCATAGATTAACTCATCACAAATAGGTGTTTTAACAAAAACATTATGGATTGGTTGGTTTTCTTGGCCTTTTATTACATTTGGTTACAAAATATCAATTTTGAACACATCTTGGTGTTTGAATGATGGTTCTTAGAGAGGTAATGATTGGCTCAATTGTGACTCGATGATTAGCATGGGTTTTCTAAAGTAGGGGAATGTTAGAAATGGATGAAGGATGATGGTTAGTTGGATAATTATCTCTTTAAAAATAGGATCATCTAATATGGGCTTAACAAAGATTGGTTAATGGTCTAGGATGGTAATTGTGACTTATCTAGTTGTACTTATGCAACATTATTGGGATAAGAAGATATCATACTTAGAAGGATTTAAATGGTAATGGAAGGGAATTATGAAGCTTGGTTATTGTCATAATCTAAAATATGAGGGCTTGGTATAGTAATGGCAAGGCATTACAAAGCTTGGTTGTTATCATGAGCCAAAGGTGAAGGCCTTGAGATGGTAATCCTTGGTCGCTGTAGAAGTTGGTGACTCACATAGATTGAAGGAGGGTTAATGGTATATGTAGGGGATTAGGTACTATTAACATTGAAAGTACAAACTTGTTATGTTAATTAGCCTAAAGAAGGGGGTGTCACCAAATAATGTGCTTGAGGGTCATATATTTGTTCAATGTATCGAATGTTATAAGATAGATCAGAATCCATCTCATAAGCTAAATCATCATACAACTATTGAAAAAAAGGGTCATTGGTCACAAGTTTCCCATAGTCAGGATTATACATGGTCATACTACTATGTGTGTAATGAGGCAAGTTTAGATTAATGAATAGGTTACATGACAAACAAAAGGTCTAAAGATAATGAACCATCGAGATCTAAAAAAGGGGCCTTTGGCTCTGTAAAAGAGTCACAAAGGAAAAAATGATTAAACTAGGCAAGGGTATGACAAAAAAAAGCAAATTCAGACCAAAAAAATGATACTAATTTTCCCAAAGGTGACTATAATCAACACCAAAAGTAACATAAATATTCAAACTCATTTATGGCTAGAGCACTGATTTGCTCACAGGTGCTTATAATGAGTCACAAGAGTGTCTAAACAAAGTACAAAAAATGTAAACTAGGGTCAAGAAATATAAATTATTTTCCCAAAGGTGGTTATAATCATACTAAAACAAGGCTCGACTTAGAAACACAAAACAAGAACTAAAAATCAAACTAAATTAAGGTAATTAGCTCAAATGACACTTGGTAATTAGTGCACTTAAGATTCAAAGTTTGACTCATGAAAACTATTGGATCAAAGGGACTAGGACACTCAAAATATTGACAAAAAAAACTCAAATAAATCATATGGTAGCAACATTGATCAAAAAGTTGTTTTAAACAAGGCACAAAGCAAACAACAAGAGTTAGGTCTAGGCAAGGGGTCTTTAGATTAAACATGAAACCAACCCAAGTAACACAATCCAAACACAAAAGATGGATAACCTAAGCCTAAATTAGATTAGGATTTGGTGTGAACTTGATTATTTTAATATTTTTACTTTGAAAGGTTGAGATTTAGATTTGATGCAAAAAGGGTCAAATGTTTTAAGTCAAAAGACTAGACTGAAATAAGCAGCATAACAATGTGTTTGAAACAAAAGATGTATAAAAAATGTTTAAAACTTGGTTTCAAAAGTGATAAGAGATGGGAATCAATCCAATAATGTAATGATGTACTTTCAAACAAATTACATGGAAGAAATTTTAGACTAGAATATCCAAGGCAAATGTTTAAAATGAACTGGGTAGTGTAACGATGCCCTATGTAAACAAGTGACACATAAATGGTTTTGGAATAAATATTCCAAGGCATAAAGTGCAACATAAATGGATAGGGTAAAACCTCTTAGGCTAAAGGGGTGTACAACATAATGTGAATGTTTTGGACTTGTTTGGTTTTGATGTGGTATGATAAACAAATAGTTTTGACACAAGGCAATGCAAGTAAATAGGGAAAATAACGTAAAAACCTATGTATAACATCTTAATCCTAAAATTGACAAGGTGGCATCGTAGTGTCAAAATTTTTATATACACTTATTCTTGAGAGTATTTTTAAGTTGTTAATCAAAAAAGTAAAAGCACATGAAAATTAGGGTTTTTAGGCCTCCTCTTCTCTCAAGAGTTCATACGATGACATGGAACTTTGACTACTTGCCTTGCATTAACATATGTTCATGACAAATGGGGTTGTCTAAACTATCCATTTTTGTATGTTCTAAATGGTCCTATATGTGTGGCTAACACTAGGGTGTAATATGCCATTTGGATTTGCATTAAGTGACTTGTCATGAAAAGGTCTTATCCTTTTCTCAACCACTACATCCATCAACTGCTTAGTGTAGTGTGATGTTTGAGTTACCCTTATGGTTTGAGGCTTAATACCACTCATAAATCTTGCTTAACCACTCAAATAAGCATCCTAGTGGGTCACCCTCAATTTGTATACCCCACCATGGAATGGGGTTGAAATTATGTTGGGAGATGAATTCCTCAGTCAATGCTTCCCTAGAGAACTCATGGGGAGGTGATGAACTCCCACCCATAAGACAAAATGCATGAAAAATGAAGTGAAAGGACTTTAGGGTCGTTTTGGGGTCACACAAATCATAAAAATTTTGGGGAGGGCCTTAACAACTTTCCTTCCATGCTTTTGGACCAAAGTGACAAATGTAAAGAGTGATCATTTTTGATCATCCAAGTTGCCTAAAGGGGATGGATAGAGAGCATACACATGACACTCATCTTGCTAAACAAAACACTTAAAAACAAACATAAAAATGAAAACTCTTATGAGTATTTAACTAAAGTGTGGATTTATTTTTATAGCACCAAATGAAATATGTCATGAATTTTAGCCCCTTGGCATTGTGTTGAAAACTTTAAACCAAACAAAAAATAGCTCAAGCAAAATATTTTTAAAACACCAATTTCAAATGTGAGTTTTTAAAATTAGAGTGTTTTAAAATTTCCTTTCTTGGCCTTTAAGTCCTATAAAAGATGTTAGGGGGTCCTTGTGCTTAAAATCAAAATGTAAGTTGGCAAATGACTTTTGAGTTTTGCTCTCATGTTTCAAAAATTTTACACAAAGTGAAAAATTATAGAAATATAGAGCAATATCACCATTTTTCCTGTAAAACTTCAATTATTAGCACAATATCACAAGTTTTTGCAAAACAAAATGGTTAGCACAAAATCATGACTATTATAGAAATATGGTATAAATAAAGACAAGATCGTATAGCTTGAAGTAATATCACGACTCTCCCTACAAATAAAATAATTAGTAACAAACTGTCATGGTTAAAGATAATATCATGAAAGTTATGGAAATATTACAAAATTTCAAGCAATATCATAACTACAAAAGGCAATATTGTGACTGCAAAGTCATGATATTACAATATCATGATTTTCTCTTGTAAAAGAAAGAACTGTTAGTAAGAAACTATGATGGTTAGGGATGAGATCATGATAGGCAGCATGATATCATGATAGTTAAGGTTATATCATGACTATAAAGTCATGATATTGATTCAATATCGTGATTAAAAATATAAAAAATGTGAATATATAGAGAAAATTTGTGATTTCTTATAGAACATTTGTGAGTCTTCAATTTCCACTTTTTTGGTCAGCAAGTTTAGATTTTAATATGAAAATTATTAGGGAGATGTCTTAAAATGACTTGGGACCAAATTTTTGGGGTGCAGGTCCCACCGAATGTGCCATCATGTGAATAAATAATCTAAGAGGGGAGATTAGTATTGTGTTAGTCCAATAAAATAAAATCAAAATAACACACTAAACACTAAACACCTCTAGCCTAGACACTAAGGGAGCATATGTAACAAGCATACAAATGAAAACACAAATAGAACACAAAAGAAACAATTCTTTTACCTTCCTTATAGCTCCAAATGGCTTTTTAAAGTGGCTTGCTAGGTTTGTGCATCAATAAGTCTTTGACCGTGAAGCTTTCTTTGCTCCTTGGTACCTTGGCTTGGCTGATTAACTTATGAATTTGGCATGGTGACACTACTTAAAAGGCTTGTCTCTCTACAAATTAGCATTATAACTTTGGATTATGAGAGATTTGAAGATTTGGGAATAATAAAATTACACTAAAATAGCTTATGAAAGAAATCTTTCATAATAACATGCCACTATCAAAGCTTAGAGATCAATAGGTATGGCCATGTATTTATAGCCTCCAAAAGTTAACTCTCACTGAAGGTAAGTTAAGGTTGAGTTTAGAAATGGAATGAGTTCAATCTAACACTAAGTGAGTTGAGAGGATAACTCTAACTTAGTTAAAAGTTTTCATGTAATTATGGTTTTCAATTACTAGGCATGGCTCTCAAATTACATATTTTGGAAGATCTTGATAACTCATAAAGGAAATGATGAAAATGCTTGATATTTTGAATTTTTGAATTTTTATTTTTAGATATTCATTAATTGCAAATGGATAATTGAACTAATTATTTAATCTTTTTTAAATTTTTAATTCAATTTAATTAAAATTTTAGCTCTTTTGATAATTGTTAAAGTGCTCCACTTTATGGGTCCATACACCGAACTGCGAGTTGTTAGTTCACAAGGTGACTGAGGATGAATACATGAGAGGTTATTATTGTGTACATGCTCATACCATAAATAGGGATGCCTCAACATGATTATGAGCATTAATTAATGATGCACAATTGAAACTGGGACATTAAGTGATTCCTAGGCCTAATTTGCACTATTTGGTAGGAATCGGTCTGAAGTCTAGTTGGAAGCTAGTTGTGGCCAGAATTGGGTGTTTAAACTTCTTAATGTGTAAGTAATAGAGTAAATATGATTAGTACTTGATTCATGGTTACTGGATAGAGAGTAGGATTAAACATTTTGTGTATAAATATAAGACTCTTTTGATAAATTTTAATGCCATCGACATGTAATGTATGGGCCAAATCATAAAGATGATTTTAATTTAGAAAATGACCATTGTTAGGTGCATGGACAAGTCCAATAGAGATGGAAAACTATGAAAGTCTAGAGTTATTTTAGTATGAATTAAGGTTTATAGAAAACAAGAATAGTGATATGGTAATCAAGAGACAATTTGAATAGGATAAGATATAGATTAGGCATAGAATAGGGAGTTACTATAGGTGATTGATAACAAATGGGGAAGGTAATGCTCATAGAAGGTAAAAGGTGATTGATATAAAATGCATTTTTAAAAACTAAAATCTTGATATGTAACATATATCCTAAGGCATACAAGTGTCATGTCAAGATAGATATATAAATTAGGCATGTAGTAGTAATCATCACATTTACAAACATGAAATAGTAAATTATGTAGGGAGATGTATGATATAGGTCATGACATCACAAATAAGTAAGAAGATGTGTGATATATATCATGATACCATGAATTAAATAAACAAACTTAGATGTATCCATTCATAATCACATAATGTCATGGCCATAATACACACAATAAAATCACACACAATAACACTCAATAAACACAATATCACCCAAGGTAAGAGCCATAAATAATGAACACTCAAATGTCACACAACAAGTCAAGGGCCTCAAAAATAAAGAGTCATAAAATTAATACATTCGATGGAGAAAATTCACACTCTAAGGTAATATCTATGCAAAGCATAATCAATGATTATCCTGTGTTCACTGAAATAGAAACAATGAAATATTGAACAAGTCAAGCTAATATACACCATTAATCCATGTCAATATCACAACATAACAAAGTGGCATTTCAATGAAATTTATCACAAAAAAAATAAGAGCAAGGCATGTGTAAGTAATAAATATAGCCTAACATGATAGTTAGAATGGTCATAAAAAGTTATATTGTGTAACAATGTAACCTATGGAATGAGATGCCTATATCATTAACACGACCTCTACATAAATGAAGTCCCACATATATACATACATGTATCATGTATAACCTGTATGACTTAAATCTCACTCATGTATATTATGAAATTCATGTGTTTATGAAAATGATATGAAATCTACCAAACACATGTTAAATAACATACATCAATGAAATAACTAGCAAGACATTTTATGCTTAGGTCATGATTTTTGATTTTTTGGAGTTTTTTATTTAATAATATTATTCACATGAATGAAATCAAGCAAGGTCAAGTGGAAAGGATTCAAAAAATATAAGAATGGAAGGGATCAAAATAATTCATGGCATGTGTCAAGGCATAATGTGCATCAAGTGTAAAATAGAAAAGCAGTGTCAAGGAAGTGAAGGTAAGAAACATGTCCCCACTATTTATTCGAATAATAACATCATAGTTAAAGAGAGTATATGTAAATAAAAGGATGCACACCCCCAATAGGAAATAATCAATGTTTATACTCATGTACTATGTAGACATAAATATATATGTTCATGTAAGCTCAATGTTTTCCATAATAAGTATATATAATGAATATGTAGGGGTGAACAAATAGTAAGCCATGAGAATGTGCACTAGAGTGACACTATTGTGAAGGATGTATCTTTGTAGGATATATGTCCCAGATGTATGGCTCAAGAAACACAAGCAAAAATCAAGGGCCAAGAGAAAATAAAACCAAGGGCTATAAGAATGATTGATGCAAAATCATATGTACACATATATATGAAGATAGTGTTGACCATTTTTTGCCCAACAGGCCAAAAATCAGTCACCTTCTTCCCCTGCTATTTTAGGCCATTTAATTTTTTGATTTTGCATGAATCTATTCATTTCTATGGACTCTTCAGAATTTCTACGGACTCTGCAGGTCTAAATCTATGGACTCTACAGGTTAGTCTTTGGCGCATGGAGAATCAGTTCCAGAGAGAGTGCTGGGTTTTGCAGGGCTTCTTCAAGCTCTGTCTAAGGGAAAAATAATGAAGAAGGTTGGCATCATTGAACTATTGAACCCAGTTCAATGCCTAGTTCAATTGTACAGTTCAATCAGGCTTAGTTCAATGCCTGGTTCGATCGATAGTTCAATCGCTTCATTTCAAAGCCTGGTTCATCACTTCAAGTCCATCGCTTCAATTTATAGGCTTAGTTCATTAATTGCTTCATCACTTGGTTCAAACAAAAGGTTATTTGACACTTAGTTCATTGGTTGGTTCAACCAATTGGTTCATTCAGTTCAGTTCAACGGCATCAACGCGCAGTGATTGAACCGTTGAACCAATTGAACCATTGAACCAATTTTAGTTCAATGGTTCAATTCAATGGCTTGGTTCAAGGGTGTGCACTACAGCTGAAGGGAAACACTAGGTTTGAGTGCCCATGCGGAGGGTAGTTCAAAGTCTAAGAGCCCTTGTGGAGGGTAAGCACTTCAAAGCAAAGGCTTGACAGAGAAGACAAAGAGCGGCCAATTCGTCTGCAAGAAAAAACCCGAAACAAACAACTCATGGGAAAAAATCCTAAAAAAAGACCCAATGACTTTTGTCGAGGATGGTGACATCTTGAAAGTTGTCAATTTTAAGCAGATGAACTAGCTGTTGGGTGACGGCTGCACGAACGTCAAATTTAATGCAGTGAAGTAGCCATTGTTTTTGAACTACCTTAGCGCCAAATCATGGAAAGAGCCCAAGGAACACAATGACCCACCAGAAGATCACCCTGAGGAGTGAAAGAGCAAGAAGAAGACAAGGATCAGAAAAGACAAAGCGTCCAAGTGGCAAAGGGAAGGTGAGTCATTGTTAGATGAGCGACGCGACCTATTTTTTTGTAGTTGGCATTGATGAGGGGACAAACAATAGTCTATTTGTAGAAAAGAGGTGTGACCATGTCCTTACATTAATTTTTAAATGACAAAGTCAATTTTGGTGATTGTGTAGCATGGTTCTATCAGGCCTTTTCTGAGAAATGACATCAGTAACAGTGGTTTCCTCTTCCCAAGATTTAGAATGCACATGGGCCACTTACAGAAAGGGGCAACAAAATCTTTCCCAGGAAGCACCAAATTCTCTTCTTCTTCCTATATATTGTAAACTTATCTTTTGAGAAGAAATTTGCTCTCAGCCTTAAGGCAAAACTTTGCCCAAAAATCTCTCGGGCTTGTAAGGCAGAGCTCTGCCAAAATTTTACCTTGAATCAGAACTTAGCATTTTTACCTCCATTCTGAGTTTTGCATCTCTAGTATGTGTCTATGCATTTGATTATGTGTTAATTCATTTTATTGATGCTTTTATAGAATGATTTTAGCACATCTGGTGCATTTTTGAGTTTCCTTTTATAGGTTTGTTAGAAGTGTCCCTAGAGGAGTGTAGGTGAAGTGGATAGGCTACTGCAGTGTGTCCCAGAATGCCTCTAGTAGTTATTTCCTCCCTGTATCTCCACAGACCCCTAACCCACTGATGCAGAAGGTTTTCTCACTTCAGATGAAGTGTATAGGTGCTCCTTTTTGGTGAATAGTGTATGTTCGGGTTGGGTGGGTCACATTTTCTGGTGTATCACCTTTTCTTTTTTTTAGGCTTAGGCTTTGTTTTCAACATCTCTCTCTCTTTTTTCATCCCCCCTTTTTTACATTTTTTGTTAGCAGTAGGAGAAACCAGGGCCTAAATGATACATTAGAGGGAACTAGCCCTCATCTAGAGACTCTCCCCTCTAGCATCATTGGTCCCACAGGTGAGAGGGGAGTTTCCATTGTTGTGTGAAGAAGGCAGGAGCTCAGCCTCCTACCAAGGGTGAAATATTTTGCATCAATAGTTTTTGGCACACCTGATGGGACCAACTAAGACAAGTTGTGTCCAAAGAGTTGAAGAATTTTTGGTGTGTTCTTCAACCAACCAGCCTTTGGAGGCTTTGCATCAAACACCAATGGCGACTCTAAATCAAATCAGCTGGTTAAGCAACCTGGTGCCATTGAGAAATCACATTTTTGTATGTATAATTCCTTTGCAAAAAATCATGGGTCTTGTTTTCCTTCATATGAATATGATCAAGCTCAAGATTTTTAGAGAATCACCTCAAGCAGCCCTCCTAGTTTCCCTTCAACGATAAGGGAAGTAGCCATAGAGTTTGAGAAGCAGACAATGGAGATTAACAAATTGGAGGAGCAGTACGAATATCAATAGGAGCTGATGTATAAAGAGGAGTGCTTATTTAAGCAAGCTCAGGCCTTGCAATCCATGGAGGAGGAGGTAGCAAAATGGAGAAATCCATTTATTCAAGGCAGTCAACATTATGTGCCCCATCCTACTCTGAAGAAAGCCCCCTCTTTTGCACCAAATCCTTTCTATTAGATAGCACTCACCCACTCTAGCTCATCTGATGCATTTGCTCTCAATCTCATACACCTAGCTTTCCAACATCAAAAGGCATCAAAGCAACCCCCCATGGATATCAATCTTCTCAATTCCTTATATTACGAATCTTCCATTGGGGGAATACCACGAGCCAGCACATCCCTCTCCTAGAGACACTTTCGGTGCATCAATAGTCTCTTCCTAGCATTCCTCAACCTCCCCAAGTCTTTCAACATGATGTGCAGATTCCAAGTTGGAGGAAGGAATGCCAGGAACCAGCCCAGAGCCTTGAAGAGGATGATGTTGGTGACCTCCAAGAAAGACTCTTTCAAAATAATCTAGCCATAAAAATTGAAGATTTAGAGGCTAAGATGAGACTGCTTCATGAAAGAGAGTTAGAACTTCCAGACCTTGTGGAGGAGCCTCAGGACCTTGGAGAAAACAAAGTTGTTGCCTGTTCACAAGAGCAAAAATCCAATTCTAAGATCCTAAACTGGGGGAAAATAGTAGAATCATGGGGCAGGAAGGAGGAGAAGCAAGGTTTTCCTCAAAACCTTGAAGAAGCTGAGGCTGCTCCTGCTCATGATGATGCTGGTGACCTCCAAGAAAGGTTCTTCCAAGAGGATCTAGCCAAGAGAATTGCAGAGTTGGAATCTAAAGAGAGATTCCTCAACCAATGTGTGATGGATGATTTAGACCCAACACCACATTCTATGTCTGAACACACTCCACCTACACATTTCCAAGAGAGATATCAGACCACACTTGATATTGATGAAGTGCTAACCAAATAGGAGGAGAATCATTCGATTCTAGTTCAAGGACTGCCTCCTCTTCTATATGGTTTTCCCACTTCACCCTTTCTCAAGGAGGAACCTATTCTGTAGGAGGCAAGTGAGGAGCAGAAGATCCAAGCTACAGTTTCCCAAGGGGCTATCATGAGTGACAATGAAGAAGAAATCATCATTGATGCTTCTTGTGAAGACACCATTGGCAATGGAGAAGATGCAGGTCTTACATATATGTAGATGTTCCAACAACATGAGGAGGAACAAAAGCATGGTGAGCTCTCTTCCCCCTTGTTTGATGAACTTCCTTGTTGCTTCAATGAGGAGGACAACTACGTTGAGGAGCCTGAGTTAGAGGAAGATCATGAGGATATCTTTGAAAATCTAGAGATCTTGATCTTTGAGGAGGAAAAGGAGAGGTCTGTCTTCCTTGAGGAAGGCCTTGAAGAAGAAAGATTTGAACAGAAAGGTGAAGTTCTGTGGGATGAACAATCATTTTGTGATTCCATTTTAGACATCACAACTGTCACCCTTCTTCAAGAAGGCCAAAATAAAGCAGAGGATGAGTTTGACAGAGTCTTCAATGAGGTAGAAGAAAATAAGTCAGACCATGATACATTGCAGAGGAGCTATACAGATCAAAGGGCTTATGGTGATGAGCCAACAACCATTGATTTCTTGGTGAGGAGCACCAACTTGAAGGACCAACATTCAATAAGCTTCTAAGAACAAGCATAGTACACATATGTTGGGAGCATGTTTGAATATGATCCACTCGGATACAAGCCAACTCAGGTGGCAGGTAAGAGGAGCAGGTCACGAACTCTCTTTTTCATTTAGCTACTTGCCTGGCACCATACGTCTTCTTGCCAGGAAGGGGACTTAAGAAGTTTTCCCTTTGATCTAGGAGGGAGGTGAACATTCTTGGTTAGCTGTACATAGTAGTTTGATTTCAGTTGTCTTTCCTATTTTCCCTAAGTGTAGTTTGCACAGGTAGTGTTTTTTAGCCTTGTGTGTTTCCCTTTGCATGTGGGGTAAGGAGATTCATGTTCAATTCTTGGATCTTTTGGGGATATTGCTAACCTTTCTTCAAAGTTGCATCTGACTCTGTGCCCAATGGATTGGAAGGCAACTGGTCTTTAAGCATAACAGGCATGCTTCCCCTGAGAGTCACCAATTTGTTGACCATTTTTTGCCCAACAATCCAAAAATTAGTCACCTTCTTCCCTTACTATTCTAGGCCATTTCATTTTTTTATTTTTCATAAATCTATTCATTTCTATGGACTCTTCAAAATTTCTGCAGACTCTACAGGTCTAAATCTACAGACTTTGTAGGTTAGTCTTTGGCGCATGGAGAATCAGTTCTAGAGAGAGTGCTAGGTTTTGCAGGGCTTCTTCAAGCTCTGTCTAAGGGAAAAATCATGAAGAAGGTTGGCATCATTGAACTATTGAACCTAGTTCAATGCCTAGTTCAATCGAGCTTAGTTAAATGCCTGGTTCAATCGACAGTTCAATCGCTTCATTTCAAAGCCTGGTTCATTGCTTCAAGTCCATCACTTCAATTTCTAGGTTTGGTTCATCACTTGCTTTATCACTTGGTTCAAAAAAAAGGTTCTTTAGCACTTAGTTCATCAGCGAGTTCAACCAATTGGTTCATTCAGTTCAGTTCAACGGCATCAGCGTGCAGTGATTGAACCGTTGAATTGATTGAATCGTTGAACCAATTTTGGTTCAATGGGTCAGTTCAATGGCTTGGTTCAAGGGTGTGCCCTACAGCTGAAGGGAAGCAATAGGTTTAAGTTCCCTTGCAGAGGGCAGTTCAAAGTCTAAGAGCCCTTGCAGAGGGAAAGCACTTCAAAGCAAAGGCCCGATAGAGAAGACAAAGAGTGGCCAATTCCCATAGACTTTTTGTTCGCAGGAAAAAACCTGAAACAAAAAACCCATGAGAAAAAAACCTGAAATAAAAGACTCGATGAATTTTGCCAAGGACAGTGATGTCTTGAAAGTTGTCAAATTTAAGTAGACAAAATAGATGTTGGGTGACAGCCGTGTGAACATCAAATTTAATGTAGTGAAGTAGTCATTGTTTTTGAACTACCTTAGCGCCAAATCATGGAAAGAGCCCAAGGAACACAACGACCCGCCAGAAGATCACCCTAAGGACTGAAAGAGGAGGAAGAAGACAAGGAGCATAAAAGACAAAACATCCAAGTGGTAAAGGGAAGGTGAGTTATTGTCAGATGAGCGACGTGACCTATTTTTCTGCAATTGGCATTGATGAGGGGACAAACAATAGTTTGTTTGTAGAAAAGAGGTGCAGCCATGTCCTTACATTAATGTTTAAATGCCAAAGTCAATTTTGGAGATTGTGTAGCATGGTTCTAGTAGGCCTTTTCTGAGAAATGACATCAGTAATAATGGTTTCCTCTTCCCATGATTCAGAACGCACATGGGTCACTTGCAGAAAGGGGCACCAAAATCTTTCCCAGGAAGTGCCAAGTTCTCTTCCTCTTCCTATATATTGTAAACTTCTCTTTTGAGAAGAAATCCACTCTTAGCCTTAAGGCAAAACTCTACCCAAAAATTTCTCAGGCTTGTAAGGCAGAGCTCTGCCAGAATTTTACCTTGAATCAAAATTTAGCATTTTTACCTCCATTCTGAGTTTTGCATCTTTAGTATGTGTCTATGCATTTGATTCTGTGTTAAGTCATTTTCTTGATGCTTTTGCAGAATGATTTCAGCACGTCTAGTGCATTTTTGAGTTTCCTTTTACAGGTCTATCAGAAGTGTCCCTAGAGGAGTGTAGGTGAAGTGGATAGGCTACTGCAGTGTGTCCTAGAACGCCTCTAGTAGTTATTTCCTCCCTGTATCTCCATGGACCCCTGACCCACTGATGCAAAAGGTTTTATCACTTTAGATGAAGTGTATAGGTGCTCCTTTTTGGTGAATAGTGTATGTTCGAGTTGGGTGGGTCACATTTTCTGGTGTATCACCTTTTCTTTTTTTAGGCTTAGGCTTTGTTTTCAACATCTCTCTCTCTCTCTCTCTCTCTTCATCCCCCCCACCTTTTTTACATTTTTTGTTAGCAGTAGGAGAAACCAGGGCCTAAATGATACATCAGAGGGAGCTAGCCCTCATCTAGAGACTCTCCCCTCCAGCTTCACCAGTCCCACAGGTGAGAGGGGAGTTTCCATTATTGCGTGAAGAAGGCAGGAGCTTGGCCTCCTGCCAAGGGTGCAATCTTCTGCGTCAACAGATAGAAGAGGAAAGGAAATAGTAAAAAAAGGATACATCAAGAAGCTATGTATAATAGATTATGTTTGCATTAATCAATAGCCCCATCACTGGGAAATTTGTGTGTAGGTTTAGGATTAATCACTATTCTATATGTTGTGGATGAGGATTAACATCAATATTGATGTTTGAATCACATAAATGATCAAGTGTTATACCATATCCATATTTTTTATTGTAGTCCCCATTATCATGTTTATGTCTTACCATATTTTTATTAGTCTAAT
This sequence comes from Torreya grandis, assembly GCA_037957365.1. Taxonomy (NCBI): domain Eukaryota; kingdom Viridiplantae; phylum Streptophyta; class Pinopsida; order Cupressales; family Taxaceae; genus Torreya; species Torreya grandis. The sequence continues at coordinate 1,436,707 of JARHVA010001496.1, forward strand.
CCAAATAATATATAACTTTTGAATAATTCATATTATTTAAGACATGTCTAAATCAAAGAAAATCTAAATGCTATAGCAGACTATACTCAAATCATTGTGCTTGCTATAAATATACAAATGGATAGTGTACTTAGCTTATTTTTGGTCTATACATGTTTAAGATAATGTGAAGATGATAAATAAGGTTGTAAAAGGATCCAAAGTCACTCATATTATGAAAATGGGCATTTGGATCTACCTGGGCAAATCTAGTAAAAGCTAGACACCTTCATTTGGTGAAAGTCTTTGAAACCTAATGGAATCATCACTGTGAATTATGCCTCATTATTTTATTGCAAGCCATTATGCTTGATTATAAACCATCACCCTATGTCATCAACAAATTGATATGCATGTCAACCTAGAAAACATATCTCCTTCACTTTGAAACCCTAGCTCTACTTTGAACACTAGGTTTGGGCCTGCAAATGGGGAAGAAAGATGGGTTGAATTTACCCCAAATACCCCGCTAAGTGGCTGAGTGTTACCTATGTTTCCAATACTCCAAAGAGGGCTCAAACCACATGTATTTCTCTTATTAGGTGTACATTTGAAATAATGCTACTTTATTATGGATACAACCTATAATATAGATTTTTACACTTAGCTTAGGTGCTTTAGACTTGGCTAGGGACTACTCTTAGTGGCTAATTTTTTATTTGGGAGATTTATGGTAGTTTTTCTCAATGTGAAAATGATAGAATATGCCTATTTAGTAATTTATTATATTTAATGTTCCTTTTTATTTAACAATGAAATACTAAGAATAAATAAACTATTGAAATCTGACTTAGATCTATAGTATATAGATATGAATATGAAATACAATAAATTTCAAAATATAAATGAGATATAAATAGTAAATTTACAAACAAATTTTCAAAACTATCTCAAACTCAATTTATGATGATTGTGCAAGCTGATTATTGATTAAAATTAGATGAAATAACTAGTTAATTATGTCACAACTAAAATCAAAATTTCAAATTATGTTAGGACAAGGATGTATTATGAGGATAGGGCCACATTATGGCCTCTTATATTTACTATAGCTATGTCCTAATTGACTATGTGACCAATTTTACAATTTGGGTGTGTGTGCCCATTTGTGATGACTTTCATATTTATTGTGGGTCCCAAATTATCATGTGGAATAATTGTAAACTCAAAACCCTAGATGCTTTACAATAAACCAAATAAAAATTAAATAAAAAGGAGGGAATTGGGAAAAGGGAATAACTAGGTTATCTTTAGAAATCCCCATGTAATTTTAGTGTTGCCTACATATCCCAAAAATTCCCCATGTCGATGTAGTTCTCCCTCCTATTGTGAATGTATGATTCTTGATATTTTCCATATGAATGTGACTAGATAGAGAATTGAATGCCATAAAATGAGTTCCCTTAACCTATAATAAATTAACTTAAGACATGGCCTTTGACTATTATAATAAATCATAATTTGAATTGGATAGAATAGTGTCCTTTTGCTTAGTGTCTAGTAGAATTTCTAAGTGATTATTAGATGTGTTTGGAGAGGCAATAATGTGATTATATAGAGGAATATTTGAAATATTTATGTTAACAAACATTTATCTCTTATTCATAGCCTTGAAGGGAATGAATTTTAGTTCAAAATTGACAATTTTTAGGAAGATGCGATCCTTCACAAGCAAATTTTTAGTTGTGTTCCAGGACTTGGAATTTTTGAAGAAATAGAAAGGTGGTAGGGTCATAACTGGATAAGCTTTCTTGATGTTAAGATCCCTCCTAAAAATAATATCACTAATTTTAAGATAAATGTTGATCATTTGAGAGTGGAGGTTGCCATATATAAATGTAAAATGGATAACCTATAAGTAGATTTGGGCCATATCAAACTCAACATAAAGAAAATCAATAATTTGAGATCAGTGGCTATTGAGAACCATGTGAATAATTTAGATAATTTTTAAGTATTATTTTATTAAGAGGAAAGTTGATTCACTTTTCTTTGGGTAGGAAGGTATGAATAAATTAACTATAAGCAATAATTCAATCTCAAAATGGAAAAGCCAAGAATTAGATGCCTCGATTCACCACTTCAAGCTCATGAAAGATAGTTGGAAGACTGCCTTGGACATGGAAAATATGAAAATACCTAATATCTAATATACTTAGTGTTTTTGAGGTTTTAATTTAGGTTTACTTCTAGTTGGTGTTGTTTTATATATTTAACCAATTTCGGTCTGAAGGTCTTTTATCTAGCCTTATTAGTCATTCCTCTTTTTGTCTGTTCTACTATGTAATAGGGTTGGGGCCATATCAAAAATCTTATTTTTACCCTTTAAAAAAAATCACTAGAGGGGTAATATGAAACCTCTTAAATTAAAAAATTTACCATTGGAGTGTGAGGGATAAGGTTGCACTAGTGGCCCTAACCATCTAGTGTGGCCTTGTCCACCTAGTGCGGTCCTATCCTAAAGGATAAAGATTGTTGGATTTAGATTACATGAACATGTAAGTAGAATATGAATGCCTGAATGATGTTTTTAGTAATTTTAATATAGTAAATAAAATAGAGAATACTCTCATAGAGACTTCAAGTTAATATAATGGTGAAAATATAAAGTAAGGGTAAGGACGTAAAGATTAAACATTATCGAGCACTTAATGATTAAATTTAAGCATCTAAATTTCCCCCCACTTTATTCCAGTGATGAAATGAAGTGAAATTATTAGAGTTAAGGAGATGTAAACCTAGGTGTGTATACACATTTTCTCTTTTTATGCAAAGCTTGATTGTGTCAGATGCCTCAATGCAAAACTTACAATAATGCCACTAAAAGTAGTTATTGTCCATATTTAAAAAATGAAAATATAAAACTTGAAATTTGAAATTTGAAAAGAGAGCAAGGAAAAAATACACCTAAAAGAGGTATGTAATCTAATTTCCCTATAAATTGAAAGTGGAAATATGTGTGTGCCCTCTTGTTAAGGTAATTGGAAACATGTTAAATCTATGGTGAATTGAGAGTGATCGAGTCTTAATTTTAAAACAAGTGAAAGTGCTTGAGTTGGAAAGATTGTATGCTCTAACCCTCATATAAATGTGTAGAATTAATTTATAAAATAATTGAAGGGTGGAACCCCCAAAACATGGTTCACTATAATATAACCACTGATTGTGGCTTGCTACAATGGAAAAAGTGAAACCAGATGATGAGTGTCACTAGAATATAACATGGCCCACTTTCAAAATAAAGATGAATCACACTACTTCAGATAGATCTAGATTATATTTGAAACTTTTGAAATTAAAAATTTCCATATAAAAACATAAACAAGAATGAATATCATTCCCCCTATATATATACTAAAGTGATATTGAATGCCAACTAAATTTATATTATTTAAAACTTATAATTTGTAATTGTAGGAATGAGTGCACATGTTTGACATATGCCTCGATAATCCAGAAATGTTGAATCATATTAGAATTTTAAATCTATATTCTATCATAAATATGAATTTTTTTTCTTATGAGGCTTGAATTCTCAAATCAAGCCCATTGCAATGCCCCCTATTTGAGATGAGAGACATAGCCTCTAAGTCACATATCTCATAATAAAGCATATGCAAAATATATAATCATGTAGTAGTACTTCAAACATTTGTTTTGAATTTCATCATAGTATTAAATATATAATTAAATTACATATGAAAATGTGTTAGAAAGATATAACATTGAAGCACATAAGCATCTTGTACATGATATGTATCACAAAACCAAAGTAAGAGTAGAGATAAAATTAGTACATGATATAAATCATGGCACCATAGTAACAAGAAATGAACATACCAATAATGTCACATAATTTGTATAAAATGTCACATATAAGGCCCAAAGACTACATGTAAGGGACATCTGAATGTCACATAAACACAAAAAGCTAAAAGCCCCATGCAAATGGCATGATGATGCCATATATTCAAGAACATGTATATATTCCACACACAAGGCCAAGAGCCACATACAATAAGTAAACAAGTCTTAAGTTATCATGTAGTAAAGTAAAAACGTAGAAAAAAAACATTGAGCAAATGAGACTAGTCTTCATCAACCATATGTATTTATATCATTGTTAACAAATGACATATTCATTATAACTTAATGTAAAGTATGATTTATTAACAAAATATTTGTATGATATATAGATTAACATGGTATAAAGTTTGTGGATTTATATAACATGTTGAAGAATTTTAAGAGATGCCCCTAGCTTAGCAAGGTTGTTGGGTAAAAAGGGAAGCTGACATATAAAAACCATGTAATAGTATGTCCTATATCATAATCACATATGTCATGTAAAACAATGTGTATTAAAAACTGAAATAGGCTATCTACTTATCATGTCATAAATAACATATGTAGAGAAGTTAACTAGAAACATAATAAAATGCTTAGAGGTCATATTTTAAATTTTTAAAAATATTTTGTTTTTTGTGTATTTTTCAAATATGCGAATGCTTTGAATTTTTTTCCATATTTAAAAAAAAATAAACATATTTGATTTTTTTTAAATTTTTTACCAAAATTGGAATCAATTTTTTTTAAAAGCATAAAGAAGCAATGCTTAAAAAGATAAATAATTAGGAAGGATTCAAACAATCCACAATAAGGTACTAAAGCATAGTGTGGTAAGAAAGAAAGTAAATAATATGCCCCAAAAGAATGTGTTTTTGAATTATAGCAATGTAGCATAAAGGACTGATATAGATAATAATGTACATGTCCCCAATGGGTGAAAGACTATGTGTGGTCATGTAGAATGTAATCATGTAAGTGCAATGGAAGTCAAAATATAGTAAATATGCAATATTAAGAAATCTTGTTTGTTCATAAATAATGTGCATGTAAAAAAATGGAAGATAGTTGTGTTGGGGTTATTCGAATTAGTTTTAAAATTAAGAGGACAAGTGTCGAGAGTGAAAATAAAGCTAAGGGATAGAATAAGACACAATTTTTGGGAGTTTGATATATATGTGACAATGTCATTTATGCATATGCTTGGTCTAAATTGATAGACGTAGAACTAATTCATGTTATCTCTTTTTGGATTTTGAGCATTAAAAATTAAGTAAATTTCCAATTTGATGGGAATACGAATGTGGAATAATTAGTTACTATTTTATTTTCTATACATGTAATAGTTGGTTCATTATGCATATGTGTTTACTTATGCTCAATTTACATATGCTTTGACTTAAGAATCCATAAATGTGTAGGTAGCCTAGGTTGCACTTTTGGACTTTGTAAATCATATTCCTTAGAAACCTATTAAACCTCTTATGTTAATGCTTATTAGTTGCTTATATTATTAATTTGAGAACTATCAATGGTATGTTTAGCTTGATGTTTGCCTTTAATAAAAACCAATGAAACCATGGTATATTTTATAAGAGAGTTTTGAGAAATTTTTGTTTAATATTTGGGAATCTAGAGGATAAATATGAAGACTTGGTTAGCTTATGATCAATTTTTTAAAATAAGATAATTTGTCTATTTTCAAGTTGTTGGAGATTTTCTTGTAATGCATAACAATCATGATCACAATGCCCATTAATGCCATGATAAGGATAAAATGATTGGCCCTTAATTTTTTCCAATCAATGAGGAGGGTGAGAATAACTAGGGAGTAGTTTGATTATCCTTTGGTCCACTAATGTATTTAAAATGTCATGTGAGAGATCATTGAAAAAAAATTGAGTGGTTGCATCCTCTTTTGGGTTTATGAACTTGACTTACTCATGAACTAAGACCCAATCAAGATTTTGAGAGTGCTTTACTTATAAGGTTTAAAATAAGAAAAGTAATTGGAAAAACCTAATTGATAAAGAAAGTTGACATGGCATTGACACACTTGTAATAAATGTGTTGGTATATATATAAATTTGGGGAATTTACACCTCATTTCCACCTCATTTTCTAGTCACTCAATTAAGTAATCACCTTTATGAACCCTGAGCCATGTGTTTTCGACCTATGGAGCAACTTGGAGCAAACTCGATAATTTTTGTCTTTGACCCATTTACTATTGAGGTATGTAAATTATTTATATGTCATTTTTTCCTTTTTATTTGCTTCTTTTAAGGTTTTGTGTTTCCTCTATTATTATTTTCATCCTATTTTGTTTTCTCCATTGTTATGGTTTTTGTGTTCTTCTTCTTTTCTATTTCCATTGTTAGGGTTATCATTTTTAGCTAGAAGTTGTAATTGAAAATATTGATATGCTCTTTCCATGTTAAAAAACCAAAACTTTCAATGATGCCATAATTTTTAAAACTAAGGTAAGCTCTTGATTTTCATTTGTTATGAGTTATTCAAGTTTGTTGGTTTGATATAAATAAGACATACTACGAGGTATGCATGAGTGAGTATGATTATTAACTTTAAAACAAGATTCCTTTCATTTATGTAGGACTTTAATTTGTTCATTGGTGGAATTAACTTTATGCACTAGATTATGAAAATTAAGGTGTGTATTATTAATGAGAATATGTACATCAATGTTATATGATTGGACTTTGTTATGTGGATTTTATTTATGTAATTAAATGTTCCCATTCATATTGTTTGATGCTTGAGCAATACCTAATTCTTATTCTAATGTTAAGAACTTATAATAAAGAGCTAAAAAAGACTCATACGTATGATAGAGTAACTTATCTTTTAATGGATAAATTAGACCTCTACAAAAATATATTGAACTTAATAATTAGTTTGTTGATAAAATAATTGATTCATAACAATCTTAAATCTTAAAATGTAATCACAAGCTTTCTTGAATTTTCCTTGATTTTGAAGAAGGCAACCTCTCATAAGTGATCATAGGTCCCTTATTTTGAATATATTTTATCAAGAAATTTTCTCAAAGTTCTAGATAAGTAATTAAGGATACACTATGGAGAGAATGAAAAAATGAAAGTGCACATCACACTAAACCATTAGGAAATAATTGTAACAACATTTGACTACCATCATAACCATTGTTGGTTTCTTAAATAACTCTAAGATGGAGTAAGGATCCCCACTTCCATCCAAGGTCAAAAATTTAGGCTTTTGTAAATCAAATGGTAAAGGTGCATACAAAATGTTATGTATAATATGATTACCATGAAATGCATTAGAGTCAACTCAAGCTTGTGTTTAATATTATTTTTGATTTAACAATGAATATTAAGAATAAATACACTATTAAAATTTGATTTAGATCTATAAAAATTTACAAATTTGAATGTGAAATACATAATTTATAGAATTAGAAATGAGATATAAATAATAAATTGACAATATATATACACACCTAGCTTGGATATGATTTATTGTTGATGGTGCAAGCTGAGTGTGGATGGAAAATGATTGAAAAGACATGTGAACTGTGTCACATTCAAAATTAGTAATTCAAATTGTGTTTCGATAAGATCACATTAGGAGGATAGGGTCACATTATGGCCTTGTTTATTGACTATAACTACATCCTATTTGATTGTGTGATTGATTTTTCTATCTTGGCACATGCACCTATTTCTAAAGGTTTATTTATTTGACTATGTGCCCTGATTTTCTTTGTGGAAGACCTACAAAATACAAACCCTAGTTCCTAGGTAATGAATAAAATAGAATTAAAATTCCAAAACAAGGGAATATGATTAGGAGAATAGGTGAGATACCCTAAGAAAACCTCACATAATTTGAGTGTTACCTATAGAGGCTAAAAGGGCTTTAGGCTAATGTAGTTCTCCCTCCTAGAATGAATGCATGAATCTTGACTTTACTATATGAATGAAACTAGATAAATTACTTTGAATGCTTGATAATGAGTGCCCTTGACCTATAATAATACAATTTCAAACTTAACCTATGACTATAAAAATACTTTAGAATTTGAATTGGAAAGAATAATGCTTTTTTGTTTAATGTGCAAGATAATTTCCAAGTGATATGTGTTTTTAAAAGCCTTGATGTGATTATATGGAGGAATATTTTTGCTAACCAACCTTTCTAAAATCATGGGAGGGGTAAAATATAATGTATAAAATTTAAATAGTTACCATTAGAGTGTAGGGGACAAGGTCTGACTAGTGGATAAGCTCATAGTGCAATGCTATTTGATCTAGCACCATATTATCCCATAAGGATAAAGATTTTTAGAACTAGTATGACAGGAACATGTAAGCAAAATATGGATCTCTAAATGATGTTTTGATTAGTTGTAAGATACTAATCCAAAACTTGAAAGCTTTGGTTGAAAGATAATTTAGAAATAAGAACAACATAATTCAAATAATACTATCTCTGAAAAGAGATGTTTTATTGATTAAAATTGGAGACCCAAACATATGCCTATCTCTGAAAAGAGATGTCTAATTTCCGTTTCAGGTTAAATCTTAATTTATACATGTTTTGAAGGTGTGAGGATGATGTATAAGGTCACCAATCTCAAGGGAGACTAAATGGTTTGACTTCCATGATTTACAACAATACATAATTTGAGGAATTACTATTTTTAGAAACTTACTATTTTTAGACTGCACTACTAAAATTGAAATTTAGGGAACTTACGTTGGATTTTATAGGGTCAAAATTCATCAAGAAAATATCCATGCCATATCAAAATTTTTCCCTCATTATTATCTTTCCAATGGTTCAAATGGCGAGTCAATTGGAGCTACGGTGCAAAAGTTATGGCTCCCAGAAGTTCTGCCATCAATTGGGGTGGACCCATCACCCGAATTGTCATCTGAATTGTTGCCTGGATCAGATAGTGAATAGAATAGTGAATGATACCATATAGATTTAAATTTAACATAATGGAAAATAGATCAAGTATGGGTAAGGATATCCAGACAAAACTTTGTCAATCACTTAATGATTAAATTTGAGTGACTAAATTTTCCCCACTTTATTCTAATGATGCACTGAAGTAAAATTACTAGAGTAAATAGGATGTGAATTTTAGTGTGTATACACACTTTGTCTTTTGATGTGAATCTTTATTGTGCAAGATGTATTAATACAGAACCTACAATAGTATGATTGAAATTAGTTATTATCCATATTTCAAAGTTAAAAATATGAAACTTATAATTTGAAATTTGAGAAGAGAGAAATAAAAGTATACACCTAAAAGAGTATGCAATATAATTCCCCTATAAATTAAAATTGGAGAAGTGTGCATCCCCCTTGTTGAGGCATTTGAGAAAATACTTAAATTTAAGGTGAATTAAAAGTGATCAAATTTCAAATTGAAAACTAGTGAAAGCCATCGAGTTGAATGATTGTACACTCCAACTCTCATTTGAATATGTATAGTACTTTTTAAAATAATTGGAAGGTGGAACCAAAAAATGTGTCTCACTAATTTATAACTGAAGAACGGTTGAAACTACCAAATGTGGCTCACTAAAGTGTAACCATAGACATTGAGTGTCACTAGACTCTAATGTGGCCCACTTGATACATGAAGATAAATAACATCAATGTAGAAATATCTATTTTCAATTTGAAAATATGCAACTTTGAAATGTTTTAACTTAAGAGATTTAAAATTTCCATGTAGTAATTTGAACATGAATGAATATCATGCCCTATACTGAATTGATATTGAATTCCAATTGAACTTGTGACTTTTAAAACTTGAAATTTGTAATTCTTTTCACATACCCATACATATCCATTGATTATACATGAATTAATATTGAAGTAAATATAAGAATGAGTGCGCATGCATGTCACATGCCTCCATGATTTAAAAAGGTTGAATCATATTATATTTTATAAAGTATATGATATCTTAAATTTGAAATTTGTTACTGATGAAGCTTGAATTCTAAAGATAATCCCATTATGATTCCCCCTTTTTGAAATGAGGATGTAAGCTACATGTCACTTATCTCAAAATAAAACATATGTGAAATATACAATCATGTATTAGCACTTTGAAAATTTGTCCCATAGTATTGAATATAACATTGAATTGTATACAAAAACATGTGTTAGATAGATATAACATTGAAGAACATAAGAAACATATGCATGGTATATATCATGACACAAAATTAAGAGTAGAGAGAAGAAGTAATGAATTATATGTATCATGGCAACATGGTAACAAACAATGAACATACAATGTCATGTAATTTTCATATGATGTCAGATAAAAGGCCCATAGACCACATACAAGGGACATGTGAATGCTACATTAACACACAAGGATAAGAGCCATACATAAATGATATGTGAATACCATTAAAACAAGAACATGTTTATATTTTACACACAAGGCCAAGGTCCACACAAAATAAGTAAGCAAGTCCTAACTTATCATGTAGTAAGGTAATAAATAAAAATATAATAAATGAGACTAGTCTATATCAACCATAGGTATCCATGTCATTGTTAGCAAATAAAATTTTCATGCTACAAAATGTAAAGTATGAGTGATTAGCAAAACATTTATATGATATGTAGTTCAACATGGTATAAATGTTTTGAATAGATGCAACCTATTAAAATGTTCACAAAGAATGAGAGATGCCCCCAAATTAGCAAGGTTATTTGGTAATAAGGGAATGTCAACATCAAAGAAACATGTATTTATTGTACATAATATTTATGAATTATATAACACCTTCATCTTGTACAATTGGAAAATACAAACCTTGGTCATTCCTCTTACTTCTCGACCTTTCCACTTCTACAAGTCTCCCATCTACTATCTCTATGCTCATTGCCTATCTCTTACTCTAACTAGTATCATCCTGATGACCCATGCCTTATATCTTTCCTAGAATGTTTTAAACTTGCTTATCTTCCACCTCTATAAGTTTTGAACCTACACCTATTTTCTAACTACCTAGACACTTGCATCCTTGTCTGACACCTATGTCGATGCAAGTGTCCTATCCCAACATAAGTGTCTTATCTGAATGCAAGTGTCATATCCTAATAAAAGTGTCTAGTGCCCTAAAATCATCTAATTTACAAATAAAATTTATCCTAAAGGTTGGCCTAAGTGCTTAATGTGAGATATTCTCCAATAAGATTTAGTATAAATATAAGATCAACCTTCATTCATTTTTCACCTAACATTCATAAGAAAAAACATTCAATAAAGCACTCAAGTGAGAAAATCTCTCATATTTTCTCCTATTTCCATATTAGTCATAGGGAAAACACATCTATAGGTTTGAATTACTTAATATGCAACCTAAGAGCTATATTTTCCAAGTTACAAACTAGGTCATTATTGTACTTGCTTATCACACATTGCATGATTCACACACAAGCCAACACACAAGGGAGAACTACCTAAGTATGAGGAAGTATTTAGATTATTGGATACATATGCATTTCTCATTGATAGAGGGGTGTTTGGGGTAGCTCAACATCATGTGCACAATAACCCTTTTTTTCCACAACCAATATGAAGATGAATAACTAGGGTTCTATTATTTGACAAGGAGTGACAATCCATGACACAGATCTGAGTGCACAAGAGTGAAGGTGAAACATAACCCAAAAACATCTAGTTGATCACATCTAGTTTCAATAGATATTCAACACTAGACATCTGCATTTGATCTAGATAGTAGCATCAATGCAACCTTTCCATGATGATGCATATGTTTGAGGTCATAGAGGCACTTAATCTAGAATTTGGTGACTATTCTAGAATATTATTCTAGTCTACTTCCTACCTATTCTAGATCAAAATATATATTAACACGAAAACCAACTATCTTATTTTTCATCATCATTATAATATTTATCATAGATGTGTTTCTTATTTTTAGCACATCTTAGTATAATAAATTTATTATATGTTCTATCTAAGTTTTGAAATTAATTGGCATGATATAGATATATTTATCACCCTTGTGATTATTCATTTATATATACTTAACCCTATCTATATTATTAGGATTCATATCTAATTTAGGGTTAAACATTTGGTGAACCCGATTCGTGTGAATGTAATTTTTTCTTGTTCCTAGGGTTTTTAGTCAACTATGGTTTCAGATTGTTGTACTTTATTACAAATTTTGAAATTTTTTATTTATAAAAGCAATGGAAAATGTTAAACAAAAAACCCAATTTCAAATGGAGGATAAATAAGCATTATTAACTCATCTCAATAATACTAAAGGTTTAATGGATGCATTTTTTTATGTTACAAGAGATGAAATCAGCAAACATAATAAGGCTAAGGCTTCCTCACCTAACGATTGTGAATCTTTACAAGGTACTAAAACTAGTTCCATACCTATCAATATACCAACATCTAGTGGAGGTACATGATGTGTCTTTCAACCTTTATTTCTTGAAACTGCTATTGTTACATCTACCATGGACTTACCAATTATTTCCACTCAAATATTGGTTTCAATGCCTATTAATACTCAAACCATGTTTAAATATCCATTAGTGAATACTCAACTTGATAATTACATCTCAATGGATCTTAAATTCAAAAACTCATTCAAGTTATTGATAACTTGGAGGAAAAGGTTATAAACATTGAACAAAAGGCTTTAAAGTCTCCTCATTTCATTGATTCCCAATATGTATTGCATAACCCTCTTGCACCTGAGATATCATTGAACCCTTTTCCAATTGGTTTTGTTTCACCTGAGTTTAAGTTTGATGATGGAAAGGGTGATACTAAGCATCATCTTCTATCCTTCTATGTGACATGCCTTGATAATGCCTCTAATGATAAAATTTTAACCAAATTATTTCCAAAGAGCCTTAAGAATTATGCTTTAAGGTGATTCTATGATTTACCTATTCAATCTGTTAAAGCATTCAAACCTCTTATAGATCATTTTTTGGCACACTTTTAAATTAATATTAGTGAAAAGGTTTCCTATGCCCAAATTTTAAAAATTAAACAAGTAACCAATGAACTTGTCAATTAATATTTCTTTAGATATAAGACAAAGTTAGCTAAAATGACCAATCCAATGGCAAATATAAAACTTCGAGACATTTTCAAGTAAAGTTTGCTTGCTCCTTTATATGAGTTCACTATTTTCAAGAATTTCAACTCATTTAGTGACTTGTGCCATGTTTTTTGGGATTGTGAAATGAAAATTATCTCATTGAACAAATTTAAATATGTAACAAATGCACCAACTACATCTATAACCAATACCAAGTTTACTATCAAACCAAGTTATAAGGTAAAAAATATTGAACCTAAAAAGGAAAAATCCACCATGTTTAGTGTTGTCACTTATATTTTCACCCTTTTAGGAGATGAAAATCTCTCCTCATCCAAGTGGCATAATGGAATCACCTCTAGGCTTGTGGGTAGCCTAAGGAATAAGGTGAGTCTCTAGATAGGAATAACTTCCTTGATGTAACACTTAGTATTGAACCTAAAACTACACTTAGATGGTGAAAAGGGAGAAATATAATTAAAAACAAACTAATCTAAGGGAGGTGATACACCAAATTTATTGATGACTTCCAACCATATGTATGCTAATGAAAAAGAAACTAAGCAAAACATACACTTTTCCAATCTAAATATTTTTGCATCAATGTTACATTATGAGGTTATGAAATAATTTATTAGGATAGGAGGAATATAAATTAGGCCTTGAGTGATAATAAAAACTCACTTAAACATGGACATCTTGTAGAACACTTCACATGCCCTACACGAAGCTAGAAATAGGTGAGAGAATGTGACCATAGTATTCACTAGGCAAACTCAACATTCAAGTAAATCACAATAAAAATAGTCATATAAGAGGTAAAACTTAGTAATTTTATTTATCAAAAGGTATAAAAATGAGAAGGGCTTCACCATACTTAGGTGGAGCATTTTATATAATAAATGGCTAGTTCTTATAAAACTTGAGAGAGAGAGAGAAGAAGAGAACTCCAAGGGTCACAAAGACACTTGTAAAGATGATATAAAGAGTTAAATATGTATGTGGAGAGGGTATGGGATGAAAAATTCAAGGTTAGGAGCTAAAAATGACAATCTAAGTCATAAACTTCATGAAAAGTGGCATAAAACTCTCCATTTTGTATAGAAAACTACCTTCATGATTAGGCCTATTTAAACATCTCATAATTGATAAAAAGAAGGTTAAATGATCATAATGGAAGGGGATAATATTAGACATGAATATTAATTAATTGGTTTCATTCTTGGTCTTCTATAAACCTTTGAAATTGAGCCATCATCATCTGCTGTCAAAAAAGTTGCCCTTCTATGCACCCTGCACACTTGGCCTCAAAATTGGCATCAATTATCCATGAAAATATATGGGAGGGAGTGTATGATAAGTGTCAAGGCCTTCTATGGCCATATAATAATTAGACACACCTTAAAATCACCCCACTTGAAGTTTTACATCTTTTTCATTAGCTTGTCTAATATGCCAATTTTGACTAGCTGAGTTGAAACACCTTGTTGGGGCACTCAAAAGTTGATTCAAGAAATGAAATAAATATGGAGAGTTAGCTTAAGTCTTAATATTCCATTCAAACTTTATTTCCTCTCTTAACTCTTCTTGTGTCCTACACAACACATAAAAAGTGAGAAAAACCCTATTTCTACCCCCATCCATACAATTCTATACAACCAAAAGAGCATGGAGTAGACTGACTGAGTCCTCTACATGTTTCAAAATGTTTCATGGTCAAAATATGCTCCTAGACTAGGTTTCCAACTCAATCTTATCCATAATGTCTCTAGTAAGGGTTTTTAGGGGTTTTAGGCTAGTTTTGACTCTTAAGGATTGTTCATAAAGTTGGGACATCCAACTTACAAAAAAATTCCACTAATTTGGCCTTTAAGACCCTACCAACATCCCCTAACTCTTATGGCTCCCATACAGATCCTCATGAGAGATGTGAACTCTTGAAATGATCTTAACTCCATTTGTAACTATATAGCACTTTGTATAGATCAATCATGGTATTTTCAACCTATAAGGCTACAAGTAAGGTCTCATTACATGCTTTAGCACTCTATTAAACATCTCATCCCTCTATTTAAGCCACTTGTAGGTCAATATTTGGTGCCCAATAGTGAGTTGAACATGAACACTATAATAACCTTCCATGAACATGAACCTTTATGCTTTCATCCAACATCCATAATACACTTCTACAAATTATAACAAGTTGAGACACATGTTCATCTCTCTATGCATCATTATGATGTCAACAAAACCCTATAGGTATGCATTAGGATGTGTGTATGAAGACAACTATGGATTTAGGTATTAGAAATGGTTTCAACATTACAAATGAGTTTAGATCCATCCTAACACATATAAAAACATCTTCACACCATCAAGGGTATGAAACAAGTACCAACACCTGCCTTTCAATGTTAATTGAACTCTTGAAGGCACCTATAGGTGTGCTAACATGACTAAATGTGTGAAAATGTTTAACATGACTGCTACAATCTCCTCCTTTGCATCATATGAAAACTTGGGCCACCATCATATGCTAACCAAGGATGAATCAAGACTTAAAAACCTAAAACACACTTATGAACATGTTATATAGGTCCTCTATACAAAATTCAAACTTTTGCAAGTGGAAAATTGACTAATACTATTGAGGTGACACCCTCATACAAAGTGAGTTAGTTGGCTTATCAAAACAAATTGAAAGATGAAAAAAATCATTGAAATTATTAGAGGAGGAATTCAAGATGCTCTAGAAACAAGCTCAATAACTAGATTATACAAAATCTCCTAAACCAAAGCAAAACCTAGAGGGTGTACAAATTAGTAAGTAATTTTGAATAGTCAACTTCAAATGGATGATTCACAAATCATAGTTGATCATTATAAAACTTATTGATATTACAATGGAGGTCTCTAAGTGTAGAATATTCCCTTAATATAATTTTTCCTAAAACCCCCTATGTTGATTGTACCGAGCAAGAACCTGCAAGTCACTTCTCTATGCCAAGAAGGGTGGAAAAGATATAGAATATTTTTGGCATATAAATGGAAATTTCAGATCATTAAAAATGTGGATCTGAGCTAAGGAAGATGAAATGACATCTCTTGACTCTATTCTACATGGCACACTTCCCAAAGAGGTCGTACAAGTGCCATTTTCTTCTTCTTTCACTAGAAAACTACCCTTTCTTCTGCATAACCTACAAATTTCAATTTTACCATTTAATTAATAATTAATTGGACATATTTGAAATTAAATAATCCTTTTTTAACCTTCAAATTTCCCAAAAAAACCCATATAAAACATTAAATGCACCATTTTACCCCTCAAATGACCTAAACATGATATAAGGACATAAAAACTAATTGACCAAAGCTAATATAACATTAGTTGACATAAATTAACCTATAAAACACCTCATTAAAATATATTATACCCCCTTATAGACCTAAGAATCTATGTTTTTAACTAGAGGTCCCCCAATTTAATATAAAAGTCAAATTTGGTCAACAAATTGGTGACTCATAGGGGTAGTATGCCTGCTATACTAGCTAGGCTAGTAACCTTATTAATCCATTGGGTTTATGGAGTCATATAAGGACTGATGAAAATAATAAAACCTCTGACCATTGACCATAAACCTTTGATCAAGACAAGACACTAAGACTACCTCAACCACACAAAGCAAAGGACACACACAATAAAGAAAACACACACACAAGACACACACATGTGCTTCAAGCACTTAGGGTAATTAGGAAACAAAATATTATATACAACTAAAAATCAATCATACCTCCCTTTCTAGGATCAAATGGAAAGTTTCTTTAGTCTCCTTTTGCATGAGATGGATGAGGGTGCCAAGCATGTTGCTCTTTAGATTGAACACCTTATGGACTAGACCTATTCCTTGGCATTTCATTTGACTTATTTTCAAGAAAATCATCTTCAAATATGTCTCCAATGTAGGCATATTCCTTTTTACCTTATTTACATACTTCATTTTTCTGCCTACTCCCATTCTCATGATCAAACTTCATTCTCTTTATAGGCATGGTCTTAAAAGGAATGATTTCTTATTGTTTGAAAGATTGAGGCTAATAGAGGTTTGTCCTGACCTCTATAGGTTAATTTGGATTTTTTTCTTGCTCACTTATGACCTATTGGAAAATTTCATATTTCTCATCTATGACATTTTGGACAATGTCATCTTTCTTACCATCACTTGTAACCAACCCTAAAGGAGTTGTAGGCCTCTTGAGAGATTTAAACTCTTTAAAAATGTCTTCAAACCTTTACCATAAGTCATTATATTCATTTTTATCAGCATCATTAAGGGGAACAACAAAAGAGACTCCTCTAACTTCTTCTTTAGACTCTAAAAGGACCTCTTCCAAGATTTCTTCTTCAACACAAAGAGTGTATTTGCATCATCAACCAAACAAGGAGATTCAACACAAGAGCTTACCTCTTCTTCATCACTTAGGACCTCTTGAGATTTTTTAAATTACACCTCAGCTACCACAATATAATCTTGTTTTTCAAAGGCTATAAAATCTTCAAACTCCTTGCTAGTGATGCCAAGACTAGGCATCTTAAAATTCGCTGACCTAACCTACTAAGGTTGCCAAGCAGTTCCAGTTTATTCAGGTAAGAGTTATAAATTTTCCTTAACCAATTACTCCTTTTGAGGTTCCCACACCATAGGTCCATCAAGGAAAATGGTGATGGAATTAGGACAAAAAGAACTAGGTAGTGGAGGTGGTACATAGGGCTCAAAATTAGATTGAGAATGCAAAGTTGGGAAATCTTTTGAGAGCTATTGAGGAAGGGGAGGCAGAACTTAGGTTAAAACCACTTGATTTTCTTCCTTCCACTTGACCAACACCTCATTCAAATCTTATTTATCTTGAGGGATATATTTAGGAAGGGTATATGGGGTGTCTTTAGGCATAGGATCTTCTTTTGGTTCTAAACCTTCCATCTCACCTTGGCTTAGCAATCTCATCTTTACCTCTAACTCTTTAATTTGTTTGGCTAGGTTCTCTTAGAAAAGTCTTTATTGAAGATCGTAAGAATCATCATGAGTATAAGGTATACATGAGGGCTGACATGGAACACAAGAATCTTCTTGAGGAAGGGTGGGAGGAACTTTCAAAGGACCAACTCTATTCTCCACTTCACACCCTTTGACAATGCTTTTATCTTCTTTCTTTCCCTTTGACTCCACTATCTTGTTCCAACTTAGGACATTGGAATTATGAGTGTCTTTTTTAGGTGGTGGGGATTAAATGTGAGAGGGAAATTAGGGTTTTAATTCCAAATATTTTTATTCTGACATGGAATATTTCATATGCATATTTGCCAACTCAATTTACCTATCAAGATTAGCTTCAAATGCAAGATTTCTTCTTTCAACTCTCTTCTCCAACTGATTTGGAAAATGATGAATTTGATGGGATTGATTTGGCTCATGAGTAGGGGTCATGTATGGTTATTATGAAACTTAGGGAAATGGATATGAAGGATGATATGTACGGTGAGGTTTCCTTTCATAAACTCCTAGTCTATCCTCTAAGGAAGAGACTAAACCACTCACATCTAGCATCTCACTTGTTATCCTTTACCAATTGGCTCTCTCAATAGGTGCCCACTCTTTTTTAAATAGATCTAATACTTCTATCACCTTATAAATTAAATGATTACAAACCTCTATACCACATCCATTTTGAGTATTAAGGTCCAACATATATCTCTCATAGCCCAAGAGTGTCTTCTTGAAGGTGGAAATGGGTTGGCTTGAGGAGTGGCTAGGTTGACTAAGAGGAGCAAAACATTGAGAAGGATGGTTATAGGACTGATATAATTCATGCATAGGCTGACAAGGATCAAATTGGGAATAATTAAATTCATATTGAAGTTGATAAGGATCATGACAAGATTGACCAAGGACTTGTTCATATTGATAGGGAATGACATAAGCTTGCAATGTCTAACCCACTTGTATGCAACAAAAATCAACACCAAAGTCAATCATGAAACTTAATTGAAAGTAGGAACACAAATAAAACATGTTATAATCAATATTCAAAGGATAAATTTGGCTACTCGACTAGATGATATATCTTCAGAGTCATTATTGATGCTTTGATAGATGCATTCAAAGGTTGATTGTTGAGAGACAACACAAAAAATCTCTCAATCTCTTGGAACAAGAGTCCTAATGGGCATGATTTCTTATTTTTCACTTGGATTTTCACCCTTTTAGGAGATTCAAACTCTCCTAATCCAAGTGGCACAATCGAATCACCTCTAGGCTTGTGGGCAGCCTAGGGTATAAGGTGAGTCTCTAGATAGGGATAGCTCCCTTGATGTACCAGTTAGGATTGAACCTAAAAATAAAATTGGGGGGTGAAAAGGGAGAAAGATAAATTAAAAAAACTAATATTATGGAGGTGATACACCAAATTTACTGATGAATTCCAACCATATGTATGCTACACTTGAGACCAAGAAACTAACAAAAATATACACTTTTCCAATCTAAATCTTCTTGCATCAATGTTGCATTATGAGGTTATGGAAGAATGTCTTAGGATAGGAAGACTAGAAAAGAGGCCTTTAATGGAACTAATGAAAAGAAAAACTCACTTAAACATGGACATCTCTTGGAACACTTCACATGCCCTGCAAGAAGCTGTAAATAGGTGAGAGAATGTGATACCTTACTAAGGAATCCATAGTCTTCAATAAGAAAACTCAACATTCAAGTAAATCACACTATGAAAAATCATGGAAGAGGTTAAACTTAGTAATTTTATTGATAAAAAGGTATAAAAATGAGTAGGGCTTCACCATACTCAGGTGGAACATCCTATATAATGTCAAAATGGCTAGTTCTTATAGAACTTGAGAGAGAGAGAAGAAGGGAAGTCCAAGGGTCACAAAGACACTTGTAAATATGATCCAAGGAGTTAATTGTGCATGTGAAGAGGGTATGGGATGAACCATGCAAGGTCAAGATCTATAAATGTCAATCCAATTCACAAACTTCATGAAAAGTGACATAAAACTCTCTAATTTGCATAGAAAAACTACCTTCATGATTAGGCCTATTTTAACATCCCATAACTAATTAGGAGTAGGTTAAGTGATTGGAATGGAAGGAAAAAATATTAGACATGCATCTTCATGTATTGGTTACATGTTTGGTCCTTTATAAACCTCTGAAAGTGAGCCATCATCATCCGTTATCTGAAAAACTAGCCTTCCATGCACCCTACACACTTGACCTCAAAATTGGCTTTAATTGTACATGAAAATCCATGGGAGGGAGTGAATTAAATGTTTAAAGGACTTAAATTTCCATAGAAGCATTAGGCACACCTTAAAATCAACCCACTTTAAGTTTTCCATCTTTTTCATTCGCTTGTCTAATATGCTAGTTTTGATTGGATGAGTTGAAACACCTAGTTGGGGCACTTAGAAGTTGATGTAGGGTATAAAATTAATATGGAGAGTTATATTAAGTCTTAATATTCTATACAAACTTTTTTTCCTCTCTTAAAACTTTTTATATCCTACACAACACACAAAATATTGAGAAAAACCTTATTTCTACCCCCATATATATAATTTCATACAAAAAAAATAGTGTGGAATATAGTAATTGAGTCCTCTATAGGTTCCAAAATATTTCATGGTCAAACTATGCCCCTAAACCAGGTTTACAAATCAATCTTCTCCATTGGGTCTCTATCAAGGGTTTACATGTCTTTTACGCTAGTTTTGACTCTTAAGGATTGTTCATAAAGTTGGGACATCCAAATTGAAAAAAAATTCCACTAATTTGGCCTTCAAGACCCATAAAAACATCCCCTAACTCCTTTATCTCCCATGCATATCCGCATGAGAGATGTGAGCTCTTTAAATGATCTCAACTCCATTTGTAATTATATAACACTTTGGATAGATCAATCATGATATTTTCAACCTATAAGGCTCCAAATAAGGTCTCATTACATTCTTTAGAACTCTATTTAACATCTCATTCCCTTATTTAGGCCACATGTAGGTGAGTATTTGGTGCGTAACAATGAGTTGAACATGAACACTATGATAACCTTCCATGAACATGAACATTTATGCTTTCATCCAACATCCATAATATACTTCTAGAAATTCTAAAAAGTTGAGACACATGTTAATCTATCTATGCATCATCATGATGTTAGCAAGACCATGTAGGTATGCATTAGGATGTGTGTATGTAGGTAAAAACTATGGATTTAGGCAGTAGACATGGTTTCAAGGTTCCAAATGAGTTTAGATCCTATCCTAACACATCCAAAAACATCCTCACAGCATCAAGGGTATGAAAAAATTACCAATACCTCCCTTTCAATGTGAATTGAACTCTTGAAGGCACCTATAGGTGTGCTAACATGACCAAATGTGTGAAAATGTTCAACATGATTGCTACAATCTCCTCTTTTACATAATATGAAAACTTGGGACACCACAATATGATAAAAAAGGATGAATAAAGACTTAAAAACCTTAAACACACTTATGAACATATTATATAGGTCCTTTGTATGGAAATCAAACTTTTGCAAGTGGAAAATTGACTGAAACTATTCATGATGACACCCTCCTACAAAGTGAGTTAGTTGGATTATCAAAACAAATTGAAATTTGAAACCATTTATGGAAATTATTATAAGAACAAGTTAATATTATATAGAAAAATTTTTAGTAAATGGATTGCATGGAATCTCCCAAACCAAAGAAAAACCCAGAGGGTATATAGATTGGCATGAAGTTTTGAATAGTCAACTTCAAACAGATGATTCTTAAAGCACAATTGATCATTCTCAAACTTATTTATATTAAAATGGGGGTATATATGTTTAGAATTTACCCATAATATCATTTTTCTTGAAACCCCCTATGCTGACTATACCAAGCAAGAACTTGTAAGTCACTTCTTTATGCCAAGAAGGGTGAAAAAGAGATAGAATGGTTTTAGACTATAAATTGCACTTTAAGATAATTTAAAACATGGATTTGAGATAAGTAAGATTAAATTACATCCCTTGAACCTATCCCATGTGGCACACTTCCCAATGAGGCCATACAAGTGCCATTTTCTTCTTCTTTCACTATAAAACCGCCCTTTCTTTTGCATAACTTGAAAATTTTAGTTTTAACAATTAATTAAGACTTAATAAGACACATGTGACATGACATCAGACTTTTTTAACTTTCATATTTCCTAATAAACCTATACAAATCATTAAATACACCTTTTTGACCCCTCAAATGACCCAAAAATGATATAAGGACATAAAAACTAATTGACCAAAGCTAATATAACATTAGTTGACATCAATTAACCTATAAAAAACCTCATGAAAATATATTATATCCATTTATATACCTAAAAATCCAAGTTTTTTATTAGGGGTCCCCTAATTTGACCTAAAAGTCAAATTTGGTCAACAATTAGTATAGTTTCATAATAACCTAACCGGCTTATCTTATCCAACGCACCACATATATAATTTGCATGATTACCTAAGTTTCCCACTTCATCACTCTTGTGACTAATAGAGTGTTATATTATATCTCTCCCTCATCCTATAGAGGTTGATATGAGTAGACCTCTACTCGAAGGGTATGATGTAGATATTTATTGTGACAATCACCAAGGCCCTAAACATTCTATGAACAAATGTTTTACCTTTAAGCATAAGATCTAAGAGATTATCAATCACCAAAAGATTAAATTTGATGATCTTGCAAAGGCTTAGGTTCATAACGTAATGGTTTTCAAAAATATAAAATATTTAATAATATTTTTTCAAGACCATTCTAAGAAGCACATGAAAGTGAAATTGGTATATAACACATATCCTCCTCCATCACACTATGAACACCCACTAGATGGGATTATAGGAACTTACACATGGCATACACATTTTATGCTTTAGAGACCTTCTATTACCTTTGATAACAATGAGATTAAGGATGATGACTCAGATCTTCATTCTTTATTCATTTGAGAATACCTTTATAATAAACCTTTATGCAATGTTATGATTGATGATGGTGCAAGTGATAACTGTTGCACCATGGCATTACTCACACATATGGGTTATACTCATAATGATTTAGACCCTTTTAATAGATCAATTAGAGAATTTGATGGGACTCCATAATAGATTCTTGGTGATATTATCTTAACTTTACAGGTGGGTACTTCACATGTGGTTACTACTTTCTCAGTTATACCTTCTACATATGTATTTGATATGTTATTGGGATGACCTTGGATACATACACTTTGATTATTATCTTCTATAATGTATGGGCATGTAAAATACATTCATTCCAATCAAGTAATTATAATTTCAAGAGTTCTATATGAGTATCCTCTTGAGAAAGAAAAAAATATTCCTAGGTAGTTAATTATCAAATTTAGTAAGGTTAATCCATCATAAAAGGGTAAGTAATAGGCAATCCCATTTACTATACAGTTGGTACTTGAGATACCATTGCATCATATATCCACAGTAGGTTTCATAAAATCTTTATCTACTACACACCACATTTAGATATCTAAAGCACCTACACATGTTCCTATTACTGTTGTTCTAAAGAAATTGAAGACTATTCAAAGATGGGTTCTACAAACCCCTACTTATCCTACTATTCTTTCATGACCATAAAGTCCTACTATACATATATAGATAATCACATATATTACACTAATAGATATTGCACCTATGCATTCTCTTTAGTAGTACCACTAGTTTATTGCACTACGTATTAATTGGGGAGATACCTATGAACATCCACTGTAGTCTTTCCAATTTCAAATATTCCAAAAATACAAAAAAAATGAAAAAATTCAAAAAACTAAAAATATATTTGGCACATACTTATATTAATATATCCTTGGCATCTATGTTGTGAGTTCCATGTTTATGTATAGCATAACATTTATTTCTACATACACACATGTTTCATGCTTCTATTCGAGTGTGATAAATGTATACACATATACATGATTGATGAACTTGTGGATATTGGGACTTCCTTCTTCTCACATCACCAAGATGTTGGGGGCATCCACCTTATTTTATCATGATACATCTAGGTTATATCTTTCTATGGTAACTTTACATTATCATGTTTGAGCTTATGCACTTACACATATATTTATCCATGCTTACATCTTTTGCATTGTACTTGATATGCTGTGTATTTGATATTTTTTACTAACACATTTGATTTATGGGCTAGTATTCTATGTTTATGTTGGTTACTTATTCTTTAATTTATGTATTTCTTTGAGTGTCTTTCCTTGATATTGTCTTGCTTTTTTGAGCATTTGAATATGCTCTATTGATTACAACCCCTGTGTCTTTGTTTGCCTCTTTAAAATTTGAGTATGTCATTGTTTGTTGTATGTCAATAATTGAATATGTAATTTATTAATTTATAGACATTTGATTAAGTCATGTACCTTTAATTGTGAAACATTGTAACATTCCCCTTGTTTATAGTCTCCTTAGACCATTATCT
Source organism: Torreya grandis (assembly GCA_037957365.1). NCBI lineage: Eukaryota > Viridiplantae > Streptophyta > Pinopsida > Cupressales > Taxaceae > Torreya > Torreya grandis. The sequence goes on from JARHVA010001496.1 coordinate 1,461,325, forward strand.
ATTGACTTACTTTTGAGTGCTCTTATGTGTGTGCTTATTTTCTTATTGAGCTTATAATGTTACTATCTAGATGTTTCCATGATTTTTATCATGCATCTTATGATTTGATGTGATCACATTTTATGCACTTCAATGATATATCTACCTAGATATATTCCCTCTATATGTTACATGGTATATTACTCAATTTACATGGTTATGCTATCCTTTTGAGGTAAGGTAACTACTAGTTTCTATCTCCCGTCACCTCAAAAGGGGGGCATGTCAGTGGGACCACATCATAGAGGTATGGATTCCACATATTCACAATTTCATATTCAGTGGGGAAATGTAATAGAGACATGGTGTTTAACCCTAGAACTTGATCTAAGGATATCTTATTGTTAACCCTAGATTTGATTAAAGTAAATAGAAATAAAATGGCACAAGGGTGATAATTAGATTTATAATAGGACAATTAGATTCTAAATCCAGATATATTCATACATTGAATTTATTATGCTAAGATAATTTAAATATGGAAAGTAAAACTATGATAGATATGGAAATGATAAGTAAGCAGTGTAATTAGCTTATTCTAATGTTAATATAGTTTTGGATCTAGAACAGGTAGAAAGCAAGCTAGAAAGAGATTCTAGAACAATCATCAGATTCTAGATCTAACACTTCTAGAGATCTAGACACTAACATCAGTATGGGATGGTTGCATTGATGCTATTCCATAGGTTTGATTCAAGTGTCATGTATGAAATACATGATGGAAAATGATGTGACCATAAATGCTTTTATGTTTTGCTTTGCGTTTGCTTTGGTGTAGTCATATTTGGGTCATGGACTGTCACTCCTTTTGGAATGGCAAAACCTTAGTTTTCTATCTTTATAATGACCTGAGGGGAAATAGGTTAGTGGACACATGGCATTTAGCTAACCCTAAAGACCCCACTATTAGAGGGCACTGCCTACATATCCAATACTCTTAAAAGAGGGCCTCAGACTCATGTAGTTCTCCCATATGTGTTGGCTTGTGTGTGAATCATGCAATATTATACAAAGCAAGTATGATAGTGACTTAGATTATAACCTGGAAAATTGGGCTCTTGGGATAGTCCTTTATTACTTTAAACTTGTAGATGTGTTTTACCTGTGACTAGTATGGAAATAAGAAAGCTTTGTTTAATTAAATATTTGATATAGTAATTTTGATAAGTTGCCCTAGTCTCTTTGGTTTTTTGCTCCATGAGGAATATATGAGGCTTCATATTATATTTATATAAATTCCTTTGGAGTAATAACTCACACTAAAACACTTAGGCCAACCATTGGGATACATTTAATTTGAAAATTGGATGAATTTAGGGCACTAGACACTTGCATCAGGTCAGGCACTAACATCGATGCTAGTGTCTATCCTAGACATTAGTGTCAAAGAAGTAGGAAAGTAGGTACATATTCAAAACTTGTATATATGAAATATAAGTACATTTTAATCATTTTGGGGAAGATACAAGACTTGGGTCATCGACATAATATTGGTTGGATTAAGAGATATAGGCCAAGGGGCATAAGATAGAGCATATGCGAGACTTGCAAAAGTGAAAAAGGTATAAAAATGAGAGGAACAACCAAGTTATGAGTTTACCAAGTGTACAAGATAGAGGTGATATATAATCATAAAATAGTGTCTACATTTACCCTCTTTAATCTATTAATGAAATTGATAGTTTAAAGGAAAGAAATGCATATCTGAGTGTGTATGCACACCTTGTATTTGTATGTAACCAACTTGAGTGCTTTTATAGGGACTAAAATACAACCAAGGTCATGATAAAATATAAACTTAGTGCATATAATGTGCAATTTAAATTACTTGAAATAAATTGAAATTGAAAGAGCAAGGAATAGGAGTACACTTGTGTGTTGATGTAACCACCTTGCCTATTGGCAAGTTATTTTAAAAAAGATATATCATTGTAAGGCTCTAAAACTAATATTAATAAAAATATAGATAAATATTGAAAGTGTATATATCCAAGGATATATATATATATATATATATATATATATATATATATATATATATATATATATATATATATATATAGAGAGAGAGAGAGAGAGAGAGAGAGAGGCACATGCCTCCAACTTTGGAGAAAAAGTTGAGTTACCACCTGGCAATTGAGATTAGATCAACTGTACAAGACAATGATACTTATAACCTAGTGAGGCTGTATGAACAAATACAACCTAAAAACTTGGCAAGATTGAGTGATTTGATCACCTTAACCATACTAAAAAGTGAACCAACTATTATAGTATATCAGCTCAATAAAGTTCATAAAAGTCCTTGGGGTATCGGTAAGAAAAAGTCTATGATGTGATAATAGTCCATAAAAGAGTTTTGAAATACAAAACTAATTTGGAGTTTGAAATATTAGGTACATGTTGGATAATATATGCACCTAAGATATGTCTCATGCTGAAACTATGTATAAAAATGTACCAATGCATATAATTATGCCACAACTATGAATCTAAATCATATAACTATGTGCTTTGGAAATTTAGAAAACTATATAAGTGTGGAGAACATGATTCCAAAGCATGCTTCTATTATATATAGAGAAGTTTTAAAACTGATATAAGTGCCAATGCAGAGAATGTGTTTCAAAAACATGCCCTTATTATAATATGGAGATGCTAAATTTTGAATAGGTGTGAAGAACATGCCTAAAAAGCATGCCCCTATTGAATCTAAAAACTGTAAATGTGTGAAAGCCATGCATATATGCCATGCCCCCACTGAATCTATAAATTTATATAAATATCATATACTAAATGAGTGTGGAAAAAATGCTTCCAAATCATGCCCTCACTGAATATGGAAACTTTTCCAAGTGTGGATAACATGCCTCTATGACATGCCCCCACAAATATGTCTCCATTTAAGGTGAGGTAAAGATAGGTACTGGTTGTTACCTCACCTTAAAAGGATGAGACAATTGTATAATCAATGAATGTATTTATGTAGCATACAGAAGGAACATGTCTAGGTAAATGTATCATTGAATTGCATATAACTGATGTGATCACATGCAGGACTAATATGCATCATAAATATCATGGCAACATCTAGATAATAACATTACAAGCTTAATAAGTAAATAAACACATAGACAAGAGCACTTAAAAGTAAGTCAAAAGGTAATGGTACAAAGAGACCATAAATAAGGGGCATGTTCAAATGTCACACAATCAAAGGGATATTAATTATTCAAATGTCCATAAAGGCAAGGATGAAAAATTCAAATGTAAATACAATAAAAAATGACATATTTAAATGTCAAAGAAAATAAACATAGGCATGGGGGACACAAACAAAGGAGCATATTCAAATGCTCTAATAAGGAATATAATAACAAGGAAAAACACTCAAGGAAGTACATAAAAGAAAACATAAACATGCCATAGTAGCCCATGGACTAAATGCATTAGTAAAAAATGTCGAGTGTATAGCATATCAAGTATCTTGTGTAAGATATAATTGTGGATAAAGGCATGTGTAAATAAAAATGTAAGCTCAAACATGATATTTTAGAGTGATCATCGAATTATATAACCTACGTGTATCAATATCAAAGAAGTGGATGCCCCTATGTTTGTATGATATGAGTAGAGGGAATGGCCAACATTTTAAATATGAGTAGATCATGTATATGTGTATGTCTGTATCACACTCAAGTATAAGTGTGACATATGTGTGTGTATGTAGAAGTAATTGAATATGCCATCCATTGACATGGAATGAAAACATAGGTGCCAAGGATATAATATAACATGTAGGTGCTGAAAGTGTTTTTGGATTTTATTTTGTATTTTTAAAATTTTTGAAGAGAAAAAAATCATTCTATGATGCCATCCAATGGATGGTCATATATGTGTTTGAGGTAAAATCACTAAGAGTGGGGGTGAATTAGTGAGCCTTGATAATCCAAATTCAATTTCAATCCTTTCAAACTCTTAATCAATTAAAGCGTTGATGAAGCATACACATAATTCATAGCAATGAACAAGAGAAACAATGCAAGATCAAGCACATAAAGCATGACATATGTGGGAAACCCTCTTGGGGGAGAAAACCCACTATAACCTTCAATTAGACTAATGTCCTATAATAAAAGTAACCAATTAAGACCATATACAATTGATCAAGGAACTACTATCCCTTATTTAGTGAGACTACAATCCCACAAGGTGCTACAACACTTGTCTAGCTGAGTAACCACAACAACTAGACTTTTAGCAGGTTTCACCTTAAAATGAGGCTACAAACCCCTAGATGTTGAGAAGAAACAAAACCTATGAATAAAACATCTATTAAACACTGATTTCCTACCAATATAATAGAGATACAAAGTATATCATCTCTCTTTAACTTTTCACACTTAATGCATCCAAAGCCACCTTTTGGATCACTCTTCAATCCTTATCAAAAACTCTATCACCACATAAATAACATGAAAAAATGGTCATACACATAGGCCACACTCTGATATATCTCTCAAATTAGACACCAAGCTCACACAGATAACATCTATCCTTTGCTCACACTCAAAGCATCCAAAACATCCTTTTGGATCACCTTAGACCTCTTCACTCATCCTCAACTTGTAAGAGCACTATTCTAACATCAAAAAAATGAACTATAGGTCATAAAAATAGTCCTAAAATTAATTTTATTTTCTCATTAATCCATCCACTAGGCACACACCCTCTCTTCTTTCCTTCACACTAATGCTATCTATTCTCACCAAAGCCTCTTACATGTCTAAAAACCATCACATTTGGTTTCACTATTTATAGAGCATTCATGAACATCACTATTTTGGTCAAACATTAGACATGCCTTAACCCTTAGATATTATATCATATTGAGACATAACTTAATACCATCCTTAAAGGTTGGCCATAACATCCATGGGTCACCCTTAAGTAACTACGACTTTCAATTAGGCCCTTGTAGCCCTTATAGGTCTCATGGATACCTATTCACCCATTTGTCACTTAATTAAGAACACATGACCACTTTAAATTAAATAGGTACAATTCAAATTACCCCTTAAACATCCTTAAATTATTATAGTCATCTCTGCTCACCTCTGTATATGCTTAATCAACTCAAACATAGACCTTGTACATAGGAACACTATGAATGAACACACAATCAACTTATTAGGCATTGTTAATACTCAAGATAGATTGATCATAGCTCAAAAATCCATAAAGATGATCCTCATGGAGTATAAAACACTCTCCAATAGCTAAGTCATCATAGAACATTGAAACATCATCAACACAAGCTCAATTATCCTTCTTGGGTCACTTACAGTCCATGATCAAACACACTATAAACTTTGGAGCACAATATATTTGATTGTATAGAAAATCATACCATATAAATAGGTTCAATAGATGGACCATGGATTCCTCTATAATTTTTATTTTTACAACATCATCAAATTCATCTCAGATCAACAATTATAGCCAAAATATAGAGCACTAGTTTTTTCCCTTTGTAAAATTCAAATGCCAATGGTCACAGTTAAACCTTAAACACCATACCATCATCTCATGTCCTTGATAGTTAGATAGATATTGTACCATAAAAATCATTATAATGATCTTGGTCTTTAATGATGTTAAAATTTGAATAGTTTGACCACTTTGACACCACTTGTGCTGTTGATCTCAATCACATGATTAAATGCAAACTGTTAGATCCTTATCCTTTACCTTTGATCAGCGTTAAACCTCAAACACTTCTTACCATCTCATTACTTTCATACATATTAGATAAAATTCACTCCATCAATATCCTTGAGACTTTCTCTAACTTTACCTTGTGAAAAATTGACTAAGTATGGGAACCATTGTAATCTGTCTGAGAAGCCAACTTTGAACCTCAATAACTTTTGCTGTGCTTAGATGCATGATCTAAGATTTGAACCATAACATAAAATTTAATAGGGGAATAAAAAAATATATGAATATGATCTTTAAACCTTCACACTTGTGAGATATAATTCCAAAATATGCCTACTCATATTTTCTACCACAAAGCCAACTATGCCTAGAAATGCCTAAAAGGCCAACTTTGCATATGCATATCTTTTGGTGCACTTCATCACATGACCTAAAATTTAGTGAATAACAACTAAGAGAAAAATAAACAAACCCATTTTACTATTTCCTCCTAAAACCTTCATGCATGATAAATATAACATCATCAAACTACTTTCTTGGCTCTATTTGAAGTTAGAAAACATAGTCAAATTACTTGGGAGGTCAAATTTGTACTTGCATATATTTTGTTGAAATTGATTGCATGACCTAAAATTTATAAAATAGAAAATAAGAACAAAAATAAATAGACCCATATGATCAAATCATTATAAAAATACCACACGTGTGAAATATGACTACATCAATATACTTACTCGGCTCTACTTGAGTTCTTTTGTAAATTTGGCTAAGTATGGAAGCATAATGAATTCTGTCTGAGAAGCTAACTTTACACCCACATATATTTTGTTGAAATTCTTTGCATGAACTAAAAAATTAAACCATAAAAACTTTGGACTAATGTGATTACAACCATATGATCAACTACCCCTGACTCATCCACATGTGTGAATGCTAACATCATCAATTTGGTCACTTAGATTTCTCTACCACTGGACCCAAAAGGTCTAGATGAAAACTATGGATTACCAGATGAATTCCACTCATAAAACCAAGAAATAAAAGCATATAAGACCTCTTATGAGACCTATTTCACATCTTCAAATCACCATACTCATCCTTGAACATCTCTAACCATGCCAAAACTAAAGATCAACCAAGCCTCCTTCCAACATACTAGGACAATCACATTGCACACTTTATCATTGTCACTTAGAATATCAAGGCACTTCATCCAATCACCTAGACACATTCATGACATCACCATTACATCATTAACAACTCTCCAATAATATCCCCATTTTTCATTGATCTCAACAACCATCATATAACAAAATACAACTCACCTTCCTTTTCTCTCTTCAAGCACTCCACAATAGGAATTTTTTCCCTCTTTGTTACAATGAAAAAGTGAGCACCAAATGATCCTAAGGACTTTAAAATAATACCAATTATGAGAAGACCATATTAAAAAGATAGTACAAACTCCCCCTTACCTTGAGCCTACCTCTTCTTGGCTTGATAACATCCTCTTGCCACATGCCAACACTTTTTAACCAAACACTACAACTTATGAAGAAAGAACACAAAAAACACTATAGTATAATAGAACTAAAAAATAAACATCTTATAAGGACTCCCCCCTAAGATATATGAGCCATTTAACCTTTTGAGCATATTTAGATCTCCACACACCATGAAAAAACACCATAGAGGTTTACTAGCCTTCTCTCTTAAGCCACCTCAAGGATCATAAATAGAAATTTATGCCACTAAAAAAATAGGAAAAATGTTATAAACCAACCTAATAACTCACCTTTAAACATAAATACCTTGGTATTTTGGAGAAATTGAGCAAAAAAGCATTCTTCTTCACACTAGGCCTGTTTAGTCTCTTTGTAGCCCTACTTGAAACTTTTAGATCCCACAAATTTCTATAAACACAACTTTAGGACCTAAAAATTCATATCTAGATCACTATCATATGACCCATCAATAAAAAAAACTTTCATCACCTACTTCCTCACAAACCTACTAGCCAATTAAGTCTCCATTTTGACAAAAACTTGAGTAACTTGAAATCCACAAACCTTCAGATCTCTGTGAAGCTTGATTTGACAACCCATTTGGCCCATTAAACCTATTAAAAATCATTATATCTCAAATCATAAGGCAAACCACTTTTTTAGCAAATCCCAAAACCCTATAATCTTAAAACAAACAAGGTCAACAAATCTCCTTCTGGTCAATGCCCTCTTTTGAAACTTCTTGCACACTTGGAGACAACCATCACACACTTCTATACCAAAATTCGAGCCTCCTTACCTTTGGGAAATTTGAGTTCATATAACCCATTTTAGGCCTAATTTCCCTTAAGTAAAAACTAAGAAAAATGAGAGCACTTAAAAATATTCAATTGGCACAAACAAGATCATCAAGACACAAAACTACCTGGAACACATGACAAAGAAGTGCACATACCTTTCTGAGCATAAAAATATTCTTGACATTGCATCAATCTCATTAAGCCATCTAGAAACAACCCTTTTGACCCTACAAACACTACATACACAACACCACTTACTTCTCCACTGAAACGAGTCTCTTAAGAATCATAGATAGAGACAACTTACTTCACAATATCCTAGAATAATGTGAAACTAGGAGTCGCCCACAACTCCTCATATTGCTTCTGTTCCTTAGTCATTTGATACTTATAGTTATTTTTCTTCTTCTTAGGCTTAAGAGAAGCAACATGCTCAACCACTACAACATTCTCCTCCTCTTCTAAGATTGAATTAATAGTACATGGAGACAACAAAGATTCATGACATACCTTTCCATCTGAAGAATTTTCTTTGAAGTTTAAAACCTCATCACTAGGTATAGATAATTGATGTTATTTATATGAAACTTTCTCAACAACAACAAAATTTTCACTTGGATCCATACTCACCTTATAACTAGCCTCAACTAGTACCTTTGTCCTCTCTTTGAGCTCAGTGTCTTTATCCACAACATGAGCAGACAATGAGATCTCTTGACACTTTAACTTCTTTAGCATTCTCCACTATAACAAAAATATTACTTGGACTAGTAGACCCATCATGACTCATACTTACCACCTTTATTTTCCATGAGTTAACTTACCTTCTTCCTTGCACTCTAGGTGCCTGATTAAATTCATTTTGACTTGATGGCCTTTGCTTGTAGAATCTAGAAATGTGACCAATCTTCTCACAGTTATATCAAACCATTATTTTTGAAGTGAACTCAACTTGCCCCAAATGTTATGGAAAAAATAATGCAATGTGTCCTATGTCATAACAACTAAAGAAAACTCTTTATTTTGAATAAGACTCACCTTACCTTACCTTATCTTATTTGGACACTACTTAGAAAAATGTCCCTCATCAATATAGTTAAAGCACTTAAAATTTTTCACACCTTTTTAGTGATGACCCCCGTCATAGTTCCATGCAAACTCATTTCTAATAGGTCTCTTGCATTCTCTAGCTCTATGCCCAAACTGATTACATGTGTAATAGTAATCATTGAAACTTGCATACCTCATGGCATTTGGTTGTCTGATCTAATTTATATTTAGTCTACTAGCACCTTCATTCATTGTCTGATAATTATCTAATAATTTGTCTTTAAAATCAGATTGTTCTTGTTCACATTAGTCTTCATCTTATCTTAAGTTAAATTATCTGGTTCTTCTTTGTATCTAAAACTAGTTCTATCACTTGCATGCTTTTTATCATTCATAACATTGTCTAGATCACTTGAGCTCTTTTCAAATCTCACAAATGAATTCAACTTACTAGATGTCTTCTCTAACTCATATTTCAATGACTCATTTTAAATTACATACCTTGAACATTCATATTCTTTAGCTTTTAGGCTTGTAGACAGGATTTCCAATTGATAATTGAGATGCTTGACCATATCTTCATGCTCCTTGGGGTCTTCATTCATTCTCACTTCATAAACATTGAATTGATCCTCATATTCCTTTATTTGTGACTTCATCTTCTTGTTAATCTTCTTCTCAATATTTAATTCTTCAAGGGCAATCATCAATTCAGTCTCATAGTCCACCTCATCTCTATCAACATCTGAATCATTCAAAGTAGACTCCTTTTGATATGATAAAATTATTTTCTCAGTCATAAAAAGGACTTCATCTTTAACAAGACCATCATCTTCATAATCATACTCTAAGTCACTATCTTTACTCTCATCTGATGAGCTATAATCTTTAAATAGGTAGAGACTCTTTTTGTTCTTGAAAGACTTCTTGTTGTTATACTTTCTAAATCCTTTCTTCCTGTATGTCTTCTTGGCTTCATCTTGGTCTTCATCATGATGCTTATGAGGGAAATTTCTATCAAAATGTCCTATCTCTCTACAATTGAAGAATTTGAAGGGTAATTTACCTTTATACTTGCCTGAACCTATTTTCAATTTCCTTGTAAACAAAGTAATCAGTGCATCCTCATCAATATTAGAAATGTCATCCTTCTTGAGTTTCTTACATTGGAACTTCTTCTTAGGTTTCATCTCTATCTTGAATTTTGCTTCCTTATTTGGTGGTATATCATCATTTACTCTCATCTCATAGGCAGTTAGTGTTATCACATAGGATTGCACATGTCTTGATTCTATAGCTTGTTTTGGAAGTGCTGAATGATATAATGGAAAAACCTCCAACGCTGTGGGACCTTGGTAATTTTAGGTTAATCTCCAAAGAAGGCTAGCTTCCTTTCACTAAATCTGATGCAAATTGATAAAATACCAATTTTATGGAAATCTTGCTCTTTAATGCTTTTTGATCCTAAACTAGGGTTTTTAATAGGAAAAAGGGTTGAAGAATTGAAATTTATAGAAAATTTAAAATATGGTGATTGCACCAATTATTTTATAGTGGATCTAGATGCTTGGTTTACAAATAAAATAGAGTAGAAAGTAAATTGAATTTATTTTTAGAATAGACTCATGAAAATTTGGATATTAGAGGCAGTATTTTAGCTATTTTTCAAAAAAGCAAAAATGATCTTTATTCCAAACAATATTATCAAGAGGGTAAAGTACAATAGATAAATTTCTTGATATCAAAATAAAATATAAGTCTTCCATTGAAAATCAAATAACTTGCACAACATAGAGATTCCAAATACAAAAAAGGCAAATCTTCAACTTTATTTCTCTCTAAAAGTTACAACTTGTAGTAAATACCTTCAAAATGTAGAAAAATATAACTAATAGCAAAGAGATAAATTGGGCCATGGGGTTTGCCAATTTTTATACAAAATATGTTATAGAAGATATGCAATTATTGAAACTTGAACACTTAGTTTAGAAAATCATGTAGATCTAAAAACCTTCATGGAAAAAGAGGTGAAATCTTCTATTTATGGCATCTTGGACTTGTGGAACATTTGGAACATGGTATGCATGAGCTGGGCATGATCTTGGGTGTAACATGGTGTGGTATGGCATGGCTAGAACTGAAAATGTCCATGCAAGGCTCCTTATCTAATGGTGGCTAAAAATAGCTCCCTCATGCAAGAAGAGGCACCCAAAATAGAACTTGACTTTTTATAAATAAAAGATAACATTGAAAATTGATTTCAAGTTTCTTTTTATGTAAAACCTAGTGTGCAAAACTTTAAGTGAGATGTTTACAACTTTTTAAGTCTTTATCACTTTTTGCCAAAAAGGAATCATGTAATTTAAACTTCATGACTTTGCACCTTTTATAGATTTACATTAATCAAAATGGAAAGTGTAATTTGCACTTGTGCTTTTTGAAACTTTTACATTGTCAAAAAACATAAATTGCAAAAAACATGTCTTTCTCTTTCTCAAAAGAGCTATATAAAAAAAATAAAGCTGTACTTTTGTAATTATAATTTGTAATGTATTTGAAATGAAATTACACATGATAGTAACATTCGAAAATATTCAAAAGAGAGGGAAAATTAATTAATGTCCAAAATTTCCTCAGCTTTCTTATCATTCTCAGTCCACAACTTCTCTATATATGTATCAAAGGCCTTGAAAATATCTTGAATTTGCTCTACATCTAGCCCGTAAGAATAAATTTTGGAGGCTGCACAATCTACCTGGACATCAAATAATTCTCTTTTGAAGGCTCTTATGCTCTGCATTTTAGTTCTCATCCAATCAATTACTTTTTTGTACTTGATGAACCTATGAATGGAACTTAAAACAAATATTGTGTCCTTCATAGACTCCTCAATAATTGCCTTAAAATGATTCTGAACCTATTTTACTTGGAGATTATTGAAATCATCAATTGGTTGGCATGACATTAAATTAATCACACTGTCAATCTCATATAACACATCAATTGCCTTATCATTAGCCTCCTTGGCTCGTTCCATAGACGCTATCATTACTCTTATAAATAATTTAGCAGCCCTGTGTAGTTCCTCATGCTTAACATCATCCTTCTATATTTTATCAACAATGAGGGTATTCATATCAATTAATTTTATGGTTGTTAATTTAGGATAATACATATTTAAGAGCTGAATTTCTCCTTCATAGCTATTAATCTATTCTTTCAAAATTTATTTTCTCTCTATGATGACTCCATAATGCTCCATCATGGTTGCAATAATTTTATTACATATTGTGATTAGTTCCTCAAAGGATTATTTTTATATCCCTTCCCATGTCATCAATATCTCATATAAAATCAATTATAGCTTGATCTGGACTAATTAGATATACTTCTTATGGTTGTTGTGATGTTTCATCAGGCCTTATAAATTGGTTGAGTTCTTTAGTCAACTAATCAATCTTCATTTTTAGCTCATCCTTAGTGGATTTCTCATGATCAATTCTATAGAAGATAGAGTTAATACCTATCTGCACATCATGCTTGAGCCCTTATCTTGTCTGCTGATCAAGGGTATATGAAAAACCTAATAATCTGCTACCACAAGATCCTCTTTTGATTTGTTTGGTAGGGGAACTACAATATCAACATATCTCTCTCATCATTAGTGAATGTCCTTGAAAGGGTCCTAAGAGTGGGTTTTAACTTCTTTACTTCTGATATGCCTAAGTCCAAATTGCTAGGAACAATAATTATTTTTCACTTTTTACTCACTGATTGGGCCAGCCAACTAGGGGTAGCCTTCTAGTGATCTGACACTATCACTAAAGAATATATAACTAATGTAGCTACACTAACTAATAATGTGACCAAGGGAGACTCTTGGGAAGATGATACTAGTGGCTACTCATGAGGTGTTTGTGAGAATCCACCCTCATTAGTGGTTTGTAAATCAATGTTTGCTCCAAGTGCTTTTGTTGCTCCAACCTCAACTGATAGTATAGATGAAACAATGGAAATGGGGGGAGTGGAAGTAATAGAAGCAATTGTGCTTGCTAGGGGAGTGGAGAATGGAATAGATAGATAAGCTATGAATTTAGGAATTGGTGGAAGGGTGGAATCCAATGCATTGAACGTGTCAATTAGGTGTGTAGGAACATTCAAAGTTGGTGATGTGAAAATAGTGGGTTGAGTTGAAGGGGAAATAGTACTTACCCTAAGGGTTGAGGTGGCCTACATGACCATAGTCAAGATGATTGATTCTATGATAATGTACTGTTAGGTGGTGTTTGGAATTAAAGGTGATGAAATGGAAATCATGAGTGGATTAAATGGGGAAGGTTAAGTGGGAAGAAGGGAAGTTGAAGTGGAAACTTGAACTTCCATTATAGGGGGACCTTGAGTGTTCACTTAACTTGTTTGTGCTAATTAAACCTAGATTATTGAGGTGGGTGGAATGGTAAATGAAGTGGGGATAGGTGGAGGGGTTGAGATAAGAGGTGGAGGAATTGAAAATTGTGGAGAAATGAGAACCTAAGATGCTTGAAGAGTGGAGACAACTGGTAGAGGTGTTGAAATCTCTTGTATAATATGTGTAGGAGAAGGGGGAGTAGTAAAAAGAGGAGTTAGAGCTATGGGATCAAAAACTATGGACCCCTATGCCACTACCACTATGTCTCTACTAAAATATCAATCAATTTCTTTGTAGCTTATCCCTATCTACTTGATTCCCCTATTCTTTCCTTTATCTTCTTCCTCTTCTTTCCTTTGTTATATTCCTATGACAACTCATCAGGGCCCTCTTTTGAATGAATGATACCTCCTACTTTGAGCTTTAAGAGCTTCTCCTTAACCCCTATTATCTCCCTTGTGACTTGCACACCATTGCTTCTTATAAAATTGATTATCCTATTAGTAACATGGGTTGTTCTATTGAACAAAGAGAAGGATTCAAAAATTGACCACCTTACTAGTAGTAGAGGTTTGGCAATGATCTATGTGAGGTAGATAAGATCTATTATAAAGTTTTCATCCACCAAGTCCTTAGGGATTGGAGCTAAATCATAGTCTTTTATTTGCTATAAGGACATCCTAGAATAGTCCCTATTTCTAACCATTTATTCATCATTACAATCTTCCAAAAAATCCTCATAATATGGCACATGCTCGTATGTTGATAGCTATAATACATTAGTGACCTTACCATATGGATCAAAGTAAGGTCTATATTCTAGAGTCCTCAATGTTACCTAACACATTTATGCCTATATAGTTCTAGCCTTTAATAGATATTGGCATGTATAATAGAAAATAGAACTAGGGAAATGTATCCTTGCCTTGTGTCTATCTGAAGGGAGCTTATGTGTATCCACAAGTTGTCTAACCAAATCCAAAAATGCCCATATATCACTTACATACTGGGGAAGTATGTAAGGATAACCAATAAAACCATTTTCCTTGATGTAGGAGTAGGTTGGGAACTATATGAAGAAGGAACCCCACTTGGTAATCTCATCTTTTGCTGCTTGGGAAAATGTTATTTTCCCAAGCCCTTGATCAAATATGATATGATTTTTTAGACGAAATCATCATTAACTCTCTTGAATTACTATCTACTAGCCTACAATGTGAGGTTAGGGTAGTATTTATAGACTCTGGTTATTTCTTTAGGGACTATATTAAGGCTTGGGAACAATCTTCCTTTGGCCAAGATATATACAACATATGATGTCATATAAAATTTGTTTGTCATCTGCACCTCCATCAACTAGTTATGGAGGGAATCACTTATTAACTAGCCCCAATGTATCTATTGTTTATTTTATTTAATGATCTATATCTACTAGTACATCTAGTCATGATAACACTTGGCATTGGGATTGCCAGTGACTCTATGTGGCATTATTATGATATCTCCTACCTCCTTAACAAAATTAGATCTATACATAGTCTTGGGTAATCTGGTGGAGGAATGCTTAGGAGTTTTGATCCATTTATTTTTAATGATCTTCTAACATCCATCCTTTTTCTCCTCATAAACCTATGCAGATGTTTTTGGAGTTATAACCAAATAACTCTCAAATTTAGGGATGGTAAAAACTATGTCAATGAAGTTAGGATCAAGATCGAGAACCTTCTCCCCTTTCTCAATGAAGACTTGTCTTATATCATGGTCATAATGTTGGGCCATTATGAGGATCAACTCAGGGCTTTAAAAATAAAGAGGAAAGGCTATATCTTATGGTAAACCAGAGTCATAGATACTCTATATCTAGTCACTTTTTAATTCTACACCTATCTTAGCCCAAAAATCTCCTAGGTTAATGTGACCTAAATTAGTGTTTGTTATTTCTTCCATATTAAACTCCAAATAAGAAGTCACCCTAGGGCCCTTATATTTGAACTTAATTTCCTTGGGAGGAATGGAAATTAAATTATTTCTACAAAAAAACCAACTATGAAAGTTATTAAAACCTACAAGTGTCTAGAGCACTTGAATTTTTTGTCTAACTTGGAGGTGCTCAGAGCACATCCAATGTTTGTGGTACTTGAGGGCTATTAGGTTTTTAGTAGAAGTAGGATGTGCTTGAGTTAGGTCTACTCTCCTCATTTCACTAAGAGTTGATAGTGGTCAAAGGTGCTTGAGGCATATTAGATCACTGACAGAAGTGGAAGGTGCTTGGAGAACATCCACTCTCTATGGCGCTTAAAAGTCTTGCAAGATTCTCAAGTGTTTAAGACAAGTCCAGTGTTTATAGGGATGCTAAGGGAATCCTTGGAAAGAATATTCATTATTTGAATGGAGGTATATGCTCAAAATATTTGGTTTTAAGAAAGCCCTAATTTTGAATGTGAAATATTTGAAGGGAAAATGGAGACTTGGGAGGAAAATCCTTGAGATGCAGCTTCTAGAAAAAAGAAACCTTAGATCACCCTAGTTGATCTAGAAACCTAGAATGACCCTAGACACATGATTTAACACAAAATGATCCTCCTAAATCAAATCCCTAACTAGTCACCCTAGATAACCTTGAAAGAAATGTAAATGACTAAGAAAAGCTTCAAAATGAAGGAAAAAAGAGGAAACACATGAAGAAAGTACCATGCAGCAAGTGAGGATGACATGGAAGGTTGAGATGTAGTGTGATTAGAATTTATAAGTACTTGTCAACACATGGATCAAATCTTTTTTGCATGGAAAGGTTATTATCAGAGCTCCAAAATACAATTAGAAACTTAACAAATGATAATGATTTTTAAAAATGACTTATTTTTTATATAAAACTTGTAATTAATGTAAGATCTGATGGTTGATGGTAGAGGTTGGACCTAATTGATTCAAGTCCACTCTCCATGATAAAATTGGATTTGGTAGGAGGAAAAACTTGACATTCACTTTTCACATTGAAAATGTGTAGTGTGTACATCAAGTTCTATATTTTGTGAGAAAGGGTTTGTTGGGATTTTGCAGGAGGTAGAACCCATGGGGCACTTTGTATGTTTGAAATGCGTAAAGTGTATTCAAGGTCCTGCATCCTACTGTGTATAAAGGTAGATGTTTGTTGAAATGTGAATACCATGGTTTACTTTACACATTTACAAACATGAAATGTACACCTAAGTTTTTAAGTTTTGTGAAAAGGGTTATTAACAGTTTTATAGGATTTGAAGCCTGTCGTGCACTTTGCATGTTGTGAAAATGTGCAAAGTGCATGCCAAGTTTCAGATTTCATCAGATGGGTGCATGGTGGGATCTAGAGCTTGCCATACATTTTTCACATTTGAGGTGTGTAAAGTACATGGTGAGTTTTGGATTCTATGGTTTTGGCCTCTGGTGCTTTATGGGATCCATAACCCATGCAACAATTTGTATAAGTGCAAATTGCATCTAGAGTTTTGGTTTTTTCAAGGTAAAGGGAAAGATGGGGTTTTTGGATAATTTAGGGTTTTCCTAAAAAATAAAGGGGCTCTCCCTTAGGGTGTTATATTTAATGATATTTTTGGGATAAAAATCTCAACATTTTTGGTGACCTCTATATGATGATTGCTTGCTAATCATTTTGTAGAAACCCCTGTTCTCACTTTCTCTAAAACTGCTTGTTTTTTTTTGTTTTCGGATGTTTTTGGTTTTTTTTATGTTTTTGCATGAACAAATGAAAGTGGAAATTTTTGAAGAATTGCTGAATAAATTTAAATAAAATAATGCAACACTGAAAATGGTAGAATCTAATGAATATAATGATGCCAATCGATTTATTGATCTTCTATGACAATTACAACTAATATCTGGTAACATGCAAATCAAAAACAAAAATATTTTGATGAAAACCTAGTTATTATAGCTAGTTGAAAGAGTACATGAAATGGTATAGCTTTATCATTAATCTACTTCTCCCTCCGTCTGATGCTTAGAAAGTGATCCCAAGGTGTAGGTGCCACAAAGGATGGAGATAGAAGATCAAAGAAGTAGGCAATTTGCCCAAGATGAAAATGTACATCCTTTTTTGAAGGTAAAACCCTACTATAGGGAAGTATGGCTCTATGATAGTAGCAAACCAATAAAAGTACGGCCCTTATTTGATGTGTTAAAAACTCAGGGAACAGGCACCTCAAAAGAAGAAACTCTTCCAGATGAATTCCAAACTAAAAATCCTGAATGATGCAATCTCTGATGAATTTCTGTGATAACCTTTAAATGAAGCTACATCTTTGAAAGCAATAAATCAGCTGGTATTTCACAGCCTCTAAACTGCAACACTAAATATGGCTTGTTCTCCAATACCAAACAAAAACTAGAACCCTTGGCTCTATTCTCAGAAGAAGGACTTAGCAAAAATTCAATTTCCAAAACATAATGAGCTCCAATCCCAATGAATACCCTTATATCCATCCAAAATTTTGACTTTTCTCAATTAGGCATCATTTAAATAAATTCAAACTTTTCCTTTTAATTTTTCAATAGTCTTTAATGCACTTTTAATTATAAATTATAATTAAAAAGTGCCCCCCTCTCAATGTTGGTCGACCCCTTTAATTGATCACTTAAGTTATAATATTAAATAATATTATAACTATATATTATAAGCTCCAGATAATTAATATTTGATTTGACAATTAAAATATTAATGTCTTTCTCAAAATATGTCTAATTCACAAACCGTCTGAAGCTGGTGAATAAGTGATTGATTTTGCACATGACCAAATCATACTACTAAAAATAGTAGGGGTGCTCCGTTGAGTGACTATTACTACTAAAAATAGCAAGTTAGGCAAATGATGTCTGAATGACCCCGAATGAAAGCTAACTGGTAATATCTGATGACTGAAGCCAAGCCAAGCTCCAATCAAGACCCTCTATCCATCTTATCAACCTACGAGGGTCACATAATAGGCTAATCATAAGCTCTGAGAGATGTCAACTGGAAGGGGACATGACAGTCCACCCCTCCTAAAATTGCTTGTCCTCAAGCAATCTCAACTTTGGATGCTGTAGAATATCCTCGCTCTCCCACGTAGCATCCTCCACTAGCAAGTCTCTCCATTTCACCAAATATTCCCTGATAGTCCTCCTATGCAACTATCTCTCTCTGTACCCCAGGATAGACTCAGGTACTAAAATCAACTTTCCCTCATCATCTAAGGGAGGTAAAACTGCTGAAGGTATCACACGGTGTCCCAATGCCTTTTTGAGATGTGACACATGAAAAAAATTATGGACCTTTCTATCTGCTGGAAGATCTAGCTCATAAGCCACCTCTCCAACACACCTCAAGATCCTAAAAAGACCATAATATCATGGCTTAAGCTTCTCTGAACTACTCTTCCTAAGAGTAGATTGCCGATAGGGCTGCAGCATGAGGTGAACCATGTCTCCCACCTTAAAATACCTCTGTATCCTCTTCTGATCTATGTATTCCTTCTACTAATTCTGTGCCTTGGAAATATTCTCCTTGAGAGGCCTCATAGTGTCCTGACTCTCTTGCAATAAATATCTAGCACTCGGCACTCTAATGTCACTCAGTAGCAAATCTAGAAAACTAGGCACCTCATAACCATATAATGCCATGAAGGGGGACATATAAATGGTCATGTGGAAGGTAGTATTATAACAATACTCACACAAATATATCCACTTGACCCATGCCTTCTATTTCCCTACAATATAATTCTTGAGGTATCCTTCCACCCATTTATTCACTATCTTCATCTGACCATCGGTCTGTGGGTGGTAATTGGTGCTCAGTGTAAGCTCGGTCCTACAAAGTCTAAACACCTCTTGCCAAAAGTGACTTAGGAACTGACTATCCCTGTCGCTCACTATGCTCTGAGGCAACCCATGTAGTCTGAAAACCTCGTGGAAGAAGACTTCTGCTACCTGTGTAGCTATGTAAGTGGTGGTGATCAAAAAGAAGTGGGCATACTTCATCAGTGGATCCATAACTACATATATACAATCCCATCCTTGGGCTTTGGGCAAGCCTATGGTAAAGCCATCAACAGGCATTCCCACTTCTTATCAGGAATCGGAAGTGGCTGTAACAATCCTACTGAATACGTGTTCTCCTACTTGTTTTGCTGAGAAACAGGGCACTCATGCACATACTAAAGAACATCTACCTTAAGTCCTTTCCATGTAAACCTTTCCTGTATATGTCTATATGTCTTAAAATACCCAAGATGTCTTACTATGGGCACATCATGAAAGGCTCTCATAATAGTGTTCTTCATCTCAGATCCTAGGATCAAGAAAATATTGTTCTTGTAAATGATCAAGTCATTCACAAGCATGTACCTTGTATCAACCATCAATCCCTCAACAATAATAGATGCCCAAGTATCCTTGGCATAGTCTGCCACAATCAAATGCCTCTAATCCTCTGTAATGTGAACCATAGAGCTCAAATAAGGCTTGCGTGAGAGAGCATCAACCACTACATTTTGGGTGCCCTTGATGTAGGAGATATCAAAGTCATATGCCTGTAACTTACTCACCCACTTCCACTGATGATCATTCATGTCTTGCTGCCCCAGGAAATGCCTCAAACTATTGTGTTTAGTTTTAATGCAAAACTTATTGCCCACGAGATACTGCCTAAATTTGGCCAAGGCATGCATTATGGCCATCATCTCCTTATCATAAATACTATAGAGCCTCTCTAGCCCTCTGAGTTTTCAATTCTCATAAACAATAGGGTGCTTGTTCTGCATAAGCACTACTCTAATTCCCTCACCAGAAGCATCACACTGAAGCTCAAAAGGCTTCAAAAAATCTGGTAGTGCCAACATTGGACACGTAGTCATCAGCTTCTTGAACCTCACAAAACACTCTTGTGCCTCAGGAGTCCAACAGAATGCACCCTTTTTCAACAAATTCATCATAGGTGCTACATGTCATGAATAACCATTCACAAATCTATGATAAAAACCACACAAGCCAAGAAATCCTCACAGCTGTGTAAGGTTTACCAGAGTAGGCCAGTCTACGATAGCACAGATCTTCTCAAGATCCATTCGCACTCCCTTTACACTGATGATATGGCCTAAGTAGAGTAACTCAGTCATCCCCAAATCACACTTGGACTCCTTGGCGTATAAGGACTCCCTCTCCAAAATGCTGAGCACTCTATCCAAATGAGCCAAATGCTCTTGCCAAGTCTTGCTGTAGATCAAAATGTCGTCAAAGAAGACAAGTACATATCTCCTCAACTATGAGTGGAAGACCTTATTCATGGTGGACTAGAATGTCACTAGAGCATTGGTTAGCCCAAATGGCATAACCACAAACTCAAAGTGTCCATAATGACAATGAAATGCAGTCTTCTCAACATCTTGCTCACGAACTCTAAAATGATGATATCCCGATCTCAAGTCTATCTTCAAGAAGTAACAGGCACCATGGAGCTCATTAATAAGCTCATCTATATGAGGTATGGGATACCTATTTTTTATAGTACTCTTATTTAGGACTCTGTAATCTATGCACATGTGAAGGTTTCCATCCTTCTTCACTAAGACAATTGAAGAAGTGAATGGTGATTTACTCAGTCGAATGTGACCCATAACAAGCAACTCCTTGATCATCTTCTCTATCTCATCCTTAAGCCACTTAGGATGCATGTACAGAGTAATCATGATAGGCTTAGCACCCTCCTCAAGCTCTATAATGTGCTCAATACCCTTGTCTGGAGGTCTCCCTGGTGGAATATCACTGAAAACCTTCTCATGCTTAACTCTCAACTAATGAATGCCAGGATGTACTCAGCCTTATGCTATCCCTCCTGAATAGGTGTCAATGTACACTTGTCATCCCACTCTACCATGTCATGTTGCATGAGTCTCTCCATCTGATGGAAGGAAATAGTCTTGACATTACTATCCTGAATGGCCTTCAGGATATGTGTCTTCCCATCCACATCAAACCGAATCTCCATGTCTTTGAGATGAAGAGTGACTTCCTCAAGGGAATGAAGCCACTTCATGCCCAAGAATAAATCAATATCTCCCATGTTCACCATGTAATAATCAGCCTTGAATTCATAGTTATTCAAGTGCAAGGGGAGATCCTTAATCATATGGTCACACTTGAGAGTGTAACCATCAACCACCTTAACCTGAATGCCCTCAAAATATTTAGTTATAAGCCCACGCCTCTCCACAAATCTAGCATCAATAAAATTATGGGTGGCACCTGTGTCTAAAAGGATGATAACCTTTTGACCAACCAAAACTCCACAAAGTCTGAAAGATCCCTCCTGATGTATGCTAGACAACCGTGCCTCCTGGAGCTGGATCTCTGACTCTACCTCCACCTTAGGTTCTAAAGCCTCTGACTTTGACTCCTCAAAACTCTCCTGCTGTCTAGAATTTTTAGAATCTGAATCCTCATAATAAGCCCACATAAATCTATTGGCCTTACCCTTAGGCCGCAAAGGACAATCATGGTAAGCATCATAGGGACCCTTGCAGTAGAAACATAAATTTTTTCTTCCTCAAATCATTTAATGTTTCCTTGTCAAAAGGTGCTAGAGTTTTATCTTTAGAATCATTTTAAAAATCAGTCCTCTCTGATTTTTTATAAAATGGCTTGTTATCCTTACTAGAAGATGCTCCTTTGGATTGAAATTTGTTTGTTGGGACTGCATGTTCCATACTTCTTGCTTTTTTCATAACTTCTTATAAAGAAATAGGATTAAATGCCTTTATCCAACCTCTCAGTGGTTCGGATAGGCCCTCAATGAAAAGAACTATCAATCTACACTCTAAAATGTTTGGCACCATGACTACCAACCACTAAAATTCACTAATGAAATACTCCAAGTTGCCTATTTGTTTTAGTTGTGCTAAGTCCCAAAAGTAAACCTCTGGATCTTTCTTGTCAAATCTTTCAACCAACCTATCCATGAAGTCTTGGTACTCTATCACCTGATTATGCTAAAGTGTTACCATTCCATGATACCACCAATCATGTGTTACTCCCTCCAAATACAAAGTGGCATATTTGATAGCTTTAATCTCTGTCATTGGCCTTAGTGCCAAAAATGTGTCAAGCTTATGAATCCAAGCTTGAGCTGTCATCTTACCACTACCATCAAAAGTAGTCAAAGAAAGCTTGCATGTAGCCTTCTTTAGCTCACTATTTTGACCTCTAGGCCTTCTATCCTATCTAAGTGACCTGTAATGCTCTCTCCTCTAATTTAAAAAGCATTCAAAGGTCATCCTCTCCTAAACCTGAGGAGCTAATAATTCTCATTCATCATTTGCGGCCATGAGTGCATATGCAAATATGGGGTTGCCTGCCACCTCCTCTGCCAAAGCTTCTTCTGGCTCCTCTGGAATAAATGTAGGGCATGCAGGCCTATCAACTATTCTATAATGGGTTCACTGTGGTCTCTAATTACCTGTAGCACTCATGTTATCTCCATGTTCCCCATTCTATCTAATAAGTGGGTTCAACCATTCTACCATAGTAGTGAGTACCTGTAATGCCTGCGCCATCTACTGCTATCTTATAACTGTCACACCAAAAGTCTCAAGATGATTTGGGTCCTCTTCTAGACCCATATGGCTAGTCAATTTAGACTGTCGAGGCACAATTCCCTAGATTACGTGGGAGGGCAAACTGCTCAGACAGACCTACATCACCTTCTGACAGGGGTCCCATGGGGACATCACAACCCACCATGCTTCGTGGGTCTCGACCTTGAGACCTCAGCTTTGATACCATTGTAGAAACCCCTGTTCTCACTTTCTCTAAAACTGCTTGTTTTTTTTTGTTTTCAGATGTTTTTTGTTTTTTTTGTGTTTCTGCATGAACAAATGAAAGTGGTGATTTTTGAAGAATTACTAAATAAATTTAAATAAAATAATGTAACACCAAAAATGGTAGAATCTAATGAATCTAATGATGCTAATCAATTTATTAATCTTTTATGACAATTACAACTAATATCTGGTAACATGCAAATCAAAAGCAAAAATATTTTGATGAAAACCTGGTTATTACAGCCAGCTAAAAGAGTACATGAAATGGTACAGCTTCATCATTAATCTACTTCTCCCTCTGTCTGATGCTTGGAAAGTGATCCCAAGGTGTAGGTGCCACAAAGGTTGGAGACAGAAGATCAAATAAGTAGGCAATTTGCCCAAGATGAAAATATACATCCTTTTTTGAAGGTACATCCCTGCTGTAGGGAAGTATGGCTCTATGCCAACAACAAACCAATAAAATTATGACCCCTATTTGATGTGTCAAAAACTTAGGGAATAGGTGCCTTAAAAGAAGAAACTCTTCTGGATGAATTCCAAATTAAAAATCATAAATGACACAATTTTTGATGAAGTTTTGTGATAACCTCTGAATGAAGTTACCTCTCTGAAAGCAATAAATCAGCTGGTATTTCACAACCTCTAAACTACAACACTGAAGATGGCTCATTCTCCAATTCCAAACAAAAATTGGAACCCTTGGCTCTGTTCTCAAAAAGGACTTAGCAAAAATTCAATTTCCAAAACATAATGAGCTCTAATCCCAATGAAAACCCTTATATCCATCCAAAAGAATGACTTTTCTCAATTAGGCATCATTTAAACAAATTCAAACTTTTCCTTTTAATTTTTTAATAGTCTTTAATGCACTTTTAATTATAAATTATAATTTAAAAGTGCCCCCCTCTCAATGTTGGTCGACCCCTTTAAGTGATCACTTAAGTTATAATATTAAATAATATTATAACTATATATTATAAGCTCTAGATAATTAATATTTGATTTGATAATTAAAATATTAATATCTCCCTCAAAATATGTCTGATTCATGAACCATCTGAAGCTGGTGAATAAGTGATTGATTTTGCACATGACCAAACCATACTACTAAAAATAGCAGGGGTGCTTCGCTGAGTGACTATTACTGCTAAAAATAGCAGGTTAGGAAAATGGTGTCCAAATGACCCCAAATGAAAGCCAATTGGTAATATCTGATGATCAAAGCCAAGCCAAGCTCCAATCAACCTCTATCCATCCTATCAGCCTACAAGGGTTGCATAATAGGCTAATCATAAGCTCTGAGAGATGTCAACTGGAAGGGGACAAGACACATTTTCAATCTAGTAGCCTTTTCAAGTCATTGGGCATGTAGTCAATTTGATTTGACAAAACTCTAACCTAGGAAATAACAAATTAGGATTTTCCTAGACACAAATAAAATAGGAAAAATAGATAAATAAAATAGGGGAAAACAACCTAAAGGAATAAATCCTAATGACTTTTACCTATGCAGAAGCACTTACTAAAAGTAAAACAAACCCTATTATTTATGAAATTTAATCTTTTAAAAATAAGTTCCTTACCTCAAAAGAAAGCTTTGAGGTATATCTGATTAACTGGGATTGGAAATTCTATTCCATCAAGCTTAGAGAGCTGGAATGCATTGGCTCCTTTGCACTGGGTGATGATATATGGACCACTCCATATTGCATCAAGTTTGGTGTGCCTGCCTAGTTTTACTTTATCTACATCCCACTTAAGGACCATGTCTCCTTCATTAAAGCTTCTTATAGTCTCCTTTTTATCTAAAGTCTTCTTGGTTTGTTCCTAATTTGCTTCCAAGAATTTCATTGATTGATGGCTAATTTCTTCAGGCTCCATGAGTTCAGCTAGTCTCATCATCATCTCATCATTGTTGATCAGGTCCAATTGGTGATTGAGATCTAATTATGGAATTTCAATTGATAGTGGTACTCATGCTTCTCTTCCATATACTAACATAAAATGTGAATTACCAATGGCTCTCTTTGGTGTAATTCTATCAAACCATAGTGTTTATTTTAGTTTTATATTCCATGTCCTTTGGTTATCCTCCATTGTTCATTTGATAATTTTAATCAATTTCTTGTTGGTGGACTTAGCTAGGCCATTACCTTAAGGGTAATAATTTGAAAAGTGCTTGGGTACACATTATTCTTGAGAACCCATTCACTAACTAGAGTGCCCACAAATGGCTTGTCATTATATGATATGATGGTGTGAGTAATGCCAAATATTGAAATTATATCATCCATGAATTCAAGAATAGATGTTTTAGTGTCATCCTTTGGAGAAACCACTTAAGTCTATCATGTAAAATAATACATTACTGTGAGAACCCATTTATGACCTATGCTTGATGGTGGATTTATCATGCTAATAAAATCTAATCCCCATTGGGCGAATCTACTTGAATTAATTTAATAGGAAGTGTAACTAGTCTTTGTTTACTAGTGAAGTAAGCACACTTTTCATAATTTCTTATCCATTTATGGGCATCCTTAAATAATTCAAGCCAATAGTAGCCTCCTCTCATTATCTTAATGGCTGTAATCCTTGTAGAAAAGTGTCCTAATGATCCATCATGAAATTACTCAAGCCATTTGGGAACTTGCTCGTGCTCAATACATCTTAACAAGACTCCATTCATGTCCTTCTGAAATAAAATCCCATCAATAGGAACATAGTGAATTGATTAGAGTCAAAAATACATTTTCTTTGACTACTAAAATTCATAGGGGTATTCATCAGTCTACAGGAAATGAGTCATGTCTTGAATCCAACTATTAAAAGGAGGTGGATTATTTATCTAAGGTGTAGTTTGAACATACACCATGTTAGATACTAGTTCAATAGTCTTGATGTTGGTAGCCAATTGTTCACACAATTCTTTTCCTCTTACCAACTTTGTGATCAAGATATCCACATCATACTCCATGACCTTGGTAATCCATCATGCTCATTTTTCATTTATCTCCCTACTCAATAGAAATTCTTTGATGCTCTGATGACTCACCATCAAATGTATTTTATTTTTGGAGACATATGCCTAAATTTCTGGAGTGCTCTGATTACTGCATATACCTACTTATCCATAAAACTATAATTTTCTTCATAATCTTTCAAGGATTGGCTGAAGAAAGATATTGGCTGCTCTAAGTCTTCTTGATTGTACTAAGTCAAAATTACTGAGATAATCCTTCCCCTCCAAATGCATATAAGATAAAATCATTCTCATGGTTTGGGTTAACCAGGGTAGGAGCTTGGGAGATGGCCTATTTTATGGCCTCAAATCTTTCTTTTACTTCCTGCATCTAGCTAAAAAGAGTTCCCTTCTTTAGCATTATAGTAAAGAGTTTTAACAAAAAGGCAAAATTTGGTATGAATCTTCTCAAGAAGTTGATCTTCCCAAGAAAGATTTGTAGGCCATTTTTGTGACTTGGTAGTGCTAATGTAGATATGGCTCTAACTCATTCATGGTATATATCAAGACCTTCCTTTGACACTATGTGTCCTAGTAGCTTCCCCTCATGTACTACAAACATGCATTTATTCAGGTTAAGGGAACCCCTAGATTCTCTACATCTTTCAAAAATCTTTCTCAGGTGGTCTAGATGTGCATCAATATGCTTTGAGTAGACTATAATATCATCTAGATATACTAAAATTATATCATTTATCAGACCCTTGAAAGTTATATCCATGGCTCTCTAATAAGTTGCACCTATATTTGTTAGACTAAATGACATCTTTCTGTATGCATACATGCCCCATTTGGTGGTGAAGGTAGTTTTAAATTGATCTGATTATTATACTAGGATTTGGTTATAACCTGAATAACCATTTAGAAGAGAGAATATTTTATATCCTGATATTATCTATAGAATTTGTTTCATAGGGGGAAGAGGATAGTGATCTTTTAGTGATGCTTTGTTCAGGTCTCTAAAGTCCACACACATTCATATTTCACCATTTTTATTTCTGATAGGGACCAAATTTTATACCCAAGATGAGTGTTTGATTAGAAATATTATATTAGCCTCTATCAACTTAGAGAGCTTATTTTTATCAAGGGTTAAATCTTAGGATTGATGGGTCTCTATTTTTGCTTGATAAGTTTTGTATTTGGATCCAGTTCTATAATATGCTATGCTAAACTTGGATCAAATCCTCTTAATTCATGATAACTCTAAGCAAAGTTATCATCAAACTCTTGATGACATAATTTAAAAAAATCATGATTTTTTGAAATATTACATACCTTGCCTATCTTGAGAGACTTGCCTTCTGAGACAATGATGGGTTCACAATCTTCATTATTAACTGTAATGTTTTTATTTTCACCTTTTAGTTGGTTATCCAAATTAAAGATGTTTTCCATTGTAATGAGACCCATACGTAGCTTGTTTTTTTTTAGCTGAATAATTTGATCATCAAATTGGTCTTGTAGCCTTAGCTGATTCCTTTTTAAAAACTCAACCTCTTCTCTCAAAAAATTTACAATTTACTTGTCACTATTGAAGACTTTCCAATTAGTTGCATTATCGAGGATAGAAGGCCTTATGATTAGCCTTACATGTTGGTTATTCTTCTTCTTTATTTTGAATGGTAAGTTATATTGGGACCCTACCAAGGCCATGTAGTCAACATATTTATTCTATGCCCTTGGTATTACTTGAATATTCAAATTTGTGAAATATTCTAATAGGTCCCAAACCCTATGTTTGTAAGACCTTAGAAAATTGTTTTTCATTACACTTTTTGATCTAACTTGGTGAACGATGAGTTCACTATCACCAAATATCTACAAAAGTTTGATTCCTATATCTTTGGCTAATTAGAGGCCTCTAATTGGGGCCTCGTATTCAACTCCATTATTAGTATAGCTGAATTGAAGTTTGAATGAGTAGTATCTCTCCTTCTACAGGGAGATCAATATAATTCTTACACCTATACCGTTTATGCTTCTTGAGCCATCAAAAAATAACTACCACATCCCTTGAATATCTTTAGTTGGTTGACTAAATTCAAGATAATTGCATCTTTTTGATGAATGCAATATATCCTTAACCTTATTTCTTATACATAGTCATAAGGATTAAATTGTAGGGCTGATCTCTATTCATCCAAATGAGTGTTTGGAATATCTTCTATAGGTGTTGCATTATCTTGATCCATTTATTCCTCCTCTTGATCTTGAATTGTACAATTTATTTCTATGTGAGGAATAGGATTGTATGGTTCTATATGATCTTTTGTAATTAGATCAACTCTTATTATTACTCTAGTTCCATATCGTGTTCTAAGTAGCATTTGCAACCAATCTACAGATAGATACCCTCTCATCTTTGTAGTGAAATTTATTGAAAGACAAATGGAAAAATAGCGGGGAAGATCTATGACTAAAATATCTTGACTAATTTATAGGCTTGGGCAAGCATGAATAGTGAGGTTTAGTCCTTTTATGGTTCCTACTATTTAAACATTAGTCCCATCTAGTTGCACTACTCCCTTATTAATAGGTGTGTATTTTATTCCCAAAGCATCAACTATTTTCTTGGGCATTATTGAACTACTAGCCCCTGAGTCTACCATATAACTATTTAAGTGAAAGATAGAAGGGGGAGGATTACCATTTTTGCTCATATTATTATCATATTGAGGTTAACATAGATTTATTGTAGGTGTAGATCCCTTGGCTGGATTTTTTTTTGATATCTAGAAAATCATTAGAGCCTCTTGTAGTAAGTCCCTTTATATTGGTATATATAGTGCCTCCCACATAGTGACATTCAAGTTAGTCTTATTCATTTGATCAACTATGCTAAAAGGGATATTACCAACCTTTACTGGTGATTTTGTAGGGGCTATATCTTCTTTTACAAGATTTGGGGTGAGCACCTTTGCTTTGAATTGATTTATAGGTACAAAGGGTGGCCTTTGCACTATATTGGTCTTTGTTGGTTCTGCTACAACTTTAGAAGTTGAAGCTTGCTCTACCCTAAGGGGTTGATCAGCTTCTATTACTCTTTTTTAAGAGCGTGTATTAGCTACTATAGGATCTCCACAATGAAAAATTACTTCATCTTGGATTATTTCACCAAAGTCATCCCCCTAATATTTTAGAAGAGTTGATTCATTTTGAGTAGGTTCTTGTGTGTCTACTTATTGGGAAGTATATTCTTCTTGTTGTCCATGTGTGCTTGCTATGACTTGCACCATCAAGGCTTGATTGATTACACCATTATGGTAAGTGTTTTGATTATGGGGCTGATTTCATAGATAACACCACTCATACTCTTGAGCCAAATTATTTTGAATAGGGAAAATGGCTTTAGAATCTCCTGGCATTGGTAAAACATGGGTGCTTAGAGGTCTTAGCTATGAACTCTATCCTTATTGCTAGTTGTTACCTCGTTAAGGCTACCTATTCCCTTGGTATATGGGGTTATATGGATAAAAATATTTGTAGTTTTGGGATTATTACCTTTTTATTGCCACTAAATCATTTCCAAAGATCTTAAGTAATTAATTTACCTCATATAAATCATCTGAAGGTGTAGGAGTCAGAGTGGGTGTTTTTCTCGTAGTGGGAATTGGAGAAAGTGCAGGTGGAGGAATAGGGGCTATTTATGAAAATAGAGGAATTGGTGGCCTTTGTGAAAATTTCCTAGCTTGGATCAAATAATTTTATACCCTTATCATAATATTTTAAGGTAAATGAAGTGTGGTGTCATCCATTGACATAATCATTACATCTATATCACTATTAAGGGATTTCACGTAATACAAGAAAATATTAATTTTTAGTGAGTTTAACCAAGATTGGGATTCTATTTTAGGTTTTCTAGAATCAGTAATTAAAGTCAACCATTTGCTCATGAAGAGCTTGTTTAATAGTGCTTAACTTTTTAACCAAGGAAAGGTGGTCACTCTTGTCCTCAAAATGGATGCACATCGTAACACCTAACTCATCCCAAACTTGGATTAAGGTAGGAACAAGGCCTCTATATAATTGTAAAGATTTACCCTTGAAATATAAGACCAAGAGTCTGATTACAACATTGTCTTGGACCATGTTATGGACTGCATAGAGATTAGAAATATCTTATTTGTGTTTTGAAGTAGTGGTAGAGGTTTCACTAGTAAAATATGGTAGACTTTTTAAGGTTGAGACTAGTATATCATCATGCTGGGCCAAAATGAGTGGATTGCCTATATGAAAAGCTTTAAAATTCTAATTTCTAGCCATTATGGGAGGTACAACACTGATAGGAGTTACCAAAAGGGATGGAAATAAAATTGTAGGATATACCTTAGGTTGAGGGGTGACTGCTTTCGATCTCTTTTTAGATGGAAATGGCAATTCTAAAAAATTAGTGATTTTACCTTTAGTAGATGATTTTGATTGTTTTCTTGGCATATGTCACCTTAAAATTGTGAGTCCATAAGTCAATGGAGTCTCCAAGTGCTTTGATATTTTTATAATGCTCACTAAGATTAACACTGATCTCTATGTAATTTTTGGGTCCCATCGAGCATGCCAAAAATTATTATCACATAGGATTGCACTTGTCTTAATTCTATAGCCTGTTGTGCAAGTTCCTAATGATACAATGGATAAACCTCTAAAGTTATGGGACCTTATAAATTTGAGGTTAATCTTTGGAGAAGGCTGATTTTCTTTCACTAAATCTGATGCAAATTGATAAAATGTTAGTATTATGAAAATCTTGCTCTTTAGTGCTTTTTGATCCTAAACTAGGGTTTTTGATGGGGAAAAGGGTTGAAGAGCTAAAATTTGAAAACATGGTGATTGCATTAAATATTGTATAGTGGATCTAGATGCTTCCTTAATAAACACAATAGAGTAGAAAATAGATTGAATTTATTTTAAGCACAGACTCATTCAAATTTGAAAATCAGAGTTAGTATTTTAGCTTTTTTTCAAAAAAGGGAAAATGATATTTATTCCAAATAGTTTTATCAAGAGGATAAAATACCATAAATGAATTATCTTGAGACTAAAATAAAATACAAAGCTTCCACAAAAAATCAAATAACTTGTACAACACAAAGATTCCAAAGACAAGAAATACAAATATTCAACTTTATTTATCTCCAAAGGTTACAACCTATAGTAAATACTTTAAAAATGCATAAAAATATAACTAATAACAAAAAGATAAATTGGGCTAGGGGTCTATCCATTTTTATATAATATATCTCATAGAAGTAGTTGTTGAAACTTGAACACTCAGTTCAAAAAATCATGTAGATCTAAAAACCTTCATGTAAAAAGAGATGAGCTCTTCTATTTTTGGCATTTTGTACTTGTGGAATGTGACATGCATGAGTTGGGTGTGATCCTAGGTGTAACATGGCATAATATGACATGGATGGAATTGAAGATCTCCATGTAAGGATCCTTATCTGATGGTGGATGAAAATAGATCCCTTATACAAGAACAGGCACCCAAAATAGAACTTGAATTTTTATAAATAAAAGATAACATTGAAAATTAATTCCAACTCTCTTTTCATGCAAACCATAGTGTGAAAAACTTTAAGTGAGATGTTTACAAATTTCTAAGTCTTTATCACTTTTTACCAAAAAAGAACCATGAAATTTACACTTCATGACTTTTCACCTTTTAATAATTTACATTAATAAAAATGGAAAGTTCAATTTGCACTTGTGCTTTTTTCAACTTTCACATTGTCAAAAAACATAAAGTGTAAAAAATATGTCTTTCTCTTTCTCAAAAGAGATATATAAAAAAACAAAGCTGCACTTTCACAATTACAATTTATAATGTCTTTGAAATGAAATTACACATGATAATAACATTTAAAAATATTTAAAAGAGAGGGAAAATTAATTAATGTCTAGAATTTACTCAGTGTTCTTATCATTCTCGGCCCACAACTTCTCTGTATATGTATCAAAGGCCTTGAAAGTCTCTTGAATTTGCTCTGCATCTTACTCGTAAGAATAAATGTTGGAGGATACACAATCTACCTAGACATAAAACAATTATCTTACGAAGTATATTATACCCTTCATTTTAGTTTTTATCTGATCAATTGCTTTCTCGTACTTGTTGAGCTTGTGAATAGAACTTAAGATAAAGACAGTGTCCTTCATAGACTCATTCTCAATAATTGCCTTAAAATGATTCTAAACCTATTCTATCTGAAGGATATTTTGGCATCATCCATGGGTTGGCATGAAATTAAATTAATCATTCCATCAATCTCATATAACACATCAATTGCCTTGTCATGAGCCTCCTTGGCTCGTTCCATAGACTATGTCACTACTCTTATCCAAAATTGAGTAGCACTGTGTAGTTCCTCATGCTCTGCATCATCCTTTAATATTTTATTAGAAATGAGGGTATTAATATCAATTGATTTTATGGATGTTAATTTGTGATAATACATATTTAAGAGCCAAATCTCTCCTTCACAGCTTTTAATCTATTCTTTCAAAATTTATTTTCTCTCCATGATGACTCTATAATGCTCCATCATGGCTGCAAGAATTCCATTACCTATTATGATCAGTTCCTCAGAGGATTATTTTTGTATCCATTCTCATGTGAGTAATCTCTCATACATAATTAATTGTAGCTTGATCTGGATTGATTGCATACACTACCTATAATTGTTGTGGTGTTTTATCAAGCTTTATGAACTAGTTGAGTGCTTCAATATACTAATCAACCTTCCTTTTCAGCTCATCCTTGGTGGATTTATCATGATAAATTCTATAGAAGAGAGATTTGATACCTATTTTCACATCGTGCTTAAGCCCTTCTCTTATTGATCGACTAAGGTGTATATGAGAAACTTGATAATCTATAACCATAAGATCCTTTTTTGATTTGTCTAATGGGGGAACTACAATCTCAACATATCTATTTCCCTTATCATCAGGAATGTCCTTGAAAGGGTCTTGGGAGTGGGTTTTGAATTTTTCTTGAATTTTAACATGATGAAGTCCAAATTTCTAAGATCAATCATTATTTTATGATTTTTACTCACTCATTGGGCTAACCCACTAGGGGTAGCCTTCTACTAATCTGACATTATCACCAAAAAATATATAGATGATGTAACTAAACTAACTAATATTGTGACCAAGGGAGACTCTTGGGAAGATGATACTAGTGGATACTTAGGAGGTGCCTATGAGGATCCACCCTCATTAGTGGTTTGTAAATCAATGTTTTCTCCAAGTGTCTAGGTTGATCTAACCTCAACTAATGGTATAGATGAAATAATGGAAATGGGGGGAGTGGAAGCAATAAAAGTAGTTATGCTTACTAGGGGAGTGGAGGATGGAACGGACACAAAGGTTATGAACTTGGGAACCGGTGGAAGGGTGGAAGCCAAAGCATTAAACATGTCAATTAGGTGTGTAGGACCACTTAGGTTTGGTGATGTGGAAATAGTGGGTTGAGATGAAAGGGAAATATTACTTACCATAGTGGTTGAGGTGGCCTATAGAACTGTAGTCAAGATGACTGAATCCATGATAATGTACTATTGGGTGGTGTTGGGAATTATAGGTGATGAAATGGAAGGAATTGTAAATGGAATGGAAAATAAGAGTGGATCAAATGGGGAAGGTGAAGTGGGAGGAAGGGAAAGTGATGTGGAAACTTGAACTTCCATTATAGGGGGACCCTGAGTATCCACATGACTTATTTGTGCTAATTGCACTTAGATTATTAGGGTGGGAATGGTAGATGAAGTGGGGACAAATGGAGGGGTTAACACAAGAGGTGGAGGAGCTAAAACTTATGGATAAATGGGAACCTAAGATGCTTGAGGAGTGGAGATAGATGGTGTAGGTGTTGAAATCTCCATTATAATATGTGTAGGAGAAGGGGGAGTAATGGAAATGGTAATTAGGGATATGGGATTAGAAATTATAGATCCCTATACTACTATTGCTATGTCTTCTATTGAATGATTAATTGATTCTTCTATAGCTTATTCTTATTTACTTTATTCCCATTTTCTTACCTTTGTCTTATTTTTCTTTCCTTTATTGGGTTCCTTTGACAACTCACTAGGGCCCTCTTCTAAAAGAATGATACCTCCTATTTTGAGCTTTAAGAGCTTTTCCTTAACCCCTATTGTCTCTCTTATGACTTACACACCCTTTCTTCTTAGCCAATTTATTGTCTTATTAATAGTAGAGGCTATCATATCGAATAGAGAGAAGGATTCATGAATTGACCATGTTACTGGTGGTAGAGGTTTGGCAATGATATGTGTGAGATAGATAGGATCTACTCTAGAGTTTTCATCCACTAAGTCCTTAGGGACTGGTGTTAGATCATAGTCTTTTATTTGCTATAGGGACATCCTAGAATAGTCCCTCATTTTGACCATTTCTTCATCATTACAATCTTCCCAAATATCCTCATAATTTGACACATGCTCACATGTTTCTAGCTCTAATGCAATAGTGACCTTACCATATGGATCAAAGTAAGGTCTAGAATCCAAAGTCCTCAAAGTTAATTGGCACATTTTTGCCTCCATAATTTTGGTCTTCATGAGAGATTGGCATGTCTAATGCCAATGGAAATAGGGAAATGTATCCCTACCTTGTGTCTATCTAAAAGGAGTTTATGTGTATCCACAAGTTATCTAACTAACTCTAATAATGGACATCTATCACTTACATACTAGGGAAGTATGTAAGGATAGCCACTGAAACTAGCTGGCCTAATGTAGGAGTAGGTGGGAAACTATATGAAGAAGGAACCCCACTTGGTAATCTCATACTTTGCTTCGTAGGAGGAGAGCCTTATTTTCCAAATCTATTGATTGAACATGATGATGACGCTGTAGATTAAAGCATCTTTAAATATCCTAATTTTATATCTACTAACCTACAATGTGAGGTTAGGTTAGTAGTTATAGCCTATGGTTATTTATTTAGGGACTATATTAAGGCCTGGGAACAATCTTCCTTTGGCCAAGATATAGAAAACATATGATGTCATATAAAATTTGTTTATCATCTGTACCTCCATTAATTGGTTTTGGAGGGAATCAATTATTAATTAGGCCCAATGTATCTAATGTTTATTCTCTCTAATGATCTAGATATACTGGTATATCTAGTCTTGATAACACTTGGCATTAGGATTTCCAGTGACTCTACGTAACAATGTTATGATATCTCCAACCTCCTCAATAAAATTAGATCTATACATAGTCTTGGGAAATTTGGTGTAAGAATGCTTAGGAGTATTGAGCCATTTATTGTTAATGATATTTTGAATCCATCATTTTTTTCCTCATAAAAATATGTAGATGTTTGTGGAGTTATATCCAAATAATTCTTGAACTCAGGGATTGCAAACACCATGTCAATGAAGTCAGGATCAAAATCAAGAATCTTATCCCCTTTCTCAGTGAAGACTTGTCTTCTATCAAGGTCATAATTTTAGGCCATTATGAGGATGAACTTAGGGCTTTGAACAAAAGAGGAAAGACTACAACTTATGGTAAAGCAAAGTGATAAATACTTTAGATCCAGTCACTTTTGAAATCTGTACCTATCCTATCCCAAAAATCTCCTAGGTCAATGTGACCTAAATTAGTGTCTATTATTTATTCTATATTAGAATATAGATAAGAATTCACCTTGGGGATCTTAGATTTGAACTTCATTTCTTTGGGAGGCATGGAAACTAAAGTTAATGCTTGAGAAAATAAAACTATGAAAGTTGGTGGAAGCTGCAGGTATTTGGAGCACTTAAATTCTTTAATGTAACTTGGAGGTACTCAGAGCATATCTAGTGTCCATGGTTATTGAGGAATGTTAGGTTTTCAATGGAAGTGGGACATGCTTGAGGTAGGTCCACTCTCTATGATGCATTAGGAGTTGATGGGGGTCAAAGGTTCTTGAGGCATGCTAGATTTCTGATGGAAGTGGAAGGTGCTTGGAGCACGTCCACTCTCCATGGTGCTTAAAAGTATTGCAAGCTTCTCAAGTGTTTAAGGTAGGTCTAGTGTCTGTGGGGACATTAGGGGAATCTTTGGAAAGAATATTTATTTTTTGAATGGAGGTATATGATTGAAATATTTGGTTTCAAGAAAGGCTGATTTTGAATGCAAAATATTCAAAGGGAAAATGGAGACTTGGGAAGAAAATCCTTCAGATGTAGCTTCTAGAAAAAAGAAACCCTAGATCACCCTAGATTGCTTTATAAACCTAGACAAACCCTAGACCCACCATTTAACATAAAATAACTCTCCTAAATCAAATCCCTGACTAGTAACCCTAGAGAACCTTGAAATAAATGTAAATGACTAAAAAAAGCTTCAAAACGAAGGAAAAGAAGGCAAAAAAACATAAGGAAAGTACCATGTAACAAGTGAGGATAACGTGGAAGGTAGAGATGCAACATGTATAGAATTTTTAGGTACCTTTCAACACATGGATCAAAGCTTTCTTTCATGGTAAGTTCATTATTAGAGCTCTAACATTTAATTAATAGTTTAACAAATGATAATGCTTTTTAAAATTGATTTAGTTTTTATATAAAAACCATGTAATTAATGCAAGCTTAGGTGGTTGGTGGCAGAGGTTGGACCTGCTTGAGGTAGGTCCACTCTCTATAGGAAAATTAGCTTTGGTAGGAGATGGAACTCGATGTGTACTCTGCATGCTAAAACATGCAATGTGTACTTTAGGTTTCACAATTTGTAGGAAAGGGTTTGGTGGGATTTGGTGGGAGGTAGAACCCATGGGGCACTTTGCATGTTTAGAATGTGCAAAGTGCACTCAAATTTCCACATATCATGGTGTATAAAGGTATATGTTTGGCACTTAAGGTTCCAAGTTCCATGAAAAAGGGGCATTAATGGTTTGATAGGATCTGGAGCTTGTTATGC
The DNA here is from genome assembly GCA_037957365.1 of Torreya grandis. NCBI lineage: Eukaryota > Viridiplantae > Streptophyta > Pinopsida > Cupressales > Taxaceae > Torreya > Torreya grandis. The sequence continues at coordinate 1,498,670 of JARHVA010001496.1, forward strand.
ACTTTGCATGTTGTGAAAACATGCAATGTGCATGCCAAGTTCTAGATTCTACTAGATGGGTACATGGTGGGATCTAGAGCCCACAATTCATTTTGCACATTTGAGGATGTGCAAAGTGCATGGTGAGTCCTCAATTCTATGGTTTTGGGCTTTGATGCTTTGAAAGATCCAAAACCCATGAAACAATTACACAAGTGCAAATTGCATCTAGAGTTTCAATATCTGCAAGGTAAAGGGAAAGATGGGTTTTTTGGATAATTCAAGTTTTTTCCTAAAAACAAAGGGGGTCTCCATTAGGGTGTTAGATGTAATGATATTTTTAGGACAAAAATCTCAACAGTAAGGATGCCATGCAATTCATCCATCTTCAACTGAGTAAGATCATGCCTTTCTTCTACAATAAATACTTTAGAATCAAACTTAAGAGAGAGAGAGAGATTCATACCTTTTGAAATATAGTAGCTTCTTTAAGATTCTCTCCAAGACCTCTGATGATGTTCACAATCTCATATACTCTCTATAAAAGGGATGCCATAAAATATTCTTCCTTCATCTTGAGACTCTCAAATTATCTTTAGTGAGTTTACAACTTTACCAACTTAACTTTTGAGTCTCCTTCATATATAGTCTTTAATCTATACCACATTTACTTGGTAGATGTATAATGGATTACCTTGGCATATTTAGTCTCTAAAATACTACAAGTGATAGCATTTATTGCCTTAAAATTGTTCTCAAACAACTTCTTATTTGTAACATTGGATGGAAGAATAGTAGGTGTAAAATAACCATCCATGATAGATTTCCAAATGTAAAACCATAGGAACATGATTTAGGTCCTCATCCTTGAACTCTAAAAAGCATAATTAGATCCATTGAACATCGGTGCTTGATTATTAGAGAAACATCCTTGATGACTACCCATATTGTACCTTGGATCACCTTTAAGCTGTCAAGCCTTTACCAAAAGACCTGATCTGATACCAATTTTTAAAGGTATAATCACTGAGAGGGGGTAAATTAGTGAGCCTAGATAATCCAAATTTAATTTCAATCCTTTCAAACTCGTAATCAATTATCACAAGTATTCATGAAGCATACACATCATTCATAGCAATGAACAAGAGAAATAATGTAAGATCAAGCACATAACACATGAAATATATGGGAAACCCTCTTAGGGGAGAAAACACATTGGAAACTACAATTGGACTACTATCCTATAATAATAAGAACCAATTTATACCATATACAACTGATCAAGGAACTACTATCCCTTATTTAGTGAGACTATAATCCTACAAGGTGATACAACACCTGTCTAGCTGAACAACCACAACAACTAGAATTTTATCAAGTTTCACCTTGAAATGAGGCTACAAACCCCTATATTTTGAGAAACCATAATAACACCAAAGAATAAAACATATCTTGAACATTGATTGGCTACCAATCTGATGGAGATATAGAGTATATCAACTCTCTTTAACTTTGCACATTCAATGCATCCAAAGCCAATTTTTGGATCACTCTTTACTCCTTAGAAAAAACTATATAACCACATCAATAACATGAAAAAATTTTCATACACATATTCCATAGTCTTATCTATCTCTCAAATCAGCCACCAAGGTCACACAAACATCTATCCTTCACTCACACTCAAAGCATAAAAAACATCTTTTTGGATCACCCTAGACCTCTTCACTCATCCTCAACCTAAAAGATCACTATTTTGACATAAAAAAATGACCTATAGGTCATAAACATAGTCTTCAAACTTATCTACTCATTAATCGATCCATTGGGCACACACCCTCTCTTCTTTCCTTTATATTAATGCTACTATATTCACCAAAGCCTCTCACAAGTATTGAAACCATCAGATTTAGTTTCACTATTTATAGAGCATTCATGAACATCACTATCTTGGTTGGAATTAGACATTCCTTATCCCTTAATTCTTCTCTCATATTGAGACATAACTCAATACCATCCTCAAAGGTTGGCCATAACATCGATGGGTCACCCTTAAGCAACTACACCTTTCAATTAGGCCTTTGTAGCTGTTATAGGTATTATAGAGACCTATTGACCCATTTATCACTTCATAAATAACATAGGACCAATTTTAATTACATGTTTCCACTAAAAATTCCCCCTTTGACATACTTAAATTATTACAATCATCTTTTTTCACTTCTGCATATGCTCAATCAACTCAAACATGGACCTTGTACATAGGAACATTATGAACAAACATAGAGTCAAATTTTTAGGAATTATTCACACTCAATATATATTTATCACACATCTAAAATCCATGAAAATTATCCTCATGGAGTATACAATACTCTCCAATATCTAAGTCATCATGAAACATCAAAACAACATCAACACAAGCTCAATTATCCTTCTCGGGTCACTTACAATCCATGATCAAACACAGTCAAATTTGGAGAAAAAATTATTTTATTTTATATAAAATCATACCATTTAACTAGGTTTACTATATTCACCATGGAGTCCTCTACAATTTTTATTTTTATACCATCATCAAATTTGTCATAGATCAAAAGTTATAGCCAAAATATAGAGCACTAATTTTTTCCTTTGCAAAATTCAAATGCCAATGGTCACAATTAAACCTTGAACACCATGACATCATATCATGTCCTCAATACTTAGATAAATAACACACCATCAATATTATTTTAAGGATCTCAGTCTTTAATGATGTTAAGCTTTGAATAGGTTGACCACTTTGACTCCATTCGACCACTTTGATTAAATGTGAACCGTTAGATCCTTATTCTTTACCTTTGCTCAGCGTTAAACCTCAAACACTTATTACCATGTCCCTAATTCCTAAAATCTTGGAGAAAATTCACTTTGTTGATCTCCTCAAGAGTTGATCAAACTTTACCTTATGAAAAATTGACTATGGAAACCATTGCAATCTATTTGAGAAGCCAACTTTAAACCTCAATAACTTTTGCTACGCTTAGACACATGATCTAAGATTTGAACCATAAGATAAAATTTCATAGGGGAATACAAAAATATATCAAGATAATCTTAAAAACTTCATACATGTGAGATATAATTCCATTAATATGCCTACTCAAATTTTCTACCACAAAGCCAACTATGCCTAGAAATGCTTGTAAGGGTAACTTTGCACATACATATCTTTTGATGCACTTCATCACATGACCTAAAATTTAGTGCATACAAACTAGGCATAAAAATGAATAAAATAATGTGACTATTTAATTATGAAAAATTCACACATGTAAAATATTACATCATCAAACTGATTGTTTGACTCTATTTGAACTTAGAAAACACAATCAAACTACTTATGAGGTCAACTTTGCACTTGATATCATTTATTGTGATTCATCGCATGAATTAAAATTTAGTGCATATAAAATAGTCACAAAAATAAATATAAAAATATGATAAAATCCTTATAAAAATACCACACATGTGAAATATGACTACATTAATATGCTTACTTGGCTCTGCTTGAGCTCCTTTATAAATTTGGCTAACTATGGAAGTATAGTGAATTTTGTTTGAGAAGCCAACTTTTGACCCATATATATTTGGTTTTACTTAATCTCATGACATAAAAATTGAATCATATCAAATTGGTTCTAGTTTTATCATAACCATATGACCAACTCCCCCTGACTCATCCACATGTGCAAACTCTAACATCATTAATATGCTCACTCAGATTTCTCTGCCACTGGACCTAAAAGGTTTAGATAAAAACTATGGACTACTAAATAAATTCCACTCATGAACATAAGAACTCAAAGCATATAATAACTCTTATGAGACCTCTTTCACATCCTAAAATCACCATACTCATCCTTGAACATCTCTAACCATGCCAAAATTGAAGATGAACTATGCCTCCTTCAAGCATACTAGGACAAACACATTACACACTTTGTCATTGTCACTTAGAATATTAAAGCACTTAAACTACTCACTTGAAAACCTTTATGTCATCAACAATATGTCTCCCCTTTGTGAGCCTGGTGTGATACCCTATTTATGCTACTGAGGAGCATGTATAGGTGCAAATATATCACTATGGTATCAATAGTGCTCTGATATGTAATATACGAATTTGTGGTTGTGAAGAAATAGGAGTAATAGGGGTAGGGGTTATTAGAACCCATCATTGATTATTTGTTTGTTTCTTTGGTATAGAATTAATATGTATATTTGGAGGTGCTCTAGATATTTGAACATGGTGTGTAGTAGAATATGGGGATTCCATGGAATCCACTTTATGTCTTTAATGTAATGGTCTCTCAAGTACTAGCCACTTAGTAAAGGGGATTGCCTATTGCTTACCCTTTTGTGGTGAATTATCCTTAGTAGTCTTGATAGATATTTGTCTAGGTATAAGTTTTTTTGATTCAAGATGATGCTCATATGAAATTCCATAAACTATAATTACCTAATTGGCATGAATATATTTTACACACCCATGGACTATAGATGGTACTGATCAAAGAGTGTGTATTTAAGGTCTTCCCAATAACATATCAAATATGCATGTGGAATGGATAACTAAAATGATAGTAATTACATGTGTGGGAGTGACCTATAAAGGTGAGTCAATATCACTAAGAACCTTTTAAGAGGTCCCATTGAATATTCTAACTAATCTAGTAGAGGGATGTAAATCATAATGGAAATAACCCAAGTACATAAGTAATGCCATGGTGAAAACTTTTTTTTATTACACCATTAGCAATCATAACACTAAATATGGGGTGTTTGTCAAGGTATGCTCAAATGAATAAAAAAATAAGATTAGATTCGTCATCCTTAGTCTCACTATCATCGAAAGAAAAAGATGGTCTTTGAACCATATGAGGTATATGCCACTATAAGTACCAATAATCCCATCTAGTGGGTGCCCATAATATGATGGAGGAGGATGTGCATCATATGACATTTTCAATTCTAGTTCTTTCTTATAATGGTCTTGCAAAAGATTGTTAATTTTTATTTATTTATGGTGATTGCCAGGGTGTGAGCTTGATTCCTTGGGAGGATCTTCAAATGTAAGCTTTTGGTCATTGGTAAGATCTTAGATCTTGTACTTCAAGGTAAAGCATCTCTTGTAGAATGCCTTGTTCCTTAATGATAATCATAATAAGTATTCACATCATATCCTTTAGGTGGAGGCTGACTCATATCAACCTCAACAGGATGAGGGAGAGATATAAGCTAACACTCTAGTAACTATAGGAGTAATGAAGCTAGGGACTCAGGTAAACTTGTAAATTGTTTCCTTGGTGCATTAGATAAGACTGGTCAATTAGGTTGTTATGAAACTATGTTAATCATGGCGGTTGTTTCATTTTTAGGCTCAATAGGTTTTACCTTATAACTTGGTTTGATTGTAAATTTGGTACTAGATGTAGATGCAACTGGTGTGTTTGATACATACTTGAGAATATTTAATGACATAAGCTTCATTACATGGTCCCACATAACATGGCATAATCATCAAAAGATTGAACTTATTAAAAGTAATGAACTCATGTAAAAGATCAAACAAACTTTGTTTGAGCATATCTTGCAACTCTTTGTATGCCATAAGATCGATCATTTTGGCTAGCATTGTCTTATATATCAAGACATATTCATTGATAAGTTCATTAGTTCCTTGTTTTATTTTGGCAATTTGAGCATAGGAAACCTTTTTGGAAATATTAATGAAAATATATGCTAAAAACTAGTATGTAAGAGGTTTGAATGCTTTTACAGATTGTAGAGGTAAATGATGTAACCACCTCAAAGCATAGTCCTTGAAGATTCTTGAAAATAGTTTGGTCAAAAGTTTATCATTGGAGGCATAGTCAAGGCATGCTGCATAAAAGGTTTGAATATGTTATTCAGGATCACCCTTGCCATCATAAAATGTGAACTTAGGTGCAAAAAATCTAGTTGAAAAATGGTGCAAAGAGATCTCAAGTGCAATAGGGTTATGCAAAACATCTTGTAAATCTATATTATGAGGGGATTTTAAAGAATTTTATTCAATGTTTATAACCTTGTCCTCCAAGGTATTTATAAATTGAACAAGTGATTGAACTATAGGCCTAATGGGATTTAGATTAACAAGTTGAGTAGTCACCAAAGGGGATGAAACATGTTTTGAGTAGTAATAGGCATTAAAACCAATATTTGTGTTGGAAAAATGGTTAATTCCATGATAGATATATGAATAGTAGTTTCAAGAAGCAAAGGTTTAAACACATAACCAATGCCTCCAATATATATAGGTGGATTGATGGGTGTGGGCTCAGCTAGAGTACCTTCTAAGGTTTCACCATCACTAGGTGAGGCAACATTAGTTTTAACTTGTTTACTTATTTCATCTCTTGTAACATACACAAATGCATTCATTAAGCATTTGTTATTATTGAGATGAGTAATTAATGATTCTTTATCTTTCATTTAGAATCGGGTTTTTACACTAATATTTTCCATTGTTTCAAAAATGAAATATTTAAAATTTTTAACATAGTATAAAAATTAGGGAAAAAAAACCCTATTTTGTCTTAGGGTTTGATGTTAAATGCTTGAGTTCACCAAAGGTTTAACCCTGTAATGTGATTTAAGGTGATCTTATTGTTAAACCTAGATTCAATTAAAGTGGTATATATAAATGAAATGGAATAGTTGTGATAATAAAATATATAATAGGCCAATTAGATTTTAAACTCATATATAAGCATACACATTATGTTGAGATAATCTAAATATGGAAATTATAACTATGCTAGATATGGAAATGACAAGGAAGTAATGTATTTAGCTTGTCTTGATGCTAATGTGGTTCTGGATCTAGAATATGTAGAAATCATGATGGAAGCAAATTCTTGAATAGTCATTAGATTATTTATCTGACACTTCTAGAGCTTTGGACACTAATGTCAACCTGGGATAGTTGCATCAATGTTATTGTCTAGATTTGACACAAGTGCCCTATATGGAATAATTGTTGGAAAATGATGCAACCACCTAGATGCTTTTGGGTTTTTCTTCACCTTCACTTTGGTGCATTCAGATCTGGTTCATGGATTGTCTCTCCTTTTGAAATGGTAAAACCCTAGTTTTCCATCTTCATAGTGACCTTAGGGAAAAATGGGTTAGTGGGCATAGGGTGTGGAGATGACCCTAAAAACCCCATTGTCAGAGGGTACTACCTACATATCTAATAATCCAAAATAGGGCCTCAAATTCATGTAGTTATCTTTTATGTGTTTTCTTGTATGTGAATCATGTAATATTATGAAAAACAAGTACAATAGTGACCTAGATTAGAACTTGGATAATCAAGATCTTTGGATACTCCTTTAGTACTTTAGACTTGTATATGTGTTGTACCTATGATTAGAATGGAAATAGGGAATATTTATTCAATTGAATGCTTGATAGAGTACTTTTGATAAGTTACCTTGGTATTTTTGGTCTTTTTATCAATGAGAAATTAATGAGGGTTGATATTGTATTTATATCAATCCCTTTGGAGTAATAACTCAAATTAAATTACTTAGGTTGACCATTATGATATGTTTCATTTGAAATTTGGATGACTTTAGGGCATTAGACACATGCATCAGGCCAGGGCACTAATGTTGATGGTAGTGTTTATCCCATATGTTTTTGTCTAGGGAGTAGGAAAGAAAGTGCATGCTTAGAACTTGTAGAAATGGAAGATAAGTATTTAAGCAGTTTGGGCAAGATAGAAGACCTAGGTCATCAACCTAAGACTAGTCAGATTATGAGATATAGGCCAAAGGACATAAGATAGAGTAGATGAAAGACTTGTGGAAGAGGGAAAGGTATATAACTAAGAGTAATAACCAAGGTTTGAGTTTTCCAAGTGTACAAGACTGAGGTGCTATATAATCATAAAATAGTGTCTACATATGGGTTCCACAGATTCATAGTTTTAGATCTAGTGGGGAATGTTTTGAAAATATGTTCTCCACACTTATTTAGTATGAAACATACCTAGATTACATTGGGAGCATGATTATAAACATGTCCTCCATATTGGCACCTATATCAATTTTTATATTTCTCCTTATATAATGGGGGCATATTTAGAAACATGTTCTCCACACTTACACAATTCTAAGATTGGATAGATTCATAGTTATATATTTTAGATACACATTTGTGGTAGAATTCTATATATTGGTATCATTGTTATACACAACCTTAGCATGAGACATATCTAAGGTGCATATACTATGAAATGTGTGCATATAATTGCAAAAATAAATCAATTTTAGATTCCAAATAATTCAGGGACAGTCATCACCCACTAGTTTGGAATTTTATGGACTAATAATAGTTAGTTCACTTGTTGATATGGTTGAGGTGATTAAATCTATCAATATTGTGAATTTTTAGGATGGAATTGATTATATCATCTATCCTCACTAGTTTTATAGTGTGAGTTGACTTGGTTAACTCCCACTCACTAGGTTATAAATATGATTAGGTTGTATGGTTGACCTAGTCTCAACTACCAGGTGGTAATACACCTTATATCCAAGGTTGGGGGCATAGGCCACCCTCTCTCTCTCTATATCTTTATATATATGCACTTCCATACATATTTCAAATGAAATTGACAAAAGGCAAGATGGTTATATTAATACAAAAATGTGCTCCTAAACCTTGCTCTCTTTCAATTTAAATCATTTTAATATTTTCAATTTCAGATTATATGCATTGAATATATACTATAACATGCTCTTGGTTATAGGCCAGTCACCATCAAGACACTCAAGTTAGACTCAAGCAAAGGTAAAGTGTGTTATATGCACCCAAGTATGCATTCCTTTTCCTTTAAAATAGTAATTTCATTACTAGATTAAAGGGGGGTAAATGTAGATGATATTTATGAATTATATATCACCTTAGTCTTGTACACTTGGAAAATATAAACCTTGGTTATTCCTCTTAGTTATAGACCTTTCCCACTTTCATAAGTCTTGCATCTGCTATCTATCTTTGCTCATTACCTATCTCGTAGTTCAATTAGTATCATTTTATTGACCCATGCCTTATATCTTTCCCAAAATTATATAAACTTTTTTATCTTCAACCTTTGTAAGTTTTTGACCAACACGTATTTTGTAACTTTCTAGACACTTACATCCTAATTAGACACCTATGTTGACACAAGTGTCCTATCCTAGCACAAGTATCTAGTGCCCTAAAGTCATCCAATTTATAAATGAAACATATCTTATCAGTCAACCTAAGTGATTTCATGTGAGATATTTTCCAAGAGGATTTGGTATAAATATAAGATCAACCCTCACTCATTCCTCACCTAGAATTCATACCAAAGAACATTAAATAAATCATTAAATCAAGCAAATCTTATCTATTTTCTTATATTTCCATATCAGTCATATGGAAAACACATCTATAGATCTGAAGTATTTAAGGAGAAACCTAAGAACTATATTTTCCAAGTTAAAATATAGGTCATTATTACACTTGCTTGTCATATATTTCATGATTCACACACAAGCCAACACATAGGGGATAACTACATAAGTCTAAGGTCATCTTCAAAGTATTATCTATGTAGGAAATACTCATTAACATAGGGGTATTTATGGAAACTCGACACTGTGTGCCCACTAACACATTTTTCCCACAACCAATATGAATATGAATAACTAGGGTTTTACTATTTGACAAGGAGTGACAATCCATGACCCAGATCTAAGTACACCAAAGTGAAGGCAACATAGAATTGAGAAGCATCTAGGTGGTTACATCTAATTTTAGTAGGTATTTCATATTAAACACCTATGTTTGATCTAGATAATAATGTTGATGCAATCATCCTAGGATAATGCATGTGTCTAAGGCCACATAGGCACTTAATCCAGAATTTGGTGACTATTCAAAAATATTATTCTAGTCTGCTTCCTATCTATTCTAGATCTAGATCTATATTAACATCAGAACTAACTATCTTATTTTTCATTATCATTTCAATATCTAACATAACTATGTTTCCTATTTTTAGCATATCTTAGTATAATAAATTTAGTATATGTTCTATCTAAGGTTTGTAATTAATTGGCCTACTTTAGATATGTTTATCACCCTTGTGCTTATTCATTTATATATCTTTAACCCTACCTATTTTATTAGGATCTATATCCAATTTAGGGTTAAACAATAGCATGTCCTGTATCACACTCAAAAACCTAGTGAAAAGCATTGTGCATTAATAACTAAAATATTTTATCTACCTAACATATAATAAATAACATATGTAAAGAAGTAAGCTAGCAAAATAATAAAAATGATAAGAGGTCCTCATTTTGAATTTTTAAAAATATTTTGTTTTTTTTTGAATTTTTTTAAATATTGAAAACTAAAAGTGTCTATCTTTATATAATAATGACATAAATGCATGATGTTCATGGGAATTTTGAAAAGTTTTCCTTCAAGTGTCACCAATTAATAGGCTCATGTACCAAAGTTTTTAGTGATTATGAATGAAACCAACTAGGTGGGTTTGAATTTTCCTTTATTTTCTTTATCATCATTGGTGTTCTTTTGATTTGATTTAAGTATAAGGTCACCAATTTGGAACTCATGATCATGAATTTTCTTTCCATATGCTCATTTGATACGTGCTTGCTAAAATTTAAAGTTTTAAAGAGCCTCTATGCATTTATTGTCAAACATTTATAGTTTGTGTAGGCATTGTTCCCAATATTTATTATATTTTATAATGTCCTTTAATGAAAATCATAAAGAGGATATTTATATCTCAAGAGGGAGTACAACTTAAGTTCCATAACTAAGAGAGTAAGGTGTAGCCTTTATTGATGTGCATATGTTTATGTAATATTACCAAAGAGCATAGATGATTTGATTATGTAAGTTCATTTCACATTTTGCAATAGTCTTCAGATTTTATTGATTGTTTTATTAGTTTCTTCCACTTGATTGTTAGCTTGTGAGTGGTAAGTGATAGGACCTAAGTTCCCCAAAGCTCTGACACAACTTGTCAGATTTAAGAGCACACATGATTACCTTTGTATAAGCAACTTAAGATGTGGAAATAACCAGAAGAACAAATAACTATCAATGAGAAATAACACAGAATATGAGAGGCAACACACAATTGTATTCAACTCATTACAAAGGAAATTACAATAAAGAGATCACACTCTTCTTCCACCTCTGTGAGGCTTCCTCCTCAAGGGCTCCTAGTAATCTTCCCTCCAGAGTAATCTTCTCTCAATAGGTCACAACACACAACTAACACAAGATATTGTTCACCTCATTGTACTGCCTATACAATTGAGTACGAACCGATACTCCAAGTAGATCTCACCATGATATTGTTCCTTGATGTATTGCTTTCACCTTGGATCTTGCTCCCCCACCGATCTCCTTTTGATCCTCACATACACACACCCTTACAAACCAACCTGATCTTACTTATCACATGTAGATCTCCAACATGATCCTGCAACACCCTGCATATCAAACCTGATCTTACATACATGAAGAATCCTACTTGATTCTACCATGGGAAGAAATCTCCAAGTTCTACACTTAACAATACAGCCCATGAGTCTATTATATAGATCTCATGCATACACTAATTTAGACAAGCAGCTCAAGACTCAAAGTAGTCTTTATCATGTAAACTCTCTGTTCACTTAACTGACTATTCGTCAACAAAAATTCTGGAACTGCCATAGGCGACCGACGTCAGTCCCTATCTGACTGGAGGTGACCGATGTCGACTGACTACTACCGAGGTCAGTTTCCTTCTGCACTATCCACTAACCAATGTCGGTGATCCTACCAACGCTGGCAACTGCATACTCAGCATCCTCCATGTTTGTAACAAGGTGAAGCTTTTAGCTCCACACCCTAACAATATCCCACTTGGAGATAAATAGATGCACCTATACCTATACCAGTACTTTGTCTAATCTACATCCTAGCTTGTATTCCTCTTCAAGCTCAATCTTGAAGACTACCCACCACACTCCTTGTGGTGTTAATCCTGTGCTTGAATTTTTCTATTCTCAGCTTACCTTCTTCTACCATTGCTATACTCCCACTCAAATAGAAACCCCTGTGAGTAACCTATAATCAAAAAACCACTAACCAAATCTGGGCCATCTGTTAGTCAAACTCACTCTGAGAATGTCCAACCTGGCTCTGATACCATTTGATAGGACCTAGGTTCCCCAAAGCTCTGACACAACTTGTTAGATTTAAGAGCACACATGATTACCTTTGTATAAGCAACTTAAACATGCGGAAATAACTAGAAGAGCAAATAACTATCAATGAGAAATAACACAGAATATGAGAGGCAACACACAATTGTATTCAACTCATTACAAAGGAAATTACAATAAAGAGATCACACTCTTCTTCCACCTCTATGATGCTTCCTCCTCAAGGGCTCCTAGTAATCTTCCCTCCTGAGTAATCTTCTCTCAATAGGTCACAACACATAGCTAACACAAGCTGTTGTTCACCTCATTGTACTGCCTATATAACTGAGTACGAACTGGTACTCCAAGTAGATCTCACCATGATCTTGCTCCTTGATGTATTGCTATCACCTTGGATCTTGCTCCCCTACTGATCTCCTTTTGACCCTCACATACACACACCCCTGTAGACCAACCTGATCTTACTTATCACATGTAGATCTCCACCATGATCCTGCAACACCCTGCATATCAAACCTGATCTTACATACATGAAGAATCCTACTTGATTCTACCATGGGAATAACTCTCCAAGTTCTACACTTAAAAATATAGCCCATGAGTCTATTATATATATCTCATGCATACAATGATTTGACTTGGTAAGTTGAAGATGAAGAAATTCAGGCACAGGATTAACACCACAAGGAGTGTGGTGGGTAGTCTTCAAGATTGAGCTTGAAGAGGAATACAAGCCATGATGTAGATTAGACAAAGTATTGGTATAGGTACAGGTGCAGCTATTTATCTCCAAGTGGGAGATTGTTAGGGTGTGGAGCTAAAAGCTTCACCTTGTTGTAAACATGGAGGATGCTGAGTATGCAGTTGCCAGCGTTGGCAGGATCACCGACGTCGATCAGTGGATAGTGTAGAAGGAAACTGACCTCAAAAGTAGTTGGCCAACATCGATCACCTCCAGTCAGATAGGGACTAACATCGATCTCTTGTGTGGTTCCAAAACTACTATTGATGAACAGTCAGTTAAGTGAACGGGTAGTTTGCATGATAAAGACTAGTTCGAGTCTTGAGCCACAAGTCTAATCATTGTATGCATGAGATCTATATAATAGACTCATGGGATATATTGTTAAGTGTAGACTTGGAGAGTTCTTCCCATGGTAGAATCAATTAGGATTCTTCATGTATGTAACATCAATAAGCAACTTAAGATGCAAAAATAACTAGAAGAACAAATAACTATCAATGAGAAATAACACAGAATATGAGAGGCAACACACAATTATTTTCAACTCATTACAAAGGAAATTACAATAAAGAGATCACAATCTTCTTCCACCTCTGTGAGGCTTCCTCCTCAAGGGCTCCCAGTAATCTTCCCTCCTGAGTAATCTTCTCTCAATAGGTCACAACACACAGCTAACACAAGCTGTTGTTCACCTCATTGTACTGCCTATACAACCGAGTACAAACCGATACTCCAAGTAGATCTCACCATGATCTTGCTCCTTGATGTATTGATGTCACCTTAGATCTTGCTCCCTCACTGATCTCCTTTTGACCCTCACATACACACACCCCTGCAGACCAACCTGATCTTACTTATCACATGTAGATCTCCACCATGATCCTGCAACACCCTGCATATCAAACCTGATCTTACATACATGAAGATTCCTACTTGATTCTACCATGAGAAGAACTCTCCAAGTTCTACACTTAAAAATATAGCCCATGAGTCTATTATATAGATCTCATGCATACAATAACTAGACTTGCGGCTCAAGACTTGAACTAGTCTTTATCATGCAAACTACCTGTTCACTTAACTAACTATTCATCAATAGCAATTTTGGAACCGCATAGTTGACCGACATCAGTTCTTGTCTGACTAGAGGTGACCGACATTGGCTGACTGCTGCTGAGGTCAGTTTCCTTCTACACTGTCCACTGACCGACGTCGGTGATCCTGCCGATGTCAGTGACTGCATACTCAGCATCCTCCATGTTTGCAACAAGTTGAAGATTTTAGCTCCACACCCTAACAATCTCCCACTTGGAGATAACTGCACCTGTACCTATACCAATACTTTGTCTAATCTGCATCCTGGCTTGTATTCCTCTTCAAGCTCAATCTTGAAGACTACCCACCACACTCCTTGTGGTGTTAATCCTGTGCCTGAATTTATTCATCCTCAGCTTACCTTCTTCTGCCATTGCTATACTCCCACTCCAACAGAAACCCATGTGAGTAACCTGTAATCAAAAAACTACTAACCAGATCTGGGCCATCTATTAGTCAAACTCGCTCTGAGAACATCCAACCTTGCTCTGATACCATTTGATAGGACCTAGGTTCCCCAAAGCTCTGACACAACTTGTCAGATTTCAGAGCACACATGATTACCTTTGTATAAGCAACTTAAGATGTGAAAATAACTAGAAGAACAAATAACTATCAATGATAAATAACACAGAATATGAGAGGCAACACACAATTGTATTCAGCTCATTAAAAAGGAAATTACAATAAAGAGATCACACTCTTCTTCCACCTCTATGAGGCTTCCTCCTCAAGGGCTCCCAATAATATTTCCTCCAGAGTAATCTTCTCTCAATAGGTCACAACACACAGCTAACACAAGCTATTGTTCACCTCATTATACTGCCTGTACAACCGAGTACGAACCAGTACTCAAAGTAGATCTCACCATGATCTTGCTCCTTGATGTATTGCTGTCACCTTAGATCTTGCTCCCCCGTTGATCTCATTTTGACCCTGGCATACACACACCCCTGCAAACCAACCTGATCTTACTTATCACATGTAGATCTCCACCATGATCCTGCAACACCCTGCATATCAAACTTGATCTTACATACATGAAGAATCCTACTTGATTCTACCATGGGAAGAACTCTCCAAGTTCTACACTTAACAATACAGCCCATGAGTCTATTATATAGATCTCATACATACACTAATTTAGACAAGTGGCTCAAGACTCGAAGTAGTCTTTATCATGCAAACTCTCCATTCACTTAACTGATTGTTTATCAATAGCAGTTTTGGAACCACCACAGGTGACTGACATCGGTCCCTGTCTGACTGGAGGTGACCGATGTCGGCTGACTGCTGTCGAGGTTGGTTTTCTTCTACACTGTCCACTGACCGACGTCGGTGATCCTGCCGATGCCAGCGACTGCATACTCAACATCCTCCATGTTTGTAACAAGGTGAAGCTTTTAGCTCCACACCCTAATAGTAAGGAGTGGATAAAGAATGACATATTTTGAACTTAGTATGAAATCTTTTGACTATTTTATTTTTAAAATATGAACCATTATCTATTACAATTTCAGAAGGGAGGCCAACTTCTATGATAACATGTTATAAAGAAATTACAAATATCCTCACCTATTGTAAATTTTAGGGGTATAATGTCCACCCATTTTTTACAATATTAAGTAACTTTAATGATAAACTTGTGTCCTTCTGAGGATTTTGGATTTATTTTGACAATTAAATCAAAGCCCCAATGAGATAAATACCATGGAGAGATAATAAGTTTTAGTGCATATGATGGAATGTGATTGATATTGATATACCTTTGACATTAGGAACATAATTTATCATTTTTATGACATTATTGTTCCATTGTTGGCCAATAATATCCTTGACATAAGAACTTTTAAGACATGGTCTTACCACTAAAGTGGCATCCACATTCGCTATCCTAAACTTTGAGTATAACAGTTTGAGATTCAAATTGATTTAGACATCACAATAATTATCCATCAAAAGAATGTTTAAAAATGGATCCACCAATAGTACATAACGGATGGCTTGGAATTATAACCACTTTCTATCTTATCATGTGGCATTTTATGGAAAAGTGGATTTATATAGATAATTATATATATTGGTGTACCACTCAAGATTGTCTACAATTCATGTGATATACATAACTTCTAATTAATTTATAATATTAATATCAACTATTGGATTTATTTTTTGATAGTAAATGTTGCATGATTATCAATAATATCAATTGGGAAAGGGACACAATACTAGCCATGAAATCAACATGTCAATTATCTTTGAGAGGAATCATCTCAATGGATAAATAAGAGAAGTGTATTATGAGATTTTGGACCATGTATTTATAAGGGATTAGCTTGTATTCACCCTAGATTTACCAAAATTTTATTGTTATTTTTTATTTAACAATGAAATGTTAAGAAAAAAATAAACTATTGAAAATTGATTTAGATCTAGAGAAATATATGGATCTAAATGTAAAAAAAATAATTTATAAAATTAGAAATGAACTATAAATATTAAATTGACAAAAGAGATGCAAAATGAACTTGGATTTGATTTATTATTGACTATGCAGGCTGACCATGGATGGAAAAAGGCTAAAAATACTAGTGAATAATATCACATCTAAAATCAAGAATTCAAACTATGTTACGACAAATCTAGATTAGGAGTATAGGGCCACAATATGGTCTTGTCTATTGACCATTACCACATATTATTTGAATGTGAAAATGATTTTGTGATTTGGGATGTGCACTTATATGTGAGGGTTTACTATTGGATTATGTGCCTCAATTTACCAAATAGAAGACCTAAAAAATATAAACCCTATATATTGAAAAATAAACCAAATATATATGAAATAATAGGGTAGGGGAATAAATAATCTAAACTTAGAAAAAATCATGTAATTTGAGTGTTTCCCATATAACCCATAAGGGCCTCAGGCCAATGTAGTTCTTCCTCCTAGAGTGAGTGTGTGAATCTTGACTTTGTTATATGAATGCAACTAGATAGATTGATTTGAATGCTTGTTAATATTTGAGATTGACCTGTAATAAAATAATTTTAGACTTGGCCTATGACTATTAAAATACTTCAAAATTTGAATTAGAAAGAATAGTGTTCTTTTGCTTATTGTGCATTAGAATTGCTAAGTGATTATTATATATATTTTGGAGAAGTCTTGATGTGATTATATAGAGGAATACTTTGAATGTTTTAATCTAAATAAAATTGATAAAAGTGAAGGAATGGTAAAATCCAATGTATTTAATTTTAAAAAAGTTATCATTGGAGCACATGAGATAATGTCAAGCTAGTGGATAAGTCCATAGTGTGACCCTATCCAACCTAGCATGATATTATCCAAGAAGGATAGAGACTAATGGAACTAGCCCAATAAGAACATGTAAGTAAAATAGGGATGTGTGAATGATGTTATGAGTAGTTGCAATACAATGAATATAATAGTGAATGCTCCTTTAGATATTATAAGTTAATGAAATGGAAAATAGACCAAGTAAGGGTAAGTATGACAAGATAAAACATTATCAATCACTTAATGATTAACTTTGAGTGTCTAAAATATGATACACTTTACTCTCTAAGGATAATTTATGTACTTGAGATTTTAAAGCACCTTAAACATGTATTAAGGGTATGAATTTTTGGGAAGGCATGTTGAGGTTAATAATAGGTTCATTTAAGGGTTGAATTATATTGTTAAATGTAGCCATGGGAAGGCAAGTTGTCATAAGATAAAGAGTTGGATGGGTAAGGTCTTACTTTGGTTTAAGATATTTATTAGATATAAATGAATCATTTGGTTCTTGTTGATTTATAACATTAAAATAAATATCATTAGCAAGAGGTGAATTGTCATCATTTGATAAATTTATGCTAAGACTATGACATTGTTGCATAAGAGTAGCATCATGTGGAGACAATCATGAGGTTGAAGTGGGAGCAACATCACAAAATTTGTTAAAAGGAAAGTCATTATTTTTAATTGTAGCTTGTTAAATGCTATGGGAATATGAAATAAGTTCATCCTTGTTGGTTCATAATGGATAGGAGATATGACATGTAGGCTCAATATCATCTACTTGTAAAGGAGAAGAGATAACATCATTATTATTGATTTTAGTTTATCCTTTAAGGGTAGGAGAAGTAATAATTTGTTTATGAACAACATCATCTTTATTTATACATATTTTATATGAATTTGTTTTATAATTGTGGATGTGATAAGGCCCATTATCATGGTGTAAAGATAACTTAGGCATGCAAGGATATGATTCTTCCTTTTTGATGGTAGGTAACGATTTAATAGAAAGTAGATATTCATTTTGAGAATTATTTTTTAGCTCTAGATTATTAGTTAAGGAAGAAGGTAAAGGAGGATCCTGAGTATAATCTAAAGGTAAATACATAGTGGAAGATAAAAATGAATCCAAAGAGAACTCTAGAGGTAAATTTTAAGAATATTCTAGAGTTGCCCTTAAAGGGGAATCTAAAGGTGAAAACAAGGAATAATAAAAAGATGGACTCAAAAATAATATAGAGGTGAAACTAAAGAATATTCTACAGGTTCCCCTAAATAAAAATCTAGATTATGGCCATGTTGTGGAGAATGGAGATGCCATGGGTCATCAATTCACCATTGAGTGATGCTGTACCTCAACCACAATATGCATGTAAGTAATATGGAACTGATATTGTAACACCAAGATGGAAAGTGGGAGCCATGTAATGTGCTCATAGATTAATGCCTAGGTCATCGAGTGAACTCAACTAAATTACTCATTTTAAACTTGAATCGACCTATGAAAATGGACTTATAGATTCATAGGTGTTTACTGACTTGTAATATTAGATATATTTTGAAACAACTGCATATATGTGAATGTGTATGGATAAATTCCATGCCCCATAATTTTTGCTACTTGGTGATAACATTGGTAAACTATGAT
The DNA here is from genome assembly GCA_037957365.1 of Torreya grandis. NCBI lineage: Eukaryota > Viridiplantae > Streptophyta > Pinopsida > Cupressales > Taxaceae > Torreya > Torreya grandis. The sequence continues at coordinate 1,517,767 of JARHVA010001496.1, forward strand.
TGTGTGAAATACTTAGTGGTAACATTAATAAACTATGATAAGGCGTATGCATAATTTGAACTACTTGGTGATAACATTAGTAGATTTTGATAGTGTACATAATCTAAACTGCTCGGTGATGACATTGGTAACTTTTGATAATGTGCTTGAAAAAACCAAATTCCATGTCAGATAATCTTTATTTATTGGTGATAATATGATACAAAATTCCATGCATCTATATTCCATGTGTGTCTCATATCTAAAAAAATATGAGAATTTGTAACACATAAGTTGTGAAACTAGCACATACTCCCCCAAATGTAACTAACATTTGTATATGAATATCCCAATTAAATATTTGAATGATTATAAACTAATTTGAATTTTTTGGATCATGTGATATATATGACATATGTGTAACATATGCTCCGATGTGTATAATTATGGACCCATTTGAATAACTATATTGTTTAAGTAACTAAACCCATATCACTAGCTATGTAAATTAGAGAAAGCCCATTTTATGCCCCCTTTTGATAAGAGGGATAAGAGTATCAAACCAATCACACACACACACACACACACACACACACACACACACACACACACACACACACACAAACACAGACACAGACACAGACACAGACACACACACACACACACACACACACACACACACACACACACACACACACACACACACACACACACACACACACACACACACACACACACACACACACACACACACACACACACACACACACACACACACACACACACACACACACACATATGACAATTGGAATAATTTATAAAAATTGTGTAGTAATTTTTGATTAATTGTCTAAGATGATGATAACATGGTTATTGAATTGATAATGATGGTATTTAGGATTCTTTAATTTGAATTAGATTTTGTATAATATTGTTTGGAATTATTCCAAATTTAAATAATGATTGACTTTTGATATGTACATGATATAGTAGCCATGATGAATTTACATAGAGTATAATGTCAATAATTTCTAAATCAATATTAATGATATCATAATAATTGGTAGGAACATTTCCCCCATTCATTAGAAGTAGGATAAATAAGTTTATAAGGATAAAAATCATGAATTTAATGTAAATCCTTCCTTGTGAATGGTTAAAAAAACATTACCATTCATAAGAACATATCACATGTATTCAAACACAAATGATGGGGAGTGAATTCAATTAACAATATTGGAGATATCACGTGCACAAATTTAAGAAGTATTAGTTAGGGAGTTTGAACAATTGATAATTATAGCACAAAATCACCTCATATAAATAGGTTGAATTTTTTATCTTTGATAACTCATTTGATCTATTTGTAATTTGGATTTTGGAGTTCTGAGTATCAAAATTATTATATGATGTGACACCATTCCCATGTGATTTGAGTGGTTAGAGAATGACTTGTAGGAAGAGTAAATACATGATCTAACACATCTCAAATTTTTGTTATTTTGACTAAAATTTGAAATTATTGAAAATTTCCATTTTTACATTGTATCCAAGTTTGAGTTTGTAGGGAGTGCTGGAAAATCATTGTTATTATCCCTAATTTCAATTCCTAAGGCTATTTTCCTCACCCTTTTTTATTATAATATATTTTATCAAATTTTTATACCCCTTATTACTCTTGTTAAAGAGTAAGTAAGATAAATATTTTTCAAGAGTTCTTGAGGAACAAAAATCTCTAATGAAAAAATAGCGTGCTTATTTTTAAAGCAAATACTCATTGGATCCCAAAGAAACTAGTGAGATTTGAATTTTTATGGTATCATCTAATATGTGACAATAACGTATCAAAATTAATGGTTCTATATAAAATATACATAGTTCTATTTGACATGGGTATTTATGTTGGACATTCTTGTCTAATAATTCCATAAAAAATGAAAGACAGTGTTTGTAGATTGAATTGTGCATATTAATGATATATATTTTTATTTTCATGAATCTAACATCATGTATTTGTATTTTTATTAGTAGAGATACATGCATATACGTGAGTTTTAGTATGGCCATCACATGGTGATAGTGCAAGGTTTAGATATGACATATGGAGATAGACAAACATTGTCTAGGCCCAATTTGATCCATACAACCTAGTTGGGATACATTACATATGACATTCACCTCATGAACACATTATGTGAGAGGTGGAATGTCGATACATGCAATTTTTGGTACCTAATAGAGAGTTGACATTACATTGAAGGATGCATGGCATATCTTGAGATTTTTAGTAGCTTGCACATGAGTTGTAATTAACAATAGTAAGGGGTTGGGCTATGTGCAAGGAGCCCATTAATATATGATAGGGCATGATTAGGGAGATCAGTATAGAGAAGGGAATATAACATATATTTTTTTGATATTGTGTTATTAGATGTTTCATGATTATGGAAATAGTTGGGTATATTATTGGCATATTTTATAGTGGTGGATGGAGGTGTTATGTCTATTTCATATCATATGTGATGTATCATGCAACATATCAAAGCGTATGGCATGATATATTCCTAGGTTAACACTATGGTATACCATTTTTATTAATATTTATACAAGTTTAAACAAGAGGAGCATTTTGGAGGTCTAGGATTGGATATTTTATTGCACTACTGGGCATATGAACACATTTTCATGACATGGAATTTTGGAGGTACACATGTAGATTGGGCCCTAGAGAGATGGGTTGGTAGGAGATAGTGAGATCAAATAATGATGATGTTAGTATTGTTTTGGACAATTTGACTCCAACTATTATTTATAGGAGACCATATAAAGGCTTTATAGTGTGGCCTAAGGATTCTAATTAGTTGTAGAGTGTTTGAGTTATAAAGTGGTTACATGATCAATTTTAAGGAAAAGTTAGGAGATTTAAATTGAAGAGGGTGACATGATAGTTTTATATTTTATAGGAGGCGTCCATAGTGGGGTATCCATGAACTTGTAATTTGAGGGAAAGCACCCATCCTGGTGACATGGAGTGATTGAGTGGTGCATATTTGGCTCCCCTCCCTATACGAGATATAGAACTGCCTATAGTTATTTTAGATACATATGTTTCTCAATGTATAATGGAGTATACCCATTGGTGGATATAGGATATATATACCATATTATTTCTTGTTCTATTAGAGGATACTCAAGAACTAATCTAAAAAGTGGAGGAGATGGTGAAGTTGATCCAGTGAAAACACAACCTACAGCTGCAAAGCTAGATCCCACACAACCTAATGTGGCTGGGGGTGTTGATTGTAAGTAGTATATGCACTTTCATATTTTTAATTTTTATTTTTAACAATTTTTCTTATTTTTTTATTGGAAATCGATTGATGTCATATGTTTTTTAGGTGATATGCATTGGTTCATGATGGTAGATGTTGTTATTTATACATTGACACAAAACATCCCCTATGATGTCATTGGTGGTATATTTTTGGAGTAGGTGGATGATATTATAGGTATATATACACCTATATTTTATTGAATATCCATCATGATGGTAATGTATATTTTTGTGTTAGGAGAGATGAATGATCTATGAACTCAACTAGATAGGCAATACATTGATCAACCACTAGGTATAGATGATTTAGGTCATAGTATGTTTATTGAGTATATGCATCTTCAAGGGGATTAAACTAGAATATTAGAGGAGTGAGGCTAATTTTTATATATATCAAGATCAATTGATTCATAGTATGACTTGCTCTCATAGCTATAGAGAGGATAATGGAACCTCCTTTAGTAGAGGTGTAGTGGATATAGATGATCAAGATGGCAAGGAGAAAGATGCTCCAATTATTGATTGATGATAATTATATATACTTATTGATTATATATGTGATGTATTTTATTATGGTAATATTGTAATCACACATTTTAATTTGTCATTGTATATGTGTTTGAATTTAGTAGATGTATTTGTATTGAATTATGTATTGGAAATATATTACATAAAATGATTTGAATTTATAAGAACATTACATGTATGTAGTATTATAACTCATAACATCATTATAATGCATCATCTATGGATTAATAAAAACCATTAGGAAAAAAATTCACTGTAATCATATGTGACTAGTTAATGATTATCTGGTACAACATGTATACACATAATATTTTCAAAATTTTATTGATTATTGACACTTCATATCTTGAAATAACCTATTAAGTCTCAATCTCTCTAAGTGCATTCCTTAAGGGGTGCACTGAGAAATGGGTGGGTAGACTGTTAGTGCTTCATAAGATTGTTGTTCCTTTTTCCACTTGCCATCCACACTCTTATCTCCTAAAACCTTAAACCTTAAGCTTATTTCTCTCTTTCCTAACCATTCCTATCATTTGATATGTTTTATCCCTCTTTTCATTGATTTATCTCCCTTATTCTTGTTTAGTAAACTAGGTCGGCCATCATGGTTGGCTTAGTGTATTTTTAGGCTTCTTGTTCAGCAAACTAGGTTGACATGGTTGACCTAGTGTGTTTTGGGGACACTTTAGCTCTTTGGGTTGTTAGCCTCCTAGGCGACCTAACACATACCTAGTGAGTTAGCCCAAAAATGTGCTAGGTTAACCTGATTGACCTAGTACAACTGACATGTTCAAAAGTTTTTACGAAAGTCACCACTATATATGCAAGGTTATTTCCCACAATTTCAAAAGAGAGAGTTGAATTAAGTGAAGAATTGCAAATGAACATCTGCTTATTGACCATTATACTCAAGGAATAAAGCTTTAGGGTTTAATACTTTCTTTGGATCTCTAATCTTGTCTTATGGAGAAGTATTTTAGATGCTTAGGTAGGTTATGTATCCTAGAGCTGATTTATATTGGTTATCCTTACAAACCATAATAATCTCTTGCAAAGCACCTTGGATAAGGGAGAGATTGAGGCTCGGTAGGCTCATCTTCAAAGGTAAGTATTCCTAAATTTATTTCTCCTTTGTTAGAGTAGATAGATAATGTAGTATGTATTCTTCTCTTCCATGTATTAGGATTCAGTATACATTAATGTGAGTATAAGAATACTATGCATGTTTAGTTTAGTTATTGTTTATTTGTTTTGTTCTAATCCCCACTTTGTGCCACAATTTTTTGTGCACACTATATTAGTTCACCTTTCTTGTTATTATAATAGTTTACTCTCTTATTTGATATCATAAGTGAAATATCAAATCATATGACTCTTTTAGGGTTGTTGTGCGATTGTGTTAGACCGTAGGCTTTGGAACCTTCCTAGCATGATATGTTGTGACAAGTGATACATGTGATCCCCTAATCAAGTCTAATAGATCCCCATATTGGTAATGCTCTTGCTTAACAAGTGTATACCCAATTATAAGTGTAGGTGTGCTCTATCTTATCCAATCTAGGATTAATTCATGTACATCATACAATTTTGATTGCATACATTCTGGCAAACCCAATGTGAATCAAACCCTTAGAGGATTTTTTCAATTTTATTTCATTATTTTTTTCATCATTTAATCATATATTTTGACATACTGGTTTGATTTTTTTGACCCAATTATTTTTCTCTGTGTAAGAACATGTAACTGGATCAATTAACTCAACCTAGTATAGGTTTTTAGCACTTATAGACTTCTATTTTAGCCTAATAGGTTGATTGGGTTAACCTAGCACATTTTTAGCCACTTTGTAGTAGGTTTTTATATAGCCTGATCAATCAGCTTGATTTAGTACAGGTTTTAATTTTCCAGATTAGCCTACTAGGTCAACCAACTTAACCTAGTGCATTTTTTAGACATCTAGTTGAGCCTACTAGGTTGACCAAGTTGACCTAGTGCATTTTTAGCACTTTTTCAGTAGGTTTTTGTATTTCTTGGTCAACTAACTTGACCTAGTTTATAGGTTTTGGATGAATTTTCTCTAAGGTTATTGATCAATAATCTCCTTCATTTCCATCTCTAAACCATCAAGGTCAATCTTTTATTCTTTGTCTCTTTTTGTTCTATACTTTCCTTTCAAGTTTATAGTCTTCAAAACTACCCCTACATAGCTAACTGGATCAACCTAATCGACCTAGTTCTATGTTCTGTGTTGTCTAAAATAACTAGGTCGACCTGGTCAACCTAGTAGGTTTTGAAACCCTATCTTCAATAGTACTAGATCAACCCTATCAACCTAATTCTATATGTCATGCATATAGTTTCTTAACTATACCTTGTTTTAAAGTTGGAATAATCCTTGTATGTTAATCACATATTTTCTTTCAATTATTTACATGCTTAGAGTTCACATAGTCTAATTAGGAGGTTTTTAATTAACTGCTTAGTTTCACTATTTCTATTTTATGCACACACAACCAAATCACATAACATCAACAAGAATTTTAACATTTGACTACCTAAGCCAACCTAATTATATTTTATCACCAAGTGGGGAGCTGATTTGATGCTCTAGTCAAGTATAAAGCATGGCTAATGGTATATTTTGGCTAAGCACCTGACACCTTTATCATTGTGATGTGTGAAGTAAGGGGGTAGTCCTTAATACCAAGCCTGTATCATTAACACTACAATATTTTTCATCCCAGACTCACCTAAAACCATACATAAATTGCTATTTAGTACCTTGCTTACAACTAACTCCCTATCACTTAAAATCATTCTTAACAATGTAATTAACATTCTAGGTTGACCAATTAACTAGTTTTAATTTCAAGTTGTTTTATTTCTCTTTGATCAATTGTGTGTGAAAAATTTTGTATTAGCCAACATTAGTGCAAGATTTTTATTTGTGTGTATCAATTGGATTGGATAGTGTCAATTCAATGGACTATTTATTTCCCTTTAATACTTATTGATTTTCATTATTTTCAAATTGTATTGTTTTAATTCACAACTTGATATCAACTTTCTCATATTACCTACATCATCACGAATCTAATGCATTTTAATATTTGTAAAATGGATAATTAGAACTAAAGTTATAGACAAAATAAGTAACCTTTACGCTGTACTAGGTCGACCCTGTCGACCTAGTATCTTTTTTAGCCTCTGTGCATTATAATAGGTTGACCTAGTCAACATAGCACTATTTATAACCTCTTTTACCTTTTTTATTAGTATATGTACAGTGTACTAGATCAACCTAGTTGACTTTATATAATTTTATAGTCCCTATTTTTTCACTAGGTCAACAAGGTCAACCTAGTACTATTTCCTGTCACTTATTATTCTCCTTATGTGTTTATTTAGTATTTTTTCATCATGATGACATCTTTGCATTCTTCCCTTAGTCAAGAACATTTCATTATTAAATACTTGGATAGTAACCACACTTATTTCATTACCTTTGATGAAACTATCTAATTTATTCCTTCCCCTTTTCCTAAGCCTAAACCACTCACTACACAATGCAATGTAGTTGAAATCCTTTGTCATAATCCTCCTCCTAATACCAATGTTTGGAATCTTTCATCAAATAATACTAATCAAATTAATAATGTCTATGGTTCTCAAATATTCAAAAACCTTGATGATAATACTATTTACATTCCTCACAAGAATGGTAGCCTTACCAAGCTTTCTTTTTATTCTACCACACTTAAGACAACTAATACTAATGTTGGGAATCATCCACCTACAAATAATCCTCCTCCCACTAACACCAACAATCCTCTTCCTATCAACACTAATACCTCACCTTCAAACCCACCTATTGATAAAACTCAACTTCTTTCTCAAGTCAATCAACAAATGAACATCATGCAAACTTCCAATCAATCTCAAATGATGAACATGCAACAACACTTATGCAACATGATTAGTTAACCACCTCAAGTCATCATGTCTCAAACAAATCAAAATTTTATCCCTCCTCCTTTTAGATATTCCAATGAGAATGTCATCCCTCAACTTCCAATGAATAAAAAAATGCTTCAACATCTTCAAAATGAACCTTTAGCTCCATTTATTGCATCCATAGATATTGGAAATATTTCTACAACTATCACATATAATGGGACTAAAGACCCTACTCTCTTTATTAAGTCTTTTGGCTATCTCTATAAGTAATGGGTCCCAACTAATACCTTTAATACCACAAATATCTTAGCCAAAACCTTTGTTGGTGATAATCTTTAATGATACAACTAACTACCTAGACATTTCATCTCACAACTAGAGGATTTAGTCAATTCTCTAGTGAAGGAATTCTAACATGATGACCTTCCTAAAAATTACCTTAGCCATTTTATCAATTCCAAAAAACTTCCTAATGACTCTACTCATACTTTCATCAAACTATGGAAGTCCCTCACTCATAAGATGGACCATAACATGAATGATGACACTATTCTAAAACTATTTGTCACTTCTCTTAAACCTTCTCTTTAATATAAAGTTTGAATTTTTTCACCAAAAACTTTAGAAGAAGCCTTAGACCAAGCAAAAAGACAAGACTTTCTTATGAATCAATTTAAAACACCTCAAATAACTACTAAAGAATCTTTTAAATCTTATTCTCATACCATATATTCATCCAATTCTCCCTAACCTCAACATTTTGACCCAACCCACCCTCCCTTGAGTTTAGAACAACTTATGATAAAATTGCCACCCTATAAACCCATGAGAATTTATCCTTCTAAACCTCCTCCAAAATCATACAATCTAGATAAATTTTATTTGTGGCATGCTACTATAGGTCATTATCATGAGCCTTGTCATGATTTTCATCGATTTCTTGTTTCTTCCTTGCTTGGTCCACATTTGAATCTTAATACTCTCACAAAACAATGTTATCAAGATTATCTTCAAGCTTCTCAAATTCAATCTCAAGAACCACAGTCACATCAACATCAATTACCTAATGAACACACATCATCTACTAATTTTGTTCAAACCATAATTTATCCTTCTTCCTACACTAATAAGGAAAGGATAGCCAACATGAAAAAACTTTAAACATGTTATGGCATCCATTTAACTTCAAACTTTTAGGCCACATGAACCTATAGAGTACCTAGTTCAAATGCCTACTCTAAATCATATAATCTATGGTCCTCCTTTACCTCCTTTACCTCTTCATACCTATCTTACACATCATTTTTCACAATCAACATCCTTAAAATTTAACAAACCAACAAATTTACCTATTTTCAAATGCACCTACAAACCCAATACAAATAATTCTAATGGTTTAATATCACCTCACTCCAACTCACACTTTGGGGTATCTTGCTATGCCCATCCACATGCCCCTTCATACTTTACAACATCTTTCTATGCCCATCTACATATTCATTCAGACTTTGGGGCATCTTGCGATGCCCATCCCTACAACCACTAACCCTTTGGGGCATCTTGTGATGCCCACTCTTATTCTCCAATGAATAATAATAAACACATCCAGCTTCAAGAAACCTCTGATACTTATAGACTTATATTTCACATGATCATCTTTGATACAAAAATCAACATAGATTTTAAATGTTCTTTTTATCTCATGTTTCTTTATTTTTATTCATTTTTCTTCTTTTAGTTTCACTTTCCTAAGCATCATCATTTTCATTTATGTTATTTTGGATTTCTTATACATCACATTTGGTATTTTCTTTCATTTTTGCCCTTATATATCTATTTTATTCTTTGTCTTTTTCTATCATTCTTTTCCTTAATAACTTTATGATCATTTTTGCCTCTTTCTTTAGCATTTACTTCTTGATGTACCATAGTTTTCTTTCTCTTTTGACATTTATCTTTTGGCACCCTTGTGGGTTTCTCTTTTGTCAGTTTCTTCATAAGACTATGGATAGGGCCTGGTAATACTCACAAAATTACCATTATTTTTACTTATTTTTCTCATTTTGCTACTTGTAAATGCTATTTTGGCATCCTTTAGGTTTTTATTTTGTGAGGTGCTTTGTAAAAATGCTCCCTCACTTTGATTTTCTCTTACTTATTAACACCCTCATTGGTATCTCTTTTATGAGTTGCTTTTTAAGACCATGGATAGGACCCGACCCTTATCATAAAATTGCTATCTTTTCATGTTCTTTGTGATCCTTGTTATTAGACTTTAGCTTTTGATTTTTTTTATAGATGGAATCTACACAACAATATATGTTATAATGTTTTCCTCCATTTACCTCTTTCTCATGATAAGTAATAACACTTTACTATCATTGTATCCCTCTTTACCCTTTGTCACATTTTTTTTTGGCAATTTGAAGCAATTCAAATTATTACATGTGTCATTCCTCTTGATTTACCCTTTATCTCATTTCCACATTAGATAAAACAAGGTCAAAGTCAAGATATCACTTTTATTTAACTTGGATTTATGAGACTCTTAGACCCCATTCTCTTTGATGTTCTCTCTCTTAGAAAACTTGTCCCAAGTTTTCAAATGAAAGTCATATTTAACACCCATGTTTGGTTTTCCAAATCTTTATGGAGGAGGAATAAGAAAAATCCATTCAAAAGAAAGTTAAAAGCCAAATCATTTGAAATAAAAGTCAATGATATTTAAAAGGCAACATATAAATCTCAAAAGTCAAATTCACACCAAAAATATGTGATTACAAGCACATCTCCTATCTCCAATCGAAGCTTAAACTCCATAGTCATCTTCACATAAAGCTAAAGTCCTTTGGGATGTGGTAAGCTAGTAAATTGGAATATGGGATTTCTAAAAAATATATGGTGCTACCTAATTTCTCATATAATAACCCAATCTTCATAGTAGACTGATGGCTTTCTAAGGGGTCCTGAAGAATGGGAAACACATCATGGGGAGGTAGGTACATTTTAATTTTCATGCATATAGCCTTCATAGGATGATCTATATAATCCATTTGTTGACCTAAGACTTGTGTCGTTAAGAGAAGTTCTTCATAGTTCTTAAGGTAAAAAGTCCTCTTGTTTTGACAAACCTAATTTGAGTGTCTTGACTTTGATAAAGAGTTCTCTCTACCTTATTTTTTCCTTCATTCTCCCCTCCACCCATTTAATTTCCCCCTTGACATGAAAAATTATGATTCTAAATCTAATTTTCCTTCTTCTTCACCTCTAAAAAGCATGCTCGAAATACTTAGTTTCAATTTTATCTATCCTTAGAAGTGAAACAACATGTTTGAGTAACTATGGATCATTATTTTCTTTAATTTTTCATTATTTTACTACCCTTATATTGTGGACAACTAAGTCTGCACCTGTTTTTCCCTTATTACATGCTTTTATTTATGTATGCCTTCTTTATGTTTGCCTTACATCTTGACTTACATTTCATTCAACATTCCTTCTTACTTTTCCTTATGTTTGATTATTTCATGCTTATCTTACATGAAGTTACTTTTCACTTTCTTACATATCTTTGTTAGAGTTTTCTTACATTAACATTCATTTTTGTCATTTATGTTTTATATACTTCCCAATGTGATTTAGTATGTTATACATTTACCTTTTTCCATTTATGTTTTATTTATCATTTGTCATTTGTTTTTTTATCATTTATAATTCATTTACATCCTTTTTTTCATTTACTTGTCATTCATTTGCCAATCCTATTGTCATTCATTGGCCAATCATTTGTCATTCATTTAACATCCTTTTGTCATTAATTTGACTTAAATATTCTAAACCTTGCCTTACCAATCCTAATTTACCAATTTTCCTAAATCTTTATCTCCACTAAATATTATATGTCTATCTTCCAATTTTTTTTATTTTTGTCTATTTTTGGCACTAACTTCTACATGTTCACCTTGTGTACTCTACATTGAATGCCTTCACTTTCCTACAATCTTTTTATTATCTAAAACATTAAGGTAAGTTAAGGTTATGTGTTTTTTAATTCTATCCTTTCATTTATCTTATTTTATTCTTACTACACTTTACTTAGCATCAACATTGTGTGTTATCATGTTCTATCTCCAAAGCACCATCCTATGTTGCACTTACATGACACATAATGATATTCTACTGGGGCATATGTATACACATAATATTTTTAAAATTTTATTGATTACAGACACTTTTTATCTTGTAGGAACATGTCGAGTCTCAATCTCTCTTAGTGCATGCCTTAAGGGGTGCACCGTGAAAGGGGTGGGTAGACCATTAGTGCTTCATAATATTATTTTTCCTTTTGCCAATTGCCATCCACACTCTAATCTCATAAAACCTCAAACCCTAAGCTTATTTCTCTCTTTCCTAACCATTCCTATCATTTGATTTGATATATCCCTCTTTTATTTACTTTATCTCCCTTATTCTTGTTTAGTAAACTAGGTCAACCATCATGGCTGACCTAGTGTATTTTTAGGCTTTTTGTTTAGTAAACTAGGTTGAATTGGTCAACCCAATGTGTTTTGGGGACAATTTAACTCTTTTGGGTTGTTAGCTACCTAACCAACCTAGCATAGATCTAGTGAGTTAGCCTAAAAATGTGCTAGGTCAACTTGATCAACCTAGTATAACTGACATGTCTAAAAGTTTTTAGGTAAGTTACCACTATATATACAATGTCATTTCCCACCATTTCAAAAGATAGAGTTGAAGTAAGTGAACAATTTCAAATTAACATTTGCTTAATGACCATTCCACTTGAGGAATAAAGATTTAGGGTTTAATACTTTCTTTGGAGCCTTGATCTTGTCTTGTGGAGAAGTATTTTAGATGCTTAGGTAGGTTGTGTAGCTTAGAGCTGATTTATCTTGGTTATCCTTACAAACCACAACAATCTCTTGTGAAGCACCTTGGCCAAGGGAGAGATTGAGGCTTGACATGTTCATTTTCAAAGGTAAGTATTCCTAACTTTATTTCTCCTTTGTAAGAGTAGATAGATAATATAGTATGTATTATTCTCTTCCATGTATTAGGATTCCATATAAATTGATGTGAGTATATTTATCATATGCATGTTTAGTTTATTTTTTATTTATTTGTTTTGTTCTAACACACTTTGTGCCAAAATCTTTGGTGTGCACTAGATTAGTTTACTCTTATTATTATTAGAATACTTTACTCTCTTGTTTGTTATCATAAGAGAAATATCAAATCATAAGAATCTTTTAGGGTTTTTGTGTGATTGTGTTATATCGTAGGATTTGGAACCCTTCCTAGCATGATATGTTGTGACAAGTGATCCCCTAATTGGGTCTAGTGGATCCCTATATTGGTCATGCTCCAACTTAACAAGTGTATACCCAATCAGATGTGTAGGTGTGATCTATCTTATTTGATCCAAGATTAATTCATGTACATCATGCATTTTTGATTGCATACACAATAACTTGAAATTATTTTATTTCTTATTTTTATTTTAATATATGGATTAGTAGTTTTAACTCTTTAACTTGATCTAATTTCTTAGATTTTAGCACCCATACTTTATTTGGAGATGATATACCTATATTTTTATTTGTTCTAGACTTATAACTATGATATATAAGTAATACCTCTTGGAAAGTATAAGGGATAGTCTTATTAACATAGTAAAAATTTCCCCCATATGTTATAACCATGATTTTCCCAATGTAACATTACCTTGTGCAATATCCTCATGTACATGTAATAATATGTCAACAACATTAGGTCACAAATAAATTTGAATAATAATGTTCCCTATGACATCCCCATATGCATGTTTTAAATATTTCTCATTGTATCCCATACTCTTACAATATCTCATTATGCATGTATTACGTTGTTGTGTGTGATTTAAAACAATACCTATTATAGGTTCACCTATAATAAGGTATCTAATGAACATTAGTTATTTAAGAGGATCATCTTGGGATAAATCAATCTTCAAAGAGTTTCAACTAGAAGAAGATCCTCTTGTACTCTTGTTTTCCTTAGGAGCTTGATTTACCATTAGATCCTTGGTAGGAACACTTTGGGATAACTCGTTCTCCATCAAAAAAGTAGTAGGAGAAGATGGAGAAGGGTATCTTGGTGGCCTAGTGTCTACTTTTTAAATTTTAATATCCACTTCATCAAAAAGGTTTTTAATCCTTTGTCACATGTGTAACAATGGTTTTCATTATGTCCATTGATACGATGATAATTAAAAAATGGTTTGGTTCTTAATTGGTACAAAAAATGGGGATGATAGTAATAGTTAAGTGATAATTAAATTATCATTTTATCTAGTAATGTCCATAAAATTATGTTATTTTTATCTTTGAAACTATAAAATTTAATGGGTTGATTCATCTTTGGCACATGTGATTTCTCTTTGGTCTTTTCTTTGTACACTATTTCTTTTGATTCTTGCCTTTTATAAAGGACTTTAATTGTGCTCTTAAATTTGATAGATGCTGTATTAGATTTCACCCCATTATGGTTAGCTTATTTATAAGGTGATGGTGGTCTTTATTTAATTTAATTAGTAGCCTTATGTGATTTAGAATTAATAACACATGCATAGTTTAAAACATCCATATACAACTTCTCAAAAGAAGTGCAAGGGTTATGTATTGTTGTTTTTTTGAGTGGAAAAATAAGACCCTTACTAAATATAAATTTATTTTATAAATCCAAATGTTGATACATCAAAGAGTGCAAGGTGTTATTAAATCTCAAAATATATTCCTCAATAAGATTATCATGGCCTTGATTTAGTGCTTGAAGATGTTCCAATGCTAATTTAGTAATCTCATACCTATTAAAATCAAATAGGAATATGTATTTTAACTTCTTGAAATAATGTAAAGAGACACTAGGGATGATATAAAACCAATCTAAGGCATATCCTTATAAACTTATATAGAAGGCTTTTAATAAAATTCATCCCTCATTACATTATTTAACAAAATAAAGTGTATGCTTGGTTTAATGAGTAATAGGGTCTCCATGAACATAAAATAATTATAGTATAGGCATAAAAAATCCCTTTGGATAATTGGAATCAAATATAAAACATGAAATATATTGTCCTAAAATGCAATTGCTATTCATAGTAGGAATATAAAATCTAGCTAGGATACTAAGATCAAACACTTACTTCTAGAGATAACCTATGACATGTATCATAGAGGTGATATGGATAGTGGGAATAGTAGTTGTTTTAAAAGGTTCATTTATTGGTCTTAACTGACCAACCTTGAACATAGGTATCATAACGGTATCATGATTATCATTACATTTCATAAAATCACACTCTATAAACATATCGTCACATAATTTAGAATCACTACATGTCATAAGACTTTCATCATTTTTTATCTCTAAAGAAAGATTAGTATTTGAATCACATTATATTTAAATAGAAGATAAATTTTAATATTATATTTCAAGAGAAGAGACAAAACTATCACATTGATTTTCAATATTTTTTACTTGAGGGGAAGAGAGATAAATTGTTTTTTCCTTTATTTTAATTACATCACCTTGTATTTTAAGGGAATGAGAAGTCATAACAAACACATTAATATACTTTTTAATTTTAGGATAAGGGAAAGATATTATAATTTGTTTTGTAACAATAACATTATTTTGTATTTTAAGAGAGGAGGAAGAAATTTTAGGAATAATTTTGAAAGGAGAACTATTAATTTGAAACATAGGCACACACACATTTTTATGTGAGTACAAGTATCATGATAAGTATACATATAATTACAAGGTTAAGAATCATGAACATTTGAATTAAAACATGGTACTATTGAATGTTCCTCAATATGTGGATTACTATAGATATTAGAAAATGCATGGGGTAATTCATTATTTGCCTCTTGTGCTAGTGAATAATTACTAGAGTAATGAAAATAAAAAGTGGGGGAACCAGGGTTTTCTAGTTTAGAATTAACATATTCATTCCCTTGTTAACTATATCCATCACTAGAATACCAACCCTTTTATTATCATAACCGGAATCATAACCACATTCATAATCATAATCATAATCATGATAATTTACTTCATAATCATTGTTGTCATTCACCCAGTTAGCATAACCATAGTCATAATAATAATCATGCTAATTTACTTCATAATAATTTTATTCATTCACCCAATTAGAATTATTAATCACAAGTTTGATTATTAGTCCATTAATTTTTTGTAAGAGTAATGCATGGCATGAGTAGAAGTACGTATGAAATCGATATCAAATATAAATTCCAAAGGGTGAGGGTTATTAGGGGTTTTAAATTAAGTATTCATTTTGAAATTGTAAACCCTAAAATAAAAAGGAGTGAAAACACAAAAAATAATCCTAAGAGACAATCAAACATTAAAATATGAGGTTTTAAGAGATACAAACCCTAGGCTTGAGGTCACACATAAAATGGGAAATCAAAAATTATATCTACACAATAAATCTAAATACAAAAATATGAAACCCTAGTGACAAAAGGAATGAAACCCAAAGGGGACTTAGGGTTTTCCACAGTTCATGAATAAGTTTTACCCTATTTGTGTTAATTAAATATAGATAAGATAGGAATTAATTGAAATAGTTTAGATTATAACACATAAATATAACCACACAAAATAAATATTGTTGAATAATTATAACATATACTAAATATGGAATAAATGAAGCAATAAAGGGATATAGAGATCTTAGCTTATTTTTGGGACTGTTATGTGATTTTATTCTATTGATCTCCATTAAGGGTCCTTTAATTGCTTGTGTGAATGATTAAACATGTGAATGATTATAATTGTGCACTAGAGACAACCATAGTCCATGGTTGTTATTATTAAGATGACATGTTCCAAATTTGATGATCTTGTTTGAGATGATATAGACCTATTTTTGCCATCTAAATTGGTGTGACTATTTCAATAAGTTCATTTTATTTGTTCACTCACTATATACCTACATATAAACTCCTTTATTCTTTTTCATTTGTTTAAACCTTAACTCTTGAATTTTTTATTAGAAAACACAATAAAAGGGTTGATATTTTGGGTTAGAATAACCTCAACCAATTCTTATTAACCAACTAAGCATTGTCTACATTTCCACTACTCTGAATAGGGTTCAAAGTACATGTAGTTATCCCTTTAACATGCACGTGTGCTAAACCATATGGATGAAATACTTTATGCTATTTTGCCTAGGATCCACCTTGGTATAAATATGAATAATAGAATTTGACCTTAGAATGATTCAAATTTTACAATAAATAGTGAGTTAGGAATAGAATGCACTTGGTATGTAAGATTTGAAATAATGATTACTCATCCTAAATGCCTTCAAGGGGATTTGTATATATATAATTCTAAAATTTAAATTATAGAATTAATGGCCTATAAAATTTAACCTAGATATGTTCAAAAATGTAAAACTAAAGGTTAATAATGGACATGTGTCAAAAATAATTTGAAAGATGATTTTATTTATTCTGTACAATACTATCCCCAACTGATGGAATCATCCATAAGCATTAGAAAATGAAAATGAAAATACAATAGGACCATGGATCCCTATGATGTAGTGAATAAAGCTAAAATGGTAAAACAAAATGGTACTTAATAAAACCAAGTCAAAAAGTTGTTAAGAGATTAAGACAAATGCGCTAATAAGTTCCTAATTTATAAAGGGTGGATAGATGCAAAGTCACATAAAATCATGATGTAAACAAGGCTTGTACCAATTTTGGGTATCTAAAAGTAAAGACCTAATCTTAATTATTAATTGTAAAATTAGAGAGAATAGGGAAATTGATGCAGATTTTCCTTGGTATTAGTCTCAACTTAGGCTTCTTGACCAATCTCTCTCAAATCTTCAAGCTTCCTACTAGCCCTTTTTAGACTGTATAATGACTTTTAAAACAAAATTAAAATTAGTTGTGAGATTAAAAAGGTATATTATTATTTTTAATATTAAGATACACTTGTGTATCAAATTTAAATGTCTAACTCCTTTCTCAGACCCACTTTCCTTCTTTAGGCCTACTCAATTAGGCCTCTTCTAGCACAAATATGGCACAGTCACCAAGAAAAAGTCATACTTGGCATTCAATAACAACCTAAAATTGTGATATTTAGTTAGATCACATGAATTATGACTACACTATAAATTTTTGATGGTTGGAACAAAAGTTATGAGTGAAACCCTATTTTAGGGCTTATTCTACCCTACATAGACCCGAGACTACAAATACATGGTTTGAGAGAGTTTATAATGGTTTAAAAGGACTATAAAAGATTACATGGGTATATATCAACCTTGATCAATTCATATAAGCATCATATTCCCCTTACCAATCCACTGTTACTAGTTTTGAACTTAAAAATGCCTTGACTGTGTAAAGAAAAGGATGAACTACAGGGTTGTGTTCCTGTAGGGTAAACAAAAGAGAATAATATGAAAAATAAAGTTTTAGAGAACCTAAAACACATTAAAAGGACTTAAAAAGACAATATAAATCTATTTAATATCGAATCACTGATCATTTCTTTACATTGGATAAGTACACAATCCATTCATATAATGCATGCTACAAGAAACATGGGTCTGTCATATAGATGTCTATGAATCAGAAGGTTTATTTGTTATTTTTAGAACTTATAGCCTCAAAAAATTACAACCCCACATTTATTAACATTTTTAATAATTTTACAACCTTGTTTATTCTCCAAAACTAAAGTACACAGTCTGCAAGAGAGCAATTCACACCAAAACAAGGTATGCAAGTCTGTAAGTAATATTTCTATAAGTTTTTGTGTTACAATCAACATAAATATCTCAAAAAAAAATTTAATAATCTTAAAAAATATAATATCAAGGAATACACATATTCATACAATATTTACCAACCATTTGTCTGTGTAAATACAAAACATAAGGACATAATATTATTTTCATCATCAAACAAAAAAATTTACTCCAAGATAATTTCTTTTAGCAAGTTTGAATTCTGATTTTATTTCATTAATCATTTCCATTGTATTTATTGAATGTAATACCCAGTTACAAATACTAAAAATTAACTCTTATACCTCCTAGAATGATGCATAACTAATTCTTGAATCTTTCCCTTAGAGAGGTCTCTTGTTACATTACATTATGTCTTGATTTTTACTCAATATGAAATGTCTGAAACATAACAATAGATTCATGAAAATTTTGTGAACCTATTATAGTATAAAAACACTTATAAATGTTTAATACATCTTTACACCTTTAAAAACACAAAAAATTCCTTAGAAAAGGCTTAACAAGATTCAAATTTTTAAAAAGAGTTTTTGGCAGGAAAAGCCATAATTCAAATTTATTGCACCTTAAGACTACCTAGACTCCACATTATGACTACTCAAGACATATAATATCTATGAGACACTCAATAAATTACTTTAAGACAAAATTGATTCATCTTTGGGGTCCTTATAGGATGCCCCTACATCATACTACCAAGATAAAAAATGTTTGCCATAGGTATTTGTTGATGCACTTGGTGTATGCTCATGTCTAATTGCAATGAACCTCCTTATATAAGATATCTAATTATAATTTCCTCTCATAGAGATGAACATGTTATTGGGCCCCACAATTAGGCTTTATTTGATTCATCTTCTTGAGTGGTATACCTGCACTTAAAACAAAATTGTTAAGAAAAACATATTTGCTATCATCTTCTGCTTGCCTTGAAGGTGTATACCACTCTTCCACCCCTATAAATTGATCCACCTCCTTGTTATTTCCATGATTAATTTTTTCTAAAAATATGTAGTATTATTACTTAATCAATAATTCTTATTCTATCCACTTCACCTCATGTACAACATTTTTTTGGTCCTTACATGCCATGTGTTTGTGTAAACTCTTGATTTGCTATTATATATCTCCAATATGATTGCTCTCTATTTATTGTATATGAAAGGAATATGTGTTCACTCTCAATATCTTATTTCCTTTATTTGTCACTCTTATATGGTTATCTTGTAAGTCACTTGACTATTTTTCATGGGCCTGTTGCATATTACCCAACTCATTAACATTCCTTTCTTGTTCAAGACTCTCTTTCAATCATTTGAGTTTGTATACCATTAATTTTATGAAATCAAAACTTTAAATCATTGTCAAATTATAAGATAAACTTGTAAAAAACTTATTTACATACTCACTTGAAAAAATTTTATTTGGCAAAGGTAATTCCATCTCACCTTTGGCTACCACAGTCACCTTGGGTTTTTCATTAATCTTTGCATGTTCAACCTAATATACCAATTCCTTATGACCTATAATAAATAATTTAGAGTAGACAAAAATAACCTGATCATCCTTATTCAAAGGGAATAATGTATGTTTGTTTCCCTTGTGTTTAAATGAATAAGTGTTCCTCACCCCATCATGACTAGTTGACCTATCAAACTACCAAAGCCTTCTTAGAAGTACATGAAAAACATCCATTGGAATGATATCACACATGACCTAATATTTATAAGTACCAATATAAAAATCCAAAAAGTATTATTCATTGACAAGAAAATTATGACCCTTTTGAAGCCAAGAAACTTTGTAAAGTGTAGGGTCTGGTAATATTTTGGGGCCAAGATTACTTACCATTTTATTTGAGACTAAATTATCTATACTCCTTGAATTTATGATCATATTAAAAAATTTACCATGGGACTTACATGTTATTCTTAAGAATGTCTTCCATTGTGTAGGTTCTTTTTCCTTTAGTGGCTTAAGAAATATCCTCCTCATTAAGAGTGACTCTCCTTTTTCAAGTTCTTCTAGGTGTGAAGTAGATCCAACACTTTCTTCCTCTATAGGCTGCACCACTTGATTTCTACTCTCTCTTCTATGAGTTCTTTCTTGCTACTCCTCAAGACACTCCCAATGTCTATTCCTTGTATACTTGTTGCATTTGAAGTACTTGCCTATGAATCCACTAGTCCCTCTTCCTCTAGATTAGTCTCCACCTCTATAATATCGAATTATACCCCTAAAACCACCTCTTGGTTGTGTCTCATGACTTTTTGAACTAATTTCACCATCCTCATAGGTTTGATATGCATTCTTTCTTTCATACTCTTCTCTTGCATGCTATGTATGCCTTCTTATCAACTTTTCCTTAGATCTCAAGGCTTCTTGATAAGCTTGTTCTACTATTTTCAAAGTCAAAATGTTGATCACATCTTTAATAGAGAACTTAAGGCCATTTAGGTACCTTTCTACCTTTCCATTATCCTCTTCCAAGTGGCTTGTTCTAATAGTTAACCTATGGAATTATTATATATACTCTTTCACTAAATGCTCCTTTTATCTAATATTTTTCAATCACCTAAACAAGTGAGTGTGGTAGTCATTGGGCATAAACTTTCCCTTCATCTTCATCTTCATCACCATCCCATCCCATGACTAGATCTTTGACTTACCTCTTTTTCTTCTCTCTTCCTAGATTCCATCCCACCATAAAGAAGCATGTCCTTTCAATATTATTATTGAAAAATTGAATTTATTGGTGTCATCCATCTCTTAATACTTAAAATATTTATTTATATATGCAATCCAATCCACCAATTCATCCACATTGAGATTGCATTCATACATTGGCACATCTAACTATGGTTTTGAGCCCATTTTCATCATGGCCTTGATCAATCTTTCTTCCATTTTGTATTCTCTTTATTATTCATCTTATACTCTAGGATCTTCTTCTATATCTCTCTCATCTTCAGCAATAACCCTTTTCCTTTGGTCTATCTCCATGGATTCCATCCTTGCCTTCATTTTTCTCATCTCTATGACCATATTTGTCATGGTCTGTTGCATTCTCTAAGCCATAGTAGGTTGTCTTGGTCTCCTAGCTACCATCTTATCTTCCTTAGTATGCTTAGCTTATCCTTTGACCTAACCTACTTTGATACCAAAATGATGTAGAGTTTCCTTGGTATTAGTCTCAACTTAGAATTATTGACCAATCTCTCTCAGCTCTTCAAGCTTCCTACTAGCCTTTTTTAGATTGTATAATGATTTGTACAACAAAATTAAAATTAGTTGTGAGATTCCAAATGTATATTATTATTTACTCTATTAATATACACTTGTGTATAAAATTTTAAGGTCTAACTCCTTTCCCAGACCCACTTTCCTTCTTTAGGCTTCTTCTAGGATAAATATGGCATAATCACAAAAAAAAGTCATAATGGGCATTCTGTACCAACCTAAAACTATGATATTCAGTTAGATAACATGAATTATGAATATATTATAAATTTTTGTCAAAATTTGATGGTTGGAACAAAAGTTATGAGTGAAACCCTATTTTAGGGCTTGTTCTACCCTACACAAACCTGAGACTGCAAATAAATGGTTTGAGAGTGTTTATAATGGTTTCAAAGGACTATAAAATATTCAAAATTTCTAAATAAACCTTAATAAAGTATTATAAGCATTATATTCCCCTTACTAATCCACTATTACCAGTTTTGAACTTAAAAATGCCTTGAATGTGTAAAAAAAAGGATGAACTACAGGTTTGTGTCCTTGTAGAGTAAACAAAAGACAATACTATGAGAAATAAAGTTTCAAATAACCTCTAAACACATTCAAAATACTTACCAAGACACTCTAAAACTCTTATAAATTAATTCATTGATTATTTATTTACATGGGACAAGTACAAAATCCATTCATGTAATGCATACTATAAGAAACATGGGTCTATCATATAGATGTCTATGAATCAAAAGGTTTATTTGTTATTTTTAGAACTTATAACCTCCAAAAATGAAAAAAACTACCTTTATGAATGTTTTAAATAATTTTCCAACCATTTTTATTCTCCAAAATTGAAGTACATAGTCTGCAAGAGAGCAATTCACACCAAAACATGGTATACAAGTTTGCAAGTAATCTTTCTATAAGTTTTTGTGTTCCAATAAACATACATATCTCAAAAAAAACTATAATAATCTTAAAAAATATCCTATCAAGGAATAAACATCCTCACATAATCTTTACCAACCACTTCTCTATGAAAATACATAACATAAGGACATAAAATATTGTTTCCATCATCAAACACATAAAATTACTTCAAGATAATTTTTTTCAACAAGTTTGAATTCTGATCTTATTTCATTCATCATTACACTTATATTAATATAATGTAAACTACCTAGTTAATACTAATAAAAACTAACTCTTATACCTCCTAGAATGATGCATAACTAATTCTTGAATCTTTCCCTCGGAGAGGTCTCTTGTTACATTACATTATGTCTTGATTTTTACTTAGTATGAAATGGCTAAAACATAAAAATAGATTCATGACCACATTATGAACCTCATATAGTATCAAAACCCTTAAAATGTTTAATACATCTTGCCACCTTCACAAATACATAAAAGTCCTTAGAAAAAGCCTTAACAAGATTCAAATTTTCAAAAAGAGTTTTTGGTGGGAAAAGCCATAATTCAAATTTCTTGCACCTTAAGACTACCTAGACTCCATGCTATGACTAATCAAGACCTTTAATATCTATGAGACACTCACTAAACTACTTTAATACAAAAATGAGTAAACTTTGGGGTCCTTATAGGATGCCCCTACATCAACAATCATCTTAAATGTGAAAATATTTGAGTATGATTGATAAGTGCTTGCTTACTTTGATAATGTATCTATACCTATTTTGTATATATAAGATATTTTTTGATACTTTCTCACACAAATGAAATGTGAAATGTATGTGTTAACCTATATGGATGATTTGAATTTGAAATTTTACTGTTACTTGGCATGGGATGAAACTGTCACACTTAGATGCTACCATCATATAGTACATTCTGAGTTTGACATTATTGTATAGGATATAGGAACACTAATTTGATGATATGGAGATGTTTGGGTAAGATAGACAACTAGTTTGACATATTTATTATAAGTGACTGAGAGAAACTTGGGAAGGGTAGACCCATATAAGGCATGAGGATGTGAGATAATGATGGAGGAGAGTCATGTTTATATGCACAAGTCATGTAGGGTGAAGGGGTGAAGGTAAATGAAAATTAACATTACCAAGTATCAATTACTAGATTATAGTGTTTATGATAATCTAGATCATTTAATAATTAAAATTTAAAAGAGAAGGGGCAAATACACTTGTGTGTGTGCAAACCAAGTTGTCATGTAAACTCATTGGAGAATGTCATGGGGTGATTATTCCCTAGGGAAATTCCACTATTAAACCATAGGTTGAGAATATAAATGTGTCAACCCCCATTGGAAATAAATAATCATTAATTAAAGGGTGTAGAAGTCCTCCATCATACTACTCAAAATATCATCATAACTTTCTTTGTGGAGTCTTGTACAAGGCTCGTATAAAAATACAAAGCCATGTGGTAGACTCATATGCAAATTTAGAACCCTAAATTAGGTTTATATGCATAATACAACTCTAAATCAACCATTTCATATATATTTTATATTAAAATTTCTTATATAGTACCATTATTCTTGTAGAAACCTAATAATGGACACCTTAGTGTTGATTTTAACCTATCATCACCCTATTCACTAGACCACACTAATTTCATCCAAAACCTAATTATACCATCCATGATAAACCCTAATCTGATCATCATTATAATTATAATCCCATCATATATTAACATCCCTATCCTAACCCATCACTATTCATCACCCCCTAACCAATTAGTCAATTCCATCTTGGCCATGTCAATCCCACTAGTTTCATCCCACATAATGTTAGTTAATTAATCAATGTTAATTATCTAATCCATCCTTAATAATAAATTACATTCACATCCAAATATATATAATTTCATAAATAAATAAAATATAAAATCCTCATATAAACCATCCATCATGACATCATCTAATACCCCCAAATCCCTATGTAATCTCATTTCTAAATCCCAAAGTATTACACCAAATTCATTTACCCCAAATCCAAGGCAATCAACCAAATCCCAATGCTAATCAATCATCAAATCCCAAGGGAATCCCATGCCGTCCAAAACTCCCTCATTTAATGAATAAGTTGACTCATCTTCAAACCTTGATCTTGGATCAAGGTCAATGGTCCACATTCATCCATAAAATATAAATTGAAACACACCCCTCACCTTCTAACAAGTCTAATTTTCCTAATGAAGTTCTATCAAATTGGAAATCAAGTCACTTTCAATAATCAAATTATATCAAGTCATCAATTCATCCTACAATAGGATATGTTATTTGTATCCTTGTGTGTGGTTTATTGAGCACCCACATCCATCTACACATCAAGGAGCACATCAAAAAAATGAAGGAGGATCTTTCATCCTAGTAGGGGAAGGTAATGTTTCCTCATTCTTCTTTCTTGCTATAATTGGAGGTATCCTACATGTGTTATATGTAGGAATTTAAGCTTTGTTTGATTTTTTATTGATTTTTTCACTAAAACTTGTCATGGGTATACATTTTAAATTGCCCAATGAGACCAAACAATCCTAAAATATTTCACATTTTTTATTTTCTAGGTGTCTTAAGCTTGGTTGGTCATTTTTAATGAGATAATTATGTCAATTTAAAGTCAAATTCATTATTTTTAGCTTCAAATTTAAATTCCTAGACCTATGTCATCTACATCCTATAAAATAACATATGTACCCTGTGTAACATCATCTATATATCTCAGGTTAATGTTTACACTTCTTAAATATTTTATATATTATGTATAACACATTTTATTCACTTATAAATCATATATGTTTTTCATAATGTCTTTTTTTTCTATACTTATGATTTCCATTTCTATCTAATTATCTAATTTATGTGTCCTTCTAACATAGATGTCACATCATTTATTCTCCTTGTAGTGTTTACATCCTATAAAACATAATATACATGTCTCTATTCAATTTCTACACCCAAATTTTCTATCTATTATATTCTACTATCTTCATAGATGATGCATCATCTACATGCCTTGTAGTGCCTATGCATCTCATGTCAATGTCTACACCATACTAAATGGCACCAGTGATTTTAAGGCTAAAAATTACTATTTTAGGAACATGCATGCCAAATACATTTTAAATAAACTAATAATAGATTTATTTTAGGTTTCATAGTCAAAGATCAATTATCAAAACCCCAAACATACACATTTAAAAAATTCAAGCTATAAGTAATCATGTTTATTTGATTATCTTTCACTTAGATTTTTCTTGTGTATTCTTGTAGACTAAGGTTGTGTATGTTCTTATATAATATTTTAAGGTGATCTTGGGAATCATAAATGACCTAGGCATTTGGGTCTAATCTTGGTTGCAAGTTACCTATGCTCTTCCCTTGCATCGCAAGGTGAACTTGGGAATTAGAAACAACTTGTACCCTTATTTTATATTTTTAGGGTCTGGTGACTAGAATTTCATCACCCATTATTGAGACAAACCTTATGTTATGGTGGACTAAAGTTATTAGGTAAATTTCATTATTGGTGAAGTGGTCATTCATTTTATTAATACTATGGAGTGAGGGGGTTTCATCCTCTAATACCTAGGCCCTAGACAACACCTTTGCATCATGGACTTGGACCTCATCATCCCAAAAGGTATATAAAGGGTGTACCTATATTAGTCTATTCAACATGCCAAAATACCTTTTAGTCTTATATTGAGTAGTGGTGTAGGGAATATAATATTCCACAAGATTAGCCATCACATACCTTTTAGGGTATTATTGGTTTGCCACTACTTGATTACATACCTACTTGAATAATATAGGTTTTACTTGGTGCTTTGATTGTTACCTTTATGTGTGATCTATTTGAAATCCAATCCAATAACATATAAAACAAATAATAATGGTCCTTTCAGTTCATATTCATTACATCCTAATAATAATGATAGATTTAATACACAAACAAATCTCCTATCCACCTGTTACAATCCCCATCATGATACCCCCCATCAAAACCATAAAGGAAATCCTATTCTAGCACCCCAATTTTGAAATCAAAATATACTTGATGAAATATAAAAACTTATTTAATAGGTTATGAACTTAGCATACCTTATCAAACCACCATCACCTAATCAATACTATGATAATCAACCCCATATAAATTCCACTAACCATCCAACCTCTGAGCCACATTAATCCAATAACCAAAAATCTAACATTTCATGACCTAACCATCAACCACCCCATACTATTCCAAATTTTAAGCCATTTAAGCTACATTTTCTTAAGTATTGGAAGGAATGGGATGAGAAAAAATACTTAAAGTGATAATCCCATAAATGCTAAGTGGGTGATCAACCATTTATCAATAAATTCCCCACCAATCAAGCCCTAGAGCCACCACTATCTATTCACACCCTATCAACACCCTTCTGATAAACATCATGGACTAAAAAATCAAGTGCATCTATGTCAAAAAATCACTAGCTAGGGGTATGTGAAGACCCATTTCTAAATCATGATCAAGCTCTTCCACTTTCAAATTAAGGTCATGACCACTTCCAATATTTGATGAACCCATTGTTGACCAAAAAATATTTGATGACCATGGCCTACCACCCATATTTGTTGAGCCCATCATTGATCTAATACCCATATTTGATCAACTTCCTATCTTTGAAAAACCCAAATTTTGTCAAACCATATTTGACCAACCCATCTTAGACCAATCCATCTTTAACCCACAAGACACACTCCAAATATTTAAACAACATGACCTAATTCAAATATTTGATCCACCTGCTCCTGAACAACATGTCATACCATCTATTGAACCATCATTCCTCTCTCATGACATATTAAAGTCTCCATCACCAACACTACATGCCTCAAGTGACCAAGTTAATTATAGATAGAAAATTCATAAATGCCTTACATGTGGACATGTCCATCTTAAATAATAAATCAACATCAATGTTTTATTAGTTAGATAAAACTTCATTTTTCAAATCTAGCCTCCTCACAAAATAGGAAATCAATAGTAATAACCACTCATGGTTACATGAGGACAACCTCATGAATTGTTTCCAAAGTAAAAAATATACCATCATGAATAAAATATGTAAAACCATGAATTAAAAAAGTAAAGGCCTTGACATCCATGTGTAAGGAATCATATAAACTATCCATATCTATATTGAAAAAGCACTTGTGACATCAAATACAAACTGTATGTAATGTAATGTGAAAATCTCTATGATACTTCCATGTTTCTAAGGGGGATTCACCCAACATTGTGATAGGATCCTTTCATAATCCTTATAAAGATCATGTTGCCACCAGTCCTTTCATCAACACCACTACTCCTTTTCACTATATGGACATTCAATCTCTCACTCCCATTGATTATGATTGATAGAATCACATACCTTCACCCTTATTTCATAATAATAAATAAATATTAGAATTCATGACCAATATCCTACCAAAAGATCATAAAATAAGTTTCAAATTCAACCTAGATACCTCAACATATTTTGAGGAATAGGACAAGTTCCTCAATCAAAATCTCCTAGTGATAACCTCTTTGAGTCGCTTTTAGAGGAAAAAAATGAAAAAAAAAGCCAAAATAAATAATAATAATAATAATAATAATAATAAAAGAGAGAAATAATTGTCCATAGGTGAAAACCATTTCTATGGCACCTTAGATAAGTACCATGGAAAAAACTAGTCTTTGACATCATGTGTAAATAGATTATCTACAAGTACCCTACCCTTGGATTAAAAATACACTCTATCCATCTAAATGTCCTTTTCCATCCCCATATATATCCACTATTCTTCCCATTTGGACCTTCACAAGGAGGTGAAAGAGGTCTTGAAACCTATTTTTGGAACATCTTAACACATCCATAGATTGGTGGTTCGATGACTATATGCATTTATTCTTATGCAACATGGTCCTTGGATATCCATCACCACCATCATCGACATTTCTAATCCTCTATATCCATACCTAATCATCCTTAATCCCTTCCTATCCATTCCTATTTATCCCTAATATATTCATTTCCATCTTTAATCATTCTTAATCCATCTATATTCATTATTATTTGTCCCTAAACATCATCTTGAATCAATTACATCCATTACCACTCCCTTCTACGATGTTGGAACAAGTGTTCCCTTTACTGGTACCCTAATCACTCCATCAATCCTTGTCATACCTTGTCACCTTGACATCATACTGAATCCCTTCAATTCATTAATCCTTCTATCCCTATTGATATAACATGTTTACCCTTTGTTAGTATCCCTTGTACATACATAAATACAAAAAATATAAAAACATTTAGAAAATCCAAAAAATCCTAAAAACTAGAAAATAAAAGAAATAAAAAAATCATAAAATTAGAAAATAAAAAGAGATAAAACCCTAAAATACAATTTTTTTTATCTTATCCATACTCAATCTCAAATCCTCGATCACTTTTTCACCATCATTCTAACCTTCATTGGGATACATCTTTCCCAATCCAATTCCCTTGCATACATCATTGCATGGGGCACCATCTAATTATCAGTATCACTGAGCTTTCACACTTGGATTTTTACTTGATTATTACTTCTGGTTTTGATTTTGTTTGTGTTTTTTTGATTATTTGTCTATTTTTATCATTTATTTACATGTTTTGTATATGTTCCAATCCATTGGCATATGACAACAATGACATCAGGGTTTTTCCATATCATGGTGCATCTTATTATATACCATATCAAAAATAAGGTTGATTAAATAGTTGGAACCATACAAAAGAATAATATAATGTCCTTATCATCATGTGTCACCATCAACATCCATGACAAAATTTCTTCTAACTACCCATCAAATAATGGTCCATATCTAATAATTATCCTTGTAGCTTAAGTGTACAAACATCAATTTTCCACATTATCTATTCTATCTAATTCTATCCAATATCATATAATCCACATACAATCCAATCTAATACACATCTAATATAATCCAATCTAATATACACTATATCCATATCCAATCCAATCCAACATAATCTAGTTTGATTATAACATGAATATAAATCCATTATACTTATGGGCATCCTTGTGTGCCCATTTTTTTGGTAGCTTATTCACTCTATGAAAAGCCTTTTAACATCCATTAAATCATCAATTAATGTGATCATCATATCATCAATCCATGAAATTGATTAAAACCTTAAAATTATGCTTAATCATCTAAACCAATCAATTACATTAGTTAGTAGAAATCAATCCATATCAAGTTCACAAATTCATCAAGATATATCATTAAAAAATATACCTCATTACATACATAATTGTTTGAATAAAATAAATATTTACAATTTATCATGATACATTATTCCTAATTTTCTCCCTCACATATATTTTTGCTTGGGGTAAATCATCAATAATCAAAACATGCAAACCTTGGCTCAAGTGAGGTAATCACATCACATCCTTAAAATCACTTATATGCATCATCATCCTTATATCAAATTAATTATTATATAACATAACCCCTCGTATTTTATCCCATCCTATTATTTAGAGATCCTATCTTTGTCCTACAACCATACATGCATTTTCGAGGGGGCATCATCCTTAACTAACTCATCACCCTTCTTTTCATCCATTCAACCTTCATCACCTCCCATTAGGGGAATTCATGTGATATTTTTTTTACAAAATCCATTACATGGTAATCCTTATATATCTACCTTTCCTCTTCTTCATTATTTGCAATATTGTTACTTATTTTAGTCGAAGCACCCTTTCATAGAGGGAAAAAATGCAGAAACCTAAAAATAGGCACCTCAGTGTCAATTTTAACTTCTCATCATCCTATTCATTATATCACATTAATTTCATCCAAAACCCTAATTTTACCATCCATTCCAAACCCTAATCTGATCATCATTCTAATCCTAATCTAATTTTTGATTAACATCCATAGCCTAACCCATCACTATTCATCACCGCCACCTCAACCAATTAATCTATTAGATCTTGGCCTTGCCAATCCCATCAAATTCATCCCATATCATGTTAGTTAATTAACCTATGTTAATTATCTAGACCATCCCTAATAATAAATTCCATGCATATATAAATATGCATAATTTCATAAATAAATAAAATCTAAAATCCTCACATCAACCACCATCATGACATCCATCAATCCCCATAAATCCCCTTTCAATCTCATATTCAAATACCAATGTATTACACCAAATCTAATCACCCCAAATCAAATGAAACCAACCAAATGCCAATAATAATCAACCATCAAATCCTAAGTAAATCCTATGCCTTCCCAACCTCACTCATTTAATGAGGTAGTTGACTCATCATCAACCCTTGATCTTTGATCAACATTAATGGTCCACATTCATACATAACATCTATAAATTGACACAAACTCCTCCCATTGTCATCAATCTAGTTGTGCCTATCCATATATTTTCAATATCAAGATAAAATGTTAATAATCATAACCATATAAATCATCAAAATCACTTATTTAAAAATGGGAGGTGCTACCCATTTGATCACATGTTTTACACAACAAAAAAATACATACACAAATAAATTGAGCAACATACAGTCATCAAGAGGGTCACTTTATCCTTTTGGTTGGTGAAGTTATCACTTCTAGCCCCCTCTTTTCTCATGTAGTTATTCATTGCAAATTTTTTTAGCATAGGAATTATGATTTTGATTGATTTCCAACATTGGTGCTTTACTAACAGTTTGTTTTGTGTATACATTTTCATCCTTAACTAGCTCATCACCCTTCCTTTCATCCATTCTACCTTCATGACCTCCCACTAGGGGAATTCATGTGCTCATTTTTTTGGATTATACAAAATATGTTACATGGGCATCCTTATGCACACACATTTACTCTTATATATTATTTGTAATATCTCTACTTATTTTAGTCATAATTCCCTTTCAAAGAGGGGAAAATGTAGATATATTAAATTGGATACCTCAATGTCTATTTTAATTATCATCACCCTAATCACTAGACTATACTAATTTCATCTAAAAACCTAATTATACCATCCATGCCAAACCTTAATATAATCATCATTATAATCCTAATTTTATCATTGACAAACATCCCTATCCTAACCCATCACTAATAATCATCCCCCAACCAATTAATCAATTCCATATTGGTCTTTCCAATCCCACCAAAGTCATCCCACATCATGGTAATTAGTTAACTTATGTTAATTATCTAACCTATCCATAATAATAAATTCTATGTACATCCAAATATCCATAATTTCATAAATAAATAAAATATGAAATCTTCACAATAACCCACCATCATGACATCATCCAATCCCCCCAAATCCCCATGAAATCTCATCTCTAGATCCCAAAGTCTTACACCAAATCTAATCACCCTAAATCTAATGTAATCAGCCAAATCCTAATGCCAATCAATACTCACATACTTACATAATCCCATGTCTTCACAACCTTTATAATCCAATGAGGAAGTTGACTCATCATAAACCCTTATCTTGGATTAATATTAATGTTCCACATTCATCTAGTAAATATATAAATTGACACACATCCCTCACTTTCTAAGAAGTCTAATTTGCCTAATTAAGTTCCATCAAATTTTAAATCAAATCATCTTTCAATAATCAAATTGAATCAAACTGTAAATACAACTTATAATGGGACATGTTAACCATACCATTTTTCATAGTCTATTGAGCACCCACATCCATCTACACATCAAGAAACAAATCGACAAATTAAAGGAAGAGATTTCATATTGGTAGGTGAAGGAAATTTTTTCTTGTTCCTCTTTCATACTCCAATAAAAGGTACTTTTCATGTGTTAGATGTATTAATTTGATCTTTTTTTTGAGTTTATATTGTGTTTTACACTAACACTTGTCATGTGTATATAATTCCCCATCAAAACATATCATTAAAAAAGTGTGTATGCATGATCAATGTATATGCCCCTTATTTGATGTACCTAAATATGATATATAATTCCATAATATGTATACATATCTAATAAATATGATCCGTATAATAATTATACCCAATTTATCCCATGTAATTTTCCCCATAATTTCATAAAATATATAAAATGTCCTATAAAATTCTCAACATATGCACCACATTTATGTTAATATTTCAAATCTACCCCAATATGAAACACATTCTATTTCATCTAAAACATGTGATCTATCCAAAAATTTGAACCATATATCAAGGACTAAATATCTATGATAATCCCACAAGTATGCCTCTCTTTTGAGGTTAGGGATGTAGCCTACAAATCACTCATCTCAAAAGAAAATAGTTATACTCATCATGTTAAATAAAAAAAGTTATTATATGAAACATGTGTGCTAATATGATTTTATTATGCCATCATATAAATATTTTATCATTCATAGACATATGAAACATGTAATCCAAGGAATAAAAATGTCATGTCAAGTAGATATAGCTATGAGACATGTAATAGTAAGAAAATATGTAATATGTCACACATAAGCTGATGCATGATAATGATCATGGAATTGCATACAATAGAATAATAAATTATATAAATCCCAATAGCAAAAGATCAATAACCATGTAGTTATGCATACACATATGCACACAATTTCATGATCATGATGCACACAAGCATTCAAGACATGACATGGAAAAATATTAAAGGATCCTTTAAATTACATGACGTTACAACAAAAAATCATTATACACATAGAAATGGGAAAGAAAATAATGTAATAGTTATCTGTAACCACATATATAACACATAATGTATCACAATCATAAGTATTTAATTAATGTAACATAAGTCAATAGTCAGACGTAGAACACTCAATGTAATGATCATCAACTATCATACATAGAACACACATCCATGAGAACATAATGTTTATAGATTATAGTCACATAATGAACACACAATGTAACCACATAGGAACACACATGAATTGTCACACAACATAGCACATAGAACAAGTATCACTAGTCTACACAATCACTCAATGTCATCATCACATAGAATAAACTACCATATCTATAGAGAATAACACACTAAGGATTATTGTTGAAAATTAAACACCAGGATTACTATTATCACAAATTTTTTCACCCTAGGATAAAGCTGTTTAGACCTCTCAAAATTTGTTTAAACATGGAATTACCCCTAGAAATGTGGGCTGTCTACAGAAGGGGTAAACCTCTAGATTGAAGGGATAAATCCCATTGATGAATCACTTAGGCTCACTTTCACTACTTTATTGCTTTGAAAATGGGGAGAAAGAACTGAAATAAACCTAACTATAGTAGTGATTCACCAAACTTTGTTGACCATTACCACTTATTACATAATGCACTAAGACCTAAGATAATATGAACATACACACAACTTAGATTGAACCTATTGAATCAATATTTTGTAGAAGGGTACAAAATTGCAAGGCTAGGAGGGAAGAATAATTCCACTTAAAAACCCACAAGTTACCATTTATGACACCAACTATAACCTATCAAAAAGAAATAACCACATGAGGTAAAATAAATAGGACACAAATAAGGTGACATACATCTACACATGATGAGATCAATAATTTAGAGATCTATCACTACATGTAGTCAAAAAATGCTATTTTATTGATCAAAGGTAGAAAAAATGGGTAGGTCTTCTCCATATCCAGGTGGAGGAGACCAACTTAGCCAAAAGTGGCCCAATATATAGAGAATGGTGGAGAGAAGTGAGGTAGAAGAAGATTGACAAGTGGTAATAAGAGTTAAAAAAATAATATGAATTATTGAATAGTCTAATAAACCTCCAAGGCCATGTGTCTCACTCCTGAAGTAGCTTCAACCTTCCAAGTGGTGTGGGGGTTATAATTTGCCTTTGACACCTAGACTAACTCCTTAGAAACTACCCTTTTTTACATGAAAGGAGTGAAAAATAGAAATTAAAAACATTAATTAGACTTGAAATGATATGAAACAAATCATTAAACATTTTACATTCCTTAAGAAACCCCTCTAACTTTCCATTCCATCAATTATATGCATAGGTGTCTTGTAACTCTTTATTTCCCACACCTAATTTGGTCCAAGTGACCTAAAAATCTAGTGCATATTACTGAACTCATCTAAATAAGATTAATGGTTTTAAAATATGTTATCAAGATTGAAACACACCATTGTGGTTCTTGGACCAACTCCTAAGAACTCATTTTGCTCCTTAAGCCTTCACTAGGCCTAGTTTCCTTGTAGCCTTTTTTTATATAAATCTCATTGTATGGGAGTTTTATGGATCATATTAAAAAAATAATGGAATATTATAGGAACCTATATGTATTTATATTTACATGTCAAATTTAATCTTTAAAATCTAAGTGGAAACCCATTTTTTCTACCTTTCTCTATCTTGAATTAGGCCTCCTTGCTTTGGACCCTATTATCTTGATTTAGACATTTTACACGTGTGAAATCAATTAAAATAATGTTATTAAATTTAAATATGACATAACAACCTCTATGTCAATTTTGGGGTCCTGAAACCTTGTGGAAGTATGTAAACCAAGAAATGGCCTTACCATTTAGTCTCATTTTGAGCTTGTTTGAGACTGCCTTGAAAAAAGGGCCTAGTTTGATCATCTCCAGAATATCCTATATATATATATTTTAAATATATTAAAACTAAAAAATTAACTCATCCTTTTATTTGGAAGCTTTCCCCTTCTCAAAACACTTACAAAACATAAAAAACATGTAAATATAAGGTATTTTGGGTAGTCTATATAGTAGTTCATACAAGTGAAGTACATTTACAAAAACTCATTGGAGTCCTAAAAAACATAAAAGAGGTTATATAATACAAATATGTCATTATATATGCATTTGATCTCTTTATCTGCAAACTAGTTGTAATTAGGGTTTTAAAAGGGTTTGAAACCTGTTTGGGGTCTTAACAATTGTTCATAAAGAAAAAATAATTAAATAACCTCCTTCCACTTGGAAAAAATTATTATTATAACCCTTAAAACATTAAAAAATTATTATACTCCCATGAAAAGTGTGAACAATGGTATGAGCATTTGAAGTTTCTCTTTGGGTGGCTTGTCTAGTGTTTCTTGAGTGTGAGATAGGCCCAGATTGGGTTTTGAGTCTCAAAAATCATTCCCATTTATGTGATAGCATTATAAACCTATAAAAAAATTCTCTCCTTTATTATACATTATTTTTAAGTCTTCATTACCCCTTTGTATGCTCAGGGTACATTGGTTAGGGTGTTTGGGGTTTAGGCCTGTCTTCTCTTTACTAGCTATCAAGGGCCTTTAGATGGAAACTTGAGTGTTTTGACAATTTTTAAGTGTATATAAACCTATGTTATTATTATTAATTCCATTAGGGTACCTCAATGAGGTTTTTAATGTTTGATTCATGATTTGAGTCTAAGAAGATCTCTTAGGTCTCATGGTTGCCCTTTGCCCAAGGAGTGGGCAATGCCTGAGACAAAACAATGAGTACTTACACTATTTGTCTAGCCTCAAGGAGATCATGATTGTATTTTTATACCCATGAACACCCTCTTTACCAATATTAAAATCTTTATCACACTTAGAAGACCTTAAAAACTTCAATCTCCTCTCAAGACTGGTTGGAGCTTGTGTATGGATGTGGGTATCCTTTTTACATTAGGTCTAGACTAGGTTTTTAACCTTTTCTCCTTATTATTAGACCTAAGTAGTCATATTGAAATGTTTAAAACACTATTAAAAATCATTCTCAAATGATCTTGATATTTTATAACCCTCTATAATCCTTACTTTTCTTAATAAAGTAAAACACTAAAAAAAAGACCTGTAGGTTATGCTGATTGTCTATGATGGTTTTGATATGAATTTATATGCAGATTAGTAACCTAGATATTGTCACCAAATATTAATACCTAGAAGAGGGTGTTCAATCCTCTTCTAGATTTGGCCAACATGGGAACATTTTTAGGTATGTGGGTGTAACTATATTGGAAATGAGCCTCTAGATTTAAGGGCTAGCTTCCTGAATGTACATTGAAATGCTCTTATCTATACCGGCTGATTACTTATAGGGGAAAGAGTTAGAGAATGCATGAATTGAAAATACACTTAAAGAGGTGATTTACCGAATGTTCAAATATCCACTCTCAAGATTGAACTCATTAGCACACTAATAGACTATGAATATAACTAATGCAAATTCTACAATGATTTCCAAGCAATAGTATTTCACCTAGAGGTCAATTTAATAGACTTAGGCTAGAGGGAAATGAGGGTAAGGCTTCATTAGAATCACTTATAGTCAAATATACACTTTATTCTTAAATTATCAACCTTTAGACACACTAGATGACCAATAAGAAAGTTTATTAACACTTAGGTTGGACTTGGACATATAAAATGAAGATGAAAACCACTTTTGCATATCAAAAAAATGCAAAACACTAAGCATAAATTAGTAAACAACTAGAAAATACTCTGTTCATTACTCCAAGAGGTGTAGAATATAATTTATGGTAGATTCTAGTCATACCAACCTGAGGGATAGATAACAATAGCTCAAAGGCTATATTTATAAAATAAAGGGCCTAGAGAGAGAATTTGGTGATAAAAGAAGAATCAATGAGATCAACTCCCTTTTAACGATAGTTACAACTATCTCTATAAATTATGATCATTCAGACCTTTTGATTGATCCAGGCCACTTCAAGTGATTGTATAATTACATTCTTCTCTCGTTGATGCTCTCTAATGGTTACAATAGTGAGATCAAGTTATTCTAAGCTAGGTCTTGGAATCATTATATTTAAAACCATTAGATTAATCTTTTAGAGCTTTGTCCTAGCGCTAACTACTCTTCACTAGTTCATCGTGGTGTGCAAAAGTGGAGATAAAGGTCCCTTTCATACAATTCGTTATGGGGATGAAATAATTAGGGTCTACATGTATGCCTTCATGGAATCCTTTAAAATTATAGATCTTATTCCAATTGGATCATGCTTAAACTCATCCTCATGTTCATAGGTCCATTATAGACAAAAAACTAATCTCAGACTATTGGTTTCCCTATAGTCATTATATTGATTCATACCTATAGACTGCATAGTCCCTTTTCTACATCTAAACAGGTCCAAATAGACCCATTCTATCTCTTCAAGAATCAAGAATTCACTATATGCATAGGTCCCTTTAAGATTGGTGAACATAGTCATAGAATGAACCCTGCATGCCATACATCTTTAAACTAGAGGTCTATATTTATATTTAATGGTGTATCTTTATGTTCATTAACTTGACTACATCAATGTGTCCCTTTAATGGATTTGATTGAGATTTAATGGCAGATCAATGACCCCTAAAATCTTTCCCTATTTTGAATTTGGTCATGTGTTTGATCTCCATCAATTCCCCTAGCTTCTCAACCTTTAATTTCATTGGTCATCGATTATGACTTAGATAATTGACTCATTGACCTTTTCTCACACCATCCAATCTCTGTGGTATGAATAAATGTGGTCCATTGGATCTGTCATTGACCTATCAAATCTATCCAAGCTAGTGCCACTTGGCAGTCCCATGTTTGTACTTAAGATCTACTATCAGTCTACCCACTTCACATGCTTACACCATGTGGTGGACTCTTGATATCCTTGACCCTTTGACTCATCTCACGCCATTATATATATATGTAAGATGTAATATGGACCATTAGATTTGTTTAAATTTGAAAATAAATGACTATTTATCATGGTCTAAATTTACATCTATGTGACTATCATTTGACATCTGCATGACTATCATTGACATATACATGACCATCAAATTTAATACCCAAATTGTTTTTCACCATAGATTAAAGTTGAAATCTATGAAAATATCTCCCATTTTTTGACCAACTTTGAAGTCTTGGATCTAGAAGTGAAAAGGTCATAGAGGCACAAAATTTGTAGGAGATGTTCTTGATACTCAAAGGATTATGCCCACTTGATCCACTGGTTTTGAGAGGTTTCTAGGTGTGTTTATAAATTGCACAAACAAGCTATCCAATCTAGTTCTTCATGATGTCCATGCACTCATCACTGGTCATTTAAACCTAAATGACTATTTATTGAGACTTAAATTTGACATTTGCATGGATGTTTTACTCTGCAGAAGCAACTTTGAGGACGTAGATCTTGAGCTAGAAAGCTTGCACAAGCATGAAATTTTTACAGTAAAATCCTAGCATGAAAAACTATATGGTGTTGTAAGATTTTAGCTCACATGAATTTTTGAGTGAATATAATAAATGCTCAAACAAGCTCATTTACTCATTTCTATGTGATGTGTAGGATGACCTACCTCCTTAAACTCAACAAGCTAAACTTTGAAGGATTAGATCTTGAGATAAAAGACTCATCGAGATATGAAACTTATAGAGAATGATCTTGGCACTAAATACCTTGATCATGTAT
This sequence comes from Torreya grandis, assembly GCA_037957365.1. NCBI lineage: Eukaryota > Viridiplantae > Streptophyta > Pinopsida > Cupressales > Taxaceae > Torreya > Torreya grandis. Next base: position 1,557,207 of record JARHVA010001496.1, read on the forward strand.
GGTTTGATGATCACATGAGGTTTTTTGAACATATTTATGAAATTCCAAAGTGAACTAGTCCATTCTAGTTTCCATGTGATGTCCTTATGATTATCTAGCTTCAAAAAGCTTGTTCCTAAGCCACTGCTTGATTTTTGAAAACTTAGATGAAATTATTGAGGCTTGTGCAAACTCTTTCCATGATATTGACTATTTTGACTCCATGTAAACCTACCACTTGCATATATGACTCTAAAATGACCCCCAAAGACACCAAATGACACAAAGATAAAGCTAGACTATGACCAAAGCTAGAATGGCATATGAAATGACGTAATATGAGCTAAAACATACCCTATGACATTATAAAAATCCCATATATAATATTTTGGCTATAGGGGGTTGACCCATTTTGGTCTAAGGTAAAAATGGTCAACATCTTTGGTGATTTCCCAAGGGTCGCATGCTTGCTATGCCATGACTAGTTGCCTAATCCTATCTATTGGGTTACAGAGTCACATGTACATAGGATTGACATATAAAATAAATATTGAAAACACACAAAAATGATAGAAAATAAAAAAACAAGACATAAAATAGAAACACACATGTGCTTTAAAAACACTTATTAAACACAACACAACAAGAAAGGAAACACACACCTAATCTAATATTTACAAAACTGGCCTTCAGTTCTCAATAGTAGGGTTTCAAATATATCCCATTCATAGGGATAGGCATATCTTCTCCATTCATCCTTACTAACTGAAAAGAGTTACTATACTTTCACTTGATGATGACATATGGTATGCTCCATAGGGTATCAAATTTGGTATGTCTCCCTAGTTTTGCCTTATCTTCATACCATTTCAATATTATGTCACCTTCTTGAAATAATCTTGGGGTTGCCTTATTTTCAAAATACCTCTTCATTAGTACTTGGTGATGCTCCATATATTCATGAGATTTATCTATAGTCTCTTAAAACTCCATTGATTCTATCAATATCACCTCCATTAGAGTGTTCTTAAACAACTCTAGTTGATGTGCTAACTCTAAGGCAGATAAGTCTTGAGAGATAAACAAGCTAAATTCCCTTCCATAGATAATCACAAAAGGAAAATTCCTTATTGACCTCTTAGGAGTTATCTTATTATCCCATAAGGTTTTCTTAAATTTGGTGTGCCAAACTCTTTGATTATGATCCAAGGTTATCTTAATGATTATGATCATATTCTTGTTAGTAGATTCAGACAACCCATTACCTTGAGGGTAATAGTTGGATGAAGTGCTCAAGAATATGCCATTACTATTTGCCCAATCATCTATCTTATCACCCATAAAATCAAGAGCATTATCTAAAATAATAGTACGAGTGCCAAACCTTGTTATGATGCTCTTATAGAAATCTAAGATAACACTCTCATTAGCTTCCTTCAATGTTACTGCCTCAACCCATCTTGTAAAATAGTCAGTTGCTATGAGTATCCATTTATGAACAACACTTGATGGGGGATTTATCATGCCAATGAAATCAAGACCCTATTGCATGAAAGGTTGATCAACTTGGATAGGCTTAAAATGGAGAGTTTAAATCTTCTATTTTCCTACAAAGAAAGCACATTGTCCACACCTTCTCACCCAAGCATGGAAATTATTGAAGAGGCTTGATGAATAATAGCTTTCCCTCATGATCTTTATATCTTTGGTTCTCGGGGAGAAATGACCTCCTACTATCCCATCATGAAACTTATTGAGAAATACCCCAAACTGATCATTATCAATGCATCTCAATAACACACCATTGATGTCCCTCCTAACAATCACACCATCCACAAGAAAAAAGGGAATATATTATAATCTAAAATATCTCCTTTGTGATCTATTCATATTATTAGGATACCCACCAGTTTGAATAAATTTGATCACATCCTATGTCCAACCTTGTGGAGGCAATGAACCAGCTAATTGGGAACAATCATGATTAACTAGAGGCTCTTCTTTTAACTCACAAAGATCTAAAGCTAGATGTTCACAAAAACCTTTGACCCTTATCAATTTTATCACCTTGATATCAATAGCATATTCCATTACTTTGGCGATCCACCTTGCCCTCTTTTCACTAAGATTTTTGATCAAGAGAAACTCTTTGGTACTAGGATGAGAGACCATAACATGAATCTTAATATTTGAAACCATATTTTTGAACTTATTTAGTCCCCTTACAATAGAAAGGACTTATTTTTCTACAAAGATGTACTTGACTTCATAATATTCTAAACCTTGACTAAAGAATGTAATTGGTTGTTCCAAACCCTTATCATTCTTTCACATCAACATGGATGAGATAGTATCAAGGTTAGAAAATGAATACAACATGAAGTCTTTAGTAAAATAAAGATTCACAAGAGTAGAATATTCTTTAATTTCTTTCTTTATGGCTTCAAAACTGCTCTTACCCTCTTTGGTTCAAGAAAAGACTTAGTTCTTCTTGAGCATAACTATGATAGGTTTCACCAAAGATGCAAACCTAAGCATGAACCTCCTTAAAAAAATTATATTACCTAAGAAACTTTGAAGACTATTCTTATGCAAGGGAAATGATAAGCCTGTATTATCTTCTATACTCTTAGGATCAACAGCCAAACCATCCTTGGAAATAATATGTCCTAAGAGCTTACCTTCATGAACAACAAAGATGCACTTTTTTGGATTAAGAGATACTCTATAATGGCCACATATTTCAAAAACTTACCTCAAGTGTTTCATGTGTTCAATATCATCTTTAAAAAACACTATTATGTCATCTAGATAAACCAATATCATCTTATTGATCAAACCTTTGAAGGCCATGTCCATTGCTCTTTAAAATGTGGTACTGGCATTGGATAGACCAAAGGGCATATTAATATAAGAAAAATTCCCCCATTTAGTATTGAATACTATATTAAAATAATCATCCTCACTGACTAAAATCTGATTATAGCTTGAATATCCATCTAGAAGAGAAAAATGTTGAGAACTTAAAACCATTTGCAAAATCTGCTTCATTGAGGGTAGAGGATAGTGATCTTTGAGTGACACTCTATTAAGATCTATAAATTCCACAAAAAATATTATTTACCCATTATTATTTATCATATGAACAAGGTTAGATACCCATGTTTAATTCTTGATGGGAAATATTATCTTATATTTAAGGAGTTTAGGAAGCTTTAACCTCATGAGTTGCTCAACCTTGGGGTTGATGGGTCTTTGCTTCTATCTAACCAGCTTAAATCCAAGTTCCAACTCAATGGTATGGTGTGATAGTATAGGATAAAATAATTTAAGGTCCTTATATTCCCAAGCAAAGTTATCATGAAACTCTCTACATAGCTTAATGAATGCTTGCTTCTCTAATGTATAACATAGTTTGAGAAGTTTGTCCTTGAAGATCAAGACTCTTTCATAATTCTCCTCTTTTGTACACATACTCAATTTTTACTTATTATTTTTATCATTATAATTGAAGATAATTTATAAGGTCACCAAAACCTTAGGTATCTTATTGGTTCTTATTTGCACAATCTAATCACCCAATTGTTCTTGGAACCTCCTTTGATTCCTTGAAGAAAACTCAGCCTCATTTTATAAGAAGCATGCAATGTGTTTGTCAATATAAAACACTTTAAAATAAACTTAATTATTAGGTATATAAGGTTTGATAATGATATTAATATGAGACTATTTTATCTCTTATTTTATGACAATTGAAGTATCAAATTGAGCTCCTATGGCAGCTAGTCTATCAGCATGACTATTCTGCTCCCTTGGGACTGATTGTATATTGAATGCATTGAAGTATTGAAGAAAATTAAATACCCTATTATTGTATGAATTAAACAAAAGGGTTATTTTAATCAACCACATTACTCACTTGATGCACAACCAATTCACTATCTCCATATACTTGCAAGTTCTTGATTCCTTTTCTCTTTGCCCATTGAAGGGCATGAAGTAAACCTTCATACTCAGCCACATTACAAGTAAAATTGAAATGAAACCCATACAAAGAATAATAATCTTATTTATATGGAGAAATAAAAATATCACCAACCCTTGCACCAAATTTACTTCTTAAACCATCAAAAAACATCTTTCACAACTCATCATCTTCACCCTCTTCTTTGTCAAGTAGAGGTGTTGGTACTCCTTCATGTATACAATACACTCCTAAATTAGTTTCCTCCATAAAATCATAGGGATCATGATCATAAATATTAGTTCCATATTTATCAATAAAAAAATATAAAATACCCTCAATCTTGGAAGAAGTGACATCATCTACAATAGAGTCCTTTTCTTCATGGGCCACATAATTTAGATTGGTACTTATCTCAATGTAAGGGTCAATATAAAACCTTGCAAGGGGTTGTGTCCTAATTGTCACCTTGTCCTTATAACTTGTTCTAAAGGCCAAGAAATACAAGTCAACTAAGATATATCCACCTATCTTAGCTATGAAGGCCCTTGATAGGTAGATTGGAAAGTGGGCTAGGAGATCAACCACAACTATGTCTTGTAAGATAGGAAAACTAGAACAATAATGCAAGAAAGCCTTTAAGCCTTTTATCAGTCTTACTATATTTGTAGGTGTACCATTTAATTTAAGTCTTATTTTTATATATGGCTCATATTTTAGGCTTAGTTTCTCAGCTACAACCTTGGGCATGACAAAAGTAGAAGCTCCACTATTGACTATGAAATTGTGTACCAAATTATCACCTACAATGAGGATGAGGTAAAATGGTGGAGGTTTCTCAGCCATAGTGGATGGTTAAAAAATGTTATTAGGAGAATTTTCAATAACAACATGGCCTTGACTTTTATTTGAGGGTGAGACACTAGTAGGGATAGCAGGTAACTACTTTTGTAGGAGTTCTTTTTGACCAGGAATATGAAGAATATCCCAAAGAGAAATGGATATTTAGTGTTCTTCAAATAATCTAAATTGTTTAAAGAAGCTATTCCTACTTTATCTTGGGCTCTTAAAGGTATAAAATTACTTAGAACTTGAGGAATAGGATCAAACCTTACCATATTTTGACTTGATGGAGATGTAGATGTTTTTGGAACTAAAGAACTTATATCTATGTCTTGATACCTTGCAGGATGATTGGATGAGCCTATGGTCATGCTAATTCCACCTCTTAGATCCTTCCTCTTAGCCCTTATATTTTCTATGATAGAGGCTCCTTGGTTTAGTATAAAAGTGTCTTCAACCAAAAAATTGATGATCTCTCTGTGAGGTTTTCAATCCTCATTAAATTGCATCATCACCTCATCCTCATTTTATAGGAGGGGAATAACTACTCCTTGAGCCACCAGAGATTGTTCTCTATTTCTATTGGCATCCATGGACTAGTCTTACTACAAATCTTCTCCCTACACCAAATTTTTATGAATTGGTACCATCTCCATGCATTTATGGTAGAGTTAGGATTGTATACATTGGTAGGCATACTGAGATTAGGCTACCATTGGCTTCTCCCTCTTTCGTATTATTAACCATACTATTGTTGATAGGGGTAAGGATTATGATAGGAACCTTGTTGCATACTATCTTACCTATTTTGAATCTCTAAGGTTAGGAACTTTGATTTCTAATCAACATTATTTTTTACTTTCTTAGGAGTAACCTTATTTTTGGTATTGACATTAGGAACTTGAGACACTTCTGGAGTGCTAGAATAAGTATGAGACAAAGGAGGCATATACACCTTAGGAGGTAATATTATAATTTGGATGAGACTATTCTCAGCTTTGATAACAAGATCATATACTTCAAAAAGAGTGAAATATCTCATAGATTGAAGCATGAAAACAATTTTAATCCCAATGAGAACATAAAACTAGCAGGTGGTATCATAGGAGGAGGTAATCTATGACAAGTCTTCTAAAACATTTTATTGAATTCATGCATTGTTTCTTTTGGTCACATTTTTATCATATTGAGCTGATGTATGAGAGAGGCATGGCCACTTTCATTTCTAAATTTGGAAGTCAACAACACTCCAAACTCATCCCATGTTGTGATGCATCACCTTCTAGTGTCCTATACCAATCAAGAGCCTTCCTTTTAAGGGACATGGAAAGGAGTCTAATAGAAATGTTCTCTCAAAAAATATTGTAAAAAATGTAAAAGTTAGAAACATCTTTAATGTGATCACTAGGTGTGACATGACTCTCACCATTGAATGTGGGCACACCTTTCATGGCATTAGTTTGAATGGCATCATATACATGAAGTTAAATTGGATTATAAGTATTGAAGGTAGGGAAAGGATGAGGTTTAACCATGTATTCTTCTTAAATATCTTCAATTTATTCATCCTCTTTAACCTCTTCTTCTCTATAAAAATCTACTCATTCTTCAAAGGAAATATTAAGCTGTGGATACTGAACTTCAAGAGGAATTTCAGGTTGAATAGGTGAGTTAATGGGATTGAATGTTTTAGTAGAGGATGACCTAGTGAGAACCATGGATTATGAGGGAATGTTTATAACAAAATAAATGGCCTTCAACTAGATTTACCATGAAGGAGTTACCAAATACTGAGTAACACACCAATTTGTAGTTGATATTTGTCAAGACCAACATTCACCTTAATAAGTTGTCTTGAAGATAATGGGTCCCATTGAACATGTTAGAATTATTGTCACCAAATATTGAACCCTAGAAGAGGGTGTTCAATCCTCTTTTATATTTGGGAAACATGGGAACATTTCTAGGTATGTGGGTGTACCTATATTGGAAATGAGCCTCTAGTTTTAAGGGCTAACTCCTTGAATGTAAATTGAAATTCTCTTATCTATACCAGATAATTAATTATGGGGAAAAGAGTTAGATAATCCATGAATTTAACCCAATATAAAGGAGGTGATGCACCAAATGTTTAAAGATCAACTCTCAATATTTAACTCATTAGCACACTAATAGATTATGAATAGAATTAATGCAATGTCTATAATGGTTTCCAAGCAATAGTGTTTCACCTAGAGGTCAATTTGATGGACTTAGGATAAATGGAAATTAGGGTAAGGTTTGGTTATAATCACTTACAATCAACTATCCACTTTATACCTGAGACATCAACCTTTAGACACACTAGATGACCTGTAAGGAAGTTTATTAGCACTTAGGTTGGACTTGGACCTGCAAAAGGAAGATGAAAACCACTTTTTCATATCAAATAAATGTAAAAAACAAAGAATAAATTAGTAAACAACTAAAAAATAATCTGTTCATTACTAAAATAGGTGAATAATAAAATTTATGGCAAATTCAAGTCATACCAGCCTAAGGGATAGATAACAATAGCTTAAAGGCTATATTTATAGAAGAAAGGGATTTTAGAGAGAGAGAATTTGGTGCTAAAATAAGAATTAATGAGCTCAACTCCATTTGAACCATAGTTACAACTACCTCTACAAATTATTCTCATTCAAATCTTTTGATTGATTTAGGTCACTTCAATTTATTGCATAGTTACATTATTTTCTCATCAATGCTCTTTGATGATTGCAATGTGGGATCAAGTTATTTTGAACTGGGTCTTGGCATCAATGTAGTTACAACCATAAAATCAATTTGTTATAGTTTTTTACTAGTGCTAACTACTATTCACTAGTTTGTTGTGGCATGCAAAAGTGGAAAGAAGGGTCCTTTTCATACAATTGGTCTTGGGGATGAAACTATCAGGTTCTACATGTATGCTTTCATGACATCCTTTGAAATACTAGCTCTTGTTCTAACTAAATCATACTTGAACTCATCCTCATGTTCATAGGTCCGTTATAGATGAAAAACTAATCTCAAACTATTAGTTTCCCTATAGTCATTATATTGATGTAGACCTATAAACTGTATAGTCCCTTTTATGGATCAAGAATTCATTATATGTATAGGTCCCTTTAAGAATGTAAAACACAGTTGCATAAAAAACCTTGCATGCCATACATCTTTGAACTATAGGTCTATATTTAGCTTTAGTAACATCCCTTTATGTTCATTAAACTAAATACATACATGTGTCCCTTTAATGGCATTTGATCAAACTCTAATGATGGATTGATGACCCCTAAAATCTTACCTTGATTCAACTTTGGTCATGTGTTTGATCTCCATGAAGTCCCCTATATTCTTGAACTTTAATTTCATTAGTCATAAATTATGAATTAGATCATTAAATCATTGACCTTTACTTGTACCATTTGATCTCCATGTTACAAATGAATGTGGTTCATTGGATCTATCCTTGACCTATCAACTCTATCTGACCTAGTGCTAATTGGTAGTCCTATATTTTCACTTATGTTCATTAACCTGACTACATCAATATGTTCCTTTAATGGAATTTGATTAAGCTCTAATGGTGGATTGATGACCCCTAAAATCTTACCTTGATTTAAATTTGGCCATGTGTTCTATCTCTATGAAGTCCCCTAGATTCTCAACCTTTAATTTCAATTGTTATCAATTATGACTTGGATCATTAAATCATTAACATTTTCTTGTACCATCTAATCTCCATGTTATGAATGAATGTGGTTCATTAGATCTATCCTTGACTTATCAAATCTATCTGAGCTGGTGCTAATTGGCAGTCCTACATTTATACTTATGTTTATTGACCTGACTGCATCAATGTATCCATTTAATGGTGTTTGATTGAGCTCTAATGGTGGATCAATGATCCTTTAAGTCTTTCCCTAATTCAACTTTGGTCATGTATTTGATCTCCATGAAGTCCCCTATATTCTCGACCTTTAATTTCATTAGTAATCAATTATGACTTGGATCATTAAATGATTGACCTTTGCTTGTACCATTTGATCTCCATGTTATGAATGAATGTGGTTCATTGGATCTATCCTTTACCTATAAACTCTATTTGAGCTGGTGTTAATTGGTAGTCCTACATTTTCACTTATGTTCATTAACCTAACTGCATCAATGTGTCTCTTTAATGGTGTTTGATCAAGCTCTAATGGTGGATTGATGACCCCTAAAATCTTACCCCGATTTAACTTTGGTCATATGTTTGATCTCCATAAAGTCCCTTAGATTCTCAACCTTTAATTTCATTGGTCATCAATTATGACTTGGATCATTAAATCATTGACCTTTGCTTATACCATCTGATCTCCATGTCATGAATGAATGTGGTTCATTGGATCTATCCTTGACCTATTAACTCTATCCAAGCTGGTGCTAATTGGTAGTCTTACATTTGCACTTATGTTCATTAACTTGATTACATAAATGTGTCCCTTTAATGCCATTTGATCAAGCTATAATGGTAGATCAATGACCCTTGAAATCTTGCCCTGATTTAACTTTGGTCATGTGTTTGATCTCCATGAATTCCCCTAGATTCTTGACCTTTAATTTCATTGGTCATCAATTATGAATTGGGTCGTTAAATCATTAACCTTTTATTATACCATCTGATCTCCATGTTATGAATGAATGTGGTTCATTGGATCTATCCTTGAACTATCAACTCTATCTAAGCTGGCACTAATTGATAGTCCTACATTTGCACTTATGTTCATTAACCTAACTACATCAATGTGTCCCTTTAATGGAATTTGATTAAGCTCTAATGGTGTATCGATGACCCCTAAAATCTTGCCTTGATTCAACTTTGGTCATGTGTTCAATATGCATGAAGTCCCCTAGATTATTGACCTTTAATTTCATTGGTCATCAATTATGACTTGGATCATTAAATCATTGACCTTTGTTTGTACCATTTAATCTCCATGCTACGAATAAATGTGGTTCATTGGATGTATCTTTGACCTATCAAATCTATCTGAGTTGGTGCTAATTGTTAGTCCTACATTTTCACTTATGTTCATTAACTTGACTACATCAATGTGTCCCTTTAATGACATTTGATCAAGCTCTAATGGTGGATCGATGACCCCTTAAATCTTTCCCTGATTCAACTTTGGTCATGTGTTCAATCTCCATGAAGTCCCCTAGATTCTTGACCTTTAATTTCATTAATCATCAATTATGACTTGGATCATTAAATCATTGACCTTTGCTTGTAACATCTAATTTCCATGTTATGAATGAATGTAGTTTATTAGATCTATCCTTGACCTATCAACTCTATCTGAGCTGGTGATAATTAGTAGTCTTGCATTTACACTTATGTTCATTAACTTGAATGCATCAATGTGTCTTTTTAATGAAATTTTATTGAGATCTAATGGTGGATTGATGAACCCTAAAATCTTACCCTGATTCAACTTTGGTCATGTGATAGATCTTCATGAAGTCCCCTAGATTCTTGACCTTTAATTTCATTAGTCATCAATTATGAATTGGATTAATAAATCATTGACCTTTTCTTGTACCATTTGATCTCCATATTACAAATGAATATAGTTCATTAGATCTATCCTTGACCTATCAACTATATCTGAGCTAGTGCTAATTGGTAGTCTTACATTTGCACTTATGTTCATTACCTAACTGCATCAATGTGTCCCTTTAATGGCATTTGATCGAGCTCTAATGGTGGATCAATGACCCTTAAAATATTTACATGATTCAACTTTGGTCATGTGTTTGATCTCCATGAAGTCCCATAAATTTGAGACCTTTAATTTCATTGGATTATTAAATCATTGACCTTTTCTTGTACTATCTGATCTCCATGTTACAAATTAATGTGGTTCATTAGATCTATCCTTGACCTATCAACTCTATCTGAGCTGGTGCTAATTGTTAGTCTTGCATTTTTAGTTATGTTCATTAACCTGACTACATCAATATGTCCCTTTAATGGCATTTGATCAAGCTCTAATGGTGGATTGATGACCCCTAAAATATTGCCTTGATTTAACTTTGGTCACGTGTTCAATCTTCATGAAGTCCCTTAGATTCTTGACCTTTAATTTAATTGGTCATTAATTATGACTTAGATCATTAAATCATTGACCTTTGCTTGTACCATTTGATCTCCATGTTACAAATGAATATATTTCATTGGATCTATCTTTGACTTATCAAGTCTATCTGAGTTAGTGCTAATTGGTAGTCCTGCATTTACACTTATGTTCATTAACCTAACTACATCAATGTGTCCATTTAATGGCATTTGATCAAGCTCTAATAGTGGATCGATGACCCCTAAAATCTTTCCCTGATTCAACTTTGGTCATGTGTTTGATCTCCATGAAGTCCCCTAGATTCTAGACCTTTAATTTCATTGGATCATTAAATCCTTGACCTTTGCTTATACTATTTGATCTCCATGTTACAAATGAATGTGGTTCATTAGATTTATCCTTGACCAATCAACTTTATATAAACTAGTGGTAATTGGTAGTACTACATTTTCACTTATGTTCATTAACATGACTACATCAATGTGTCCCTTTAATGGCATTTGATCGAGTTCTAATGGTGGATCGATGACCCCTAAAATCTTGCTTTGATTCAAATTTGGTCATGTGTTCAATCTTCATGAAGTCCCCTATATTCTCAAACTTCAATTCCATTAGTCATCAATTATGACTTAGATCATTAAATCATTGACCTTTGATTATACCATTTGATCTCCATGTTATGAATGAATGTGGTTCATTGGATCTATCCTTGACCTATCAACTCTATCTAAGATGGTGCTAATTGGTAGTCCTACATTTATACTTAGGATCCACTATTAGTCTACCCATTTCATGTGCTTATGCCACATGGTGGCCTCTCAAGCTCCTTAACCCTTTGACTCATCTCACATTGTTGGATCTAGATGTTTAATGCAATGCATACCATTAGATTTGACTAGATTTGAAAATAAACAACTATTTATCATGGTATAAATTTGACATTTGCATGACCATCATTTGACATCTGTATGATTATCATTGACATCCACATATTCAAATTTAAGACTCAAATGGTTTTTTCCATAGCTTAAAGTTGATGTCTACGTGAACGTGTCCCAATTTTTGACCAACTTTGAAGGCCTAGTTTTGGAAGTGAAAAGGTCATGAATGCACCAAATTTATAGGAGATGTTATTGATACTAAAAGGATTATTCCCACTTGATCCACTAGTTTTGAGAGATTTCTAAGTGTGTTTAGAGATTGCACAAACAAGATTTTCAATCTAGTTTTTCATGATGCATACACACTCATTACTAGTCATTTGAACCTAAATGACTATTTGCCAAGGCTTAAATTTGACACGTGCAAAATTTTTGCTCTACATGACCAACTTTGAAGATGTAAATCTTGATCTAGAAATATTACACATGCATGCAATTTATAGAGTAAGATCCAGGCATGAAGAACTCTATGGTGTTGTAAGCTTTTAGCTTGTGTAGCTTTCTGAGTGAAGATAAGAAATGCTCAAATAAGCTGGTCTCCTCATTTCCATGTGACGTGCAGGATGTCTTGGCTCTTTAGACACAAAATTTTAAACTTTATAGGCTTAGATATTGATATAGACGACTCATCAAGATATGAAACTTGTAGAGAATGATCTTGACACTAAACACATTAATTGTGTATGGTCTAATGGTCACGTGAGGATTTTTGAGCATATTTATAAAATGCCCAAGTGAACTAGTCTATTTTGGTTTTCATATGACAACTTGATGATGGTTTGAATTCACAAAGCTTGTTCCTAAGCTACTACTTGATCTTTGAAATCTTGGATGAACTTTTTGAGGCCTGTGTGAACTCTCTCCATGACCCTAACTATTTGGACACCATGAAAACCTGCCACTTGCATGTATGACTCTAAAAGCACCCCCAAAGGTACCAAATAACACAAGGATTAAGCTAGACTATGAAAAAATCTATAATGTCATATTAAATGACATAAGATGAGATATAACATACCCTATGACATTATAAAAATCCCCTATACAAGATTTAAACTATAGGGGTTGACCCATTTTGGCCTGAGGTAAAAATGGTCAACACCGGCTTAATCCATTTTCCTTAATTCTCTTTCTATGGTCTCAACATGACATTATATTACCTTATGGATTGACTAATATAGACCTCAGTGTCCCCATCGTCTCTATTCTTTCCTTCTAGCTTAAAGTCTGTTATAGGTGCTAGTGACTATGTATTGGGTTTAGACTTTACCCTTTGATCACTGAATTTTCCTTTTATGAACTTGAATCTAGTTGAATATCTCAAGTAGGCTCATGTATTCTTTCAAACACTATTACCACTTTGTTTTACTTAGGTTTAAAACTAATTATCTTCATACAACCACTTGTAGGTGCCTTGAGAGATAAATGATTGTGCTATCTAGTTTTAGGTCTTCACCACTCACATAGTAGTCTTGTCTTGGTCCATGAACTTGTTTGAGATACCAAAGTATGCTTAAACACTTTCAAACATGCCTTGGTCCTTCCTTTACTAGACATAAGACATGTCTACTTCTCATTAGCCACCTATAGGAGGAAATTAAGGGTTATGACTATGTGTTGCAAGCTAATACCTCCATCCTATCATTACTAAACACTCCACACTTTTTGAACATGCTTGAGGTATACATTACAGGTTTAGATCATTTATAAATATGTTCTATCAACTCTTCAAGTTTAAGAAAGGACCAACCTTTCTAAGTAGGCTTGTAGGTGGCTTTCTTGACTATGTTTTTGGGTTTGAGACCTCTCCTCTACCTCACTTACCCTTCATATTATTTTGAACATATTTTATTCTTGAAATGTTCCAATCAACCTCCATAATACATGCTCTATCAACTTTCTATATGCTTAAACTAGAAACCTACTGTCATATGGCCTGTAGATGCTTCTAGGGTCTTTTGAGCATTAGCTTTAGACTCAGTATTTAGTCTTCTCACTGTCACTTGATGCTTGAAGACATCTATAAAATTAATTAACCCTTTATCATTTTAGGGTCTACAAATTCCTTAATGATATTTAAAAACCACTTGTTACTTGATCCCACTTCTATATAGTCATGTAGGTGGATATTTAGGAATGTCTATTCAATTCCAACATTATTGACTACTCAAGGTAGCTTGATGAGTGACCTAGAACATATTTTCAAAGGCTCATGTCACTATCTAATTGTAATGAGGTTAAATTTACATGTTTGAGATTCTTTATGAATTGGTTGAATGTTGACCTTGGTTTGAAAAGAGGACCTATAGGCCTAGGGCATGTAGGTTTGTACTAACTATTTGAGTCTACATAAGGATATCTCCTTAATTCTTAGGATTCTCAAACTCTCTTAAACATCTCACATCTCCTATTAATATTTCAATATCCTAAATTTTTTTATGACAATGCATCTCATCAACTCAAACTCTTCTTACAATCTTGTACAAACTACGTACATAGTCCACTAATGCATGAGATATGTGGGTTGAAATTAGATCATCTAGTCTATTTGAAACATCTTGATGATTGAAGTAGGAAATTAAAAACATATGAATGCATGAGGGAATGTGTCATGTACTTCTATGAGTAAAGGACATCTTTAAACTATTCTTAAAGTCCATACAAGTCTGTTAAATAAAAAGACACCCCAATTTTATTGGAGAGTGTGTATATTGGCTCCTACCTTGACTTTTATCCACTTCCCATGATGAAAAACAAACTTAGAAATTCTCACCATGATGTATTACTGGTTTTTAATCCAAAATTAATAATCAAATTTATAGTAAAATATTCATACATAGACCATGTTTGACCAAAAATCAAGCATACTTGAAGAATAAGGATAAAAACACATATTAGACCAAACACTTGAAATCCATGAAAATGAGGGATATTCCATGATTGATGAAGCATTAGATACCCCTGAGAATGTTCAACATGAAAAGGAAACAAGACCTTGTATCGAAATCCATTGAAATAGCTTGTATACTAAGACTTTTTCCCTTCAAGTTATAGTACTTCATGGAGATGATTAAAATGATCAAAACACCATGAAAATGAGATCCAAGACCTCTAAAAACCATCCTAAAAATCATTTCTCTCCATCAATTTTTGATATGGAGAAACAGGTCCAAGAATAGATTCCTCTTAGATGCATAGGGCATAGTAACCTGCTATCACTCTTAATGATCATTAAAAAAAATACAACACCAATTTACAAACCAAAGCTAATGATTTAAATTTTAACTCCTAAATCTCTCTCTTGGCCATCCCATTCAATGTAAATTTACCTTCCTGAGCTTGTGAAGGTAGTGATGGAGGATAAAAAGTGTTTGGAGTGTCAATTCAAACTAAAAATTATTCTAGAGATAGAAAATAGTTTGAGGAATCCCAAGAGACACAAACCATTTCCAACTGACAAATTATTTTCCAAGTCTGTACAAATGCCCAAAAGTACTTGAAAAGTGTTATTTTTCCAATTTAGGAGGTTTAACCTGTAATTTTTCTAGTACTTGACTAACCCTAAACATTTTATGACCTCTCTTTAACACTAAGGTCATTTATAATCTTCTTGAAACATCATCTTCTTGAAGTGATACGTCTAACCCTTCAAAATGGGCAAAAAGGTGGCCAAAATGTAAATTTTTGGATATAAGATCTAAACAAAGGTTCAAGCATGATAATATGATACAAATGACATCCAAATAACTCTTTAAAATGACTTAAAAACCATAATAAAATTTTGACCAAGTTTGAATATATAAGACCTTGTACTTGACCATAGGACTAAACAAGTGAACCTAAGACCATAACTTAGACAAAGATAGAAAAGGACACATGTGACTGCATGGGACTCTTTAGGACCATTATAGACCATGATAAGACCATATATCAACCCTATAAAAATTTAAATTTATAGGGGTTGACCTATTTTGAATTGGGGTTAAAATTTGGTCAATAATTTGGTGATTCATAGGGGTAGGATGATTGTAATGTTAAATAGACTAGTAGCCTTATCCTTCCATTAAGCAATGGAGTCATTTGCACTCAATTTCAAACTTTAATAGGCTTTGATCAACATAACAAATTGACTAAACCTCACACACACAAAAATAGAGACAACAAGGCACAAACAAAGTAAGGCACACACATGTGCTATCAAGCACTTAGGGAACACAACAAGAACATAAGCAAACTAGAATATATACAAACTAACCTAAATTAAACTTTATCTTCCTATATCAAAGGGGAAGTTTATGCCATATCTTACTTAATGATATGAAAGAGGACATGAAGAAAGTTGTATTTTAGGATTTGTCCTTGATGTTTGACACTCCTTCATGCTTACCATTCCCTTTGGCATGATCTCAAATTCACTGACAATAGTTGTAAACATATCACCTATGAAGGTGAATTATTCTTGTGACTCAACAATATAAATCTCCTCATGAGATTCCTCAATTGAAACCTTGTCCAATAATACTTCACCAAAGCATGTTTCTTTGACCTCCATGGTATCTTGAATGGTATTAAAATTCTAATAAATTGTTGAAAGCTCATCAATCTCTTCAAGGAGCTTAGCATACTCATACCAATCTTCATTATGCCCTCAATGAATACATATTGAACAATCTCTTTGTGAACATGATCTTCAACCTTGTAAAGGCCTTCAAGTTCTTGGAGGAGCTCAATATGCTGCTACCAATCATATTTATCTTCCTTATTTTCAATAACCTAAACTTCTTCAACTTCATATTCTTTCTCATTGTGTACTTGATCAAATTCATCTTGCTTTCTTGAAGAGTCTTCAACCTCAAGGTTAGATGCAACTTATTCAAGTTTGGTACTTTGGAAGTTATCATGTTGTACTTTAAGAGGAAATACATCTTCAACAATGTCTTCAATTTGAAAAATAGGAGGTGTAATATTTTAAAGGCCTTAAAACTCTTCATAAATCTCATTGAATTTCTACCAAAAGTTATATTATTCCATGGAAGTAACAGCAACTCCATCGTCTATTATTTTTTTAAATTCAACTTCTTGGTCATGCTCACAAGACTCAACAAACAAACTCAACTGATATGATATTATTTTCAAGAACCTTCTCTTCCATGTCTTGACCAAATTTTTCATTGATTGATACAACATGATTTAGATCATATTTTTATTCACTCAAGAAGATGGAGTTATGCTGGTCTTTACCAAGGGGAGTCTCTATAGTGAAATATTCATCATAGACATTTGAGTCATATTCTTGATCAACTATAACTTTAGCTTGATATTATTCACTTATCTCCCATAAGATGGGTTATACTTCAAGAAGGGATAAGGTGGGAGGGTGGTAAAAAATTTCAAGGGTTGAAGAAGGAAAATGATGTATAGTGGATGGATCATGAATGGGCATGGGGAAGGAGGGAGTACTCTTAAAATTTAGGGTCTTGGAAATGGAAGACTCTTGAAAGAATTATTAGAGAGATAAGGTTAAAAGTTTTCTATTATATTCATCAACCACCTCATCCTTCTCATAGTCTTATTAATGTTCATTGTTATCTTTAACTTGATCATCCAACTTTTTAACTAGGGCCTCATTCTTGTCTTGAATGTTCTTTTGGATTGACTTCCATGAGGGAACAACTATAGGTTATTAGGGAAAGGGAAATGAGGCTTGAACAAAAACAAGGTATTCTTTCTTGACATAAACTTCTTGGTTCTCATACTCTTCATCTTTCTTTCCCTAAGCCTTCACTACTTGGTTCCAAGTTAGAATTTTGAAGCTATTAGGCTCTTTTGAGGATTGGATTGGATATCTTGGAGTTTCCTATTTATGATAGTGAATGGTTTCATGAGGATAAGGGACACAATAAAACTATGATGAATTATAAGAGGGTTATTGAAGAGAGGATGGAGAGACTTGCATAGGTTTAGATTCTTCCATAAGATTTAGCATGGCATAATCAGGATTCATAGTCCAAGAAGGTCTCCAAGATGAAGATATCTTATTTTATTGAGGGAGAATATATGTATCTCAAGGAGGACTTGGAGTTAAAGGAGGTGGAATAAGGATATGAGATGATGATTGGGGTTGCTTAGATTAGGTATTTTAATTCTCCCACCTCTTTAACATGTCTATCCACCATTGGATAAAGATTCTCATTTCATTCAAACCATCACTCATAACATATTGGGTTTCCTCTCTAACTGACATCCAATTATCCATCAACATTTGAAATAAATTTCTCATATTCTCTATGAGATGAAAAGGTATCACATCAAGCTCTCTATCCTATTTTCTCATCACCTCTTATGATCTTAACAAATTTGGATTGAGTACCAACAAGGATATGATAGGGGAAACATAATTTTGAGATGGCATTGAAGTAGGAAGGGAGGAGTATGATTGATGCAAGTATTGATAAGCTTCTCAACAACATCATGGTAATATGAAGGGGAAGTATAATGACCATAGGACTGCCATGACTAATAGGTTTGATAATAATCTTGATAGGGATATTGAGACATATAATTGGGGTCAAGACAAGGATGATAGGGAGGTGTATAGTAGAATATTTCATCATAACAAACCATGAAAAATTTATTATTTAGATGAAACTCAAGATATTTAGCATATTATTTTCACAATAAGTATTTAGGATGCTTATAACCAACTAATTGCATTCAGAGTCACCATTGGTGTTTACTTGAGTGCCTCTAAAGGTCGATAGGTAGAAGAACACACCAAAAATTTCTTCAAAATTTTTGGACCTTAGGTACTATTGGGTGTGCCAAAACTATTATCACCAAATTTTACACCCTAGGATAGAGTTTTTCATACCTCTCACAATTTGGTTAAACACAAGATTACCACTAGACTTGTGGGTTATCTATAGTAGGGGTAAACCTCTAGATTAAAGGACTAGATCCCCTTGATGAATCACTTAGGATAAATTTAACTACTTGGGTTTATTTTAAAATGGGGAAAAATAAATAAAATAAAATAACTATAGTGGTGATGCACCAAAATTTATTGACCACTACCACACATTGCACAATGTACTAAGACCTACAAGACAACATGAACATACACACATACTAGATCAAACTTATTGCATAAATATTTTGTATAAGGTTAAGTCATTTGAAGTATAGGAGAGAATAATAATTCCAATTAAAAACCCATAATAGACCCTTGATGATAAAAACTACAACTTTTAATAGAGAAACTACCACAAGAGGCAAGCTAAATATGACACAAATAAGGTGACATACATCTACACTTGATGAGATCAAAAATTTAGATATTTATCACTGAATGTAGTCATATAATGAGGTAAGACATAAACTATTTTATTCATCAAAGGAAGAAAAAATGGTTAGGTATTTTCCATACCTAGGTGGAAAATACCAACTTAGCCAAAAGTGGCTCAATATATAGAGAATGGTGAAGAGAGAGAGAGAGGTGTGGTAGAAGAAGATTGACAAGTGTCCATGAGAGTTAAAAAAATAAGAGTAGTTATGGGTTAGTACAAGAAACCTCCAAGTCCATGTGTCTCACTTTTGAATTAGATTCAACCTTCCAAGTGGCATGGGGGTTATAATTTGGCTTTGACACCTTGACTAACTCCTTAAAAAATGCCCTTATTTACATGAAAGGAGTGATAAATGGAAATTAAAACCATGAATTATAATTTAAATTATATAAAATAACTCATTGAATATATGACATGCTTTAAAAAACTCCTATGACCTACCATTCCACCAGTTATATGCATAGGTGTTTTGTAACTCTCTATTTCTCACACCTAGTTTGGTCCAAGTGGCTTAAAACTCAATTTAATATTCCTAAGATCATAAAAATAAGATAAATGGTTTTAAAATATTTTATCAAGACTAAAAAACACCATTTTTATTCTTTTACCAACTCCAAAGAATTCATTTTGCTCCTTAAGCCTTCACTAGGCCTAGTTTCCTTATAGCCTTTTTTATGTAAATTTATTTGTATGGAATTTTTATGGATGATATTGATAAAATAATGGAATATTATAGGAAAATATACAGCCTTATATTTATATGTAAAATTTCAACTTTAGACTCTGAGTGGAAACCCATTTTTTCTACCTTTCCTTATTTTGAATTAGGCCTCAATTAGGCCTCCTTGATTTGGACCTCATTTTCTTGCTCCATAATTATGAAACACATGTGAAAACACCAAAAATATTGTGTTTAAATTTACCTAGTCCATCACTAAACTTTATGTAAATTTTTGGGTCCTGAGACCCTGTGTAAGTATGCAAACCAAGAAATGGCCTTACCACCTAGTCTCATTTTGAGCCTATTTGAGCCTGCCTTGAAAAAAGTGACTTGTTTGATCATATATATAATATCTTGTGTAATTTTTTGGATTTTAAAATTTATTAAAAGTACAAAATGACCTCTTCCTCTAATTGGGAAGCTCTCCCCTTCTCAAAACACCTAAAAAACATGAAAAATAGGGTATTTTGGGCAATCTATACGGTAGTCTGTATAAGTGAAGTACATGTGAAGAACCTAATTGGACTAATATACAACATCCAAGATTTTTTAGGAGAAAAATATGTCATTATATATGAATTTTATCTCTTTCTCTAAAAATTGGTCACAACCAGGGTTTTATGAGGGTTTAAGACCTATTTGGGGAATTCATGATTGTTCATAAAGAAAAAATCATTAAATGACCTCATTATTATTTTAAAATATTATTATTATACCCCTTAAACTATTAAAAAATATTCATACTCCCATGAAAAGTGTGAACAATGGTATGAGCATTTGAAGTTGCCCTTAAGGTGGCTTGCCTAGTGTTTCTTGAGTGTGAGATAGGTCCAAATTAATTTTTGAGTCTCAAAAGTCATTCCCATTGATTTTATAATATAATAAAACTATTAAAAAACCATATAAATTATTTCACATTATTTTTAAGTCTTAATTAACCCTTTGTATGCTCAGGGTACACTGGTTAGGGTGTTTGGGGTTTAGGCCCGTCTTCTCTTTGCTAGCCCTCAAGGGCCTTTGGATAGAAACCTGAGTGTGTTTCCACTTGGGAAGTGTATGTAATCATATTATATGATTATTAATGCCATTAGGGTCCATAAATGAGATATTTAATGTTTACTTCATGCTTTGAGTCCAAGAAGATCTCTTAGGTTTCATGGCTTCCCTTTTCCCAAGGAGTGGGCAAGGTCTAAGATAAAATGGTGAGTAATTCCACTATTTATTTGACCTCAAGGATACCATTATTATATTTTTTAACCCATGAAAACCATATTTACCTATTTTCAAAGCTTGATCACACCTAGAGGACCTTCAAAACTTCAATCTCCTCTCAAGACTAACTGAAGCCTATGCATGGATGTGCATATCCTTTCTTCATTAGGCCTAGACTAGGTTTCTAACCTTTTCACCTTGTTATCAGACCTGATTAGTCATATTGAGTTTTTACAACACTATAGAAATAATTATCAAATTATCTTCATCTTTTATACCCTTCTACACTCCTTACTTTTCTCAATCAAGAAAAACATTTAAAAATAGATTTATAGGTTATGCTGTCTATGTATTTGGGTTTTGATATGATTGTGTATGAGGATTAGTAACCTATATTGATAAATTTTACTTAATCCTCTTTCTATGGTCTCAAAATGACATTACATTACCTTATGGATTGATTTATATAGACCTCCATAATACATGCTCTATCAACTTTATTTATGCTTGAATTAACATCCTGTTATCGTATGGCCTATAGATGCTTCTAGGATCTTTTGAGCATTATTAGATTGGGAACTAATATTCTCACTATCCTTTAATGCTTCAAGACATACATCAAATGAGTTAACCTATTATTAATATAGGGTCTAAAAATTACTTAATGATGTTTACAAACCACTTACTATGTGCTCCCACTTCTATACAATCCTATAATTAGATATTTAGGACTGTCTATTCAATTCCAACTTTATTGAATACTCAAGGTATCTTGGTGAGTGACCTAGAAAATATTTTCAAAGGCTCATGTCACTATATAAATATAATGAGGTTGAATTTCCATGCTTGATATTTCATTTTAGTTGGTTGAATGTTGACCTTAGTTTGAAAAGGGGACCTATAGGCCTAGGACATGTAGGTCTGTACTAATTATTTGAGCCTACATAAGGATATCTCATAAATTCTTAGTCTTCTTAATCTTTTTTAACCACCTCACATCTCCTATCAATGTTTTAATATCCTACAAACATTTATGAAAATTCATCTCATCAACTCAAACTCTCCTTATAATCCTGTATAGATTACATACATAATCCATTGATGTATGAGGTCTATGGGTTAAAATTAGAAGCTATAGTCTATTTGAAACATCATTATGATGGAAGTAGGTAATTAAAATGATATAAATTCATGAGGGAATTTGTCATATACTTCTATGAGCAAAGGACATCTTCAAACTATTCTTACAATCCATACAAGTCTGTTAAATAAAAAGACACCAGTGACTTTATTGGAGAGTGTGCATATTAGATCCTATCTTGAATTTTATACACTTCCCATGATGAAAAACCATATTAAAACTTATCATCATGATGGATTAGTAGTTATTGATCCAAACTTAATAATCAAAGATATAGTAAAATGTTCATACACAAAACATGTTTGACCAAGAAGCAAGCATACTTAAAGAATAAGGACAAAAAAAACTTAAACCAAACATTTGAAATAAATGAAATTGAAGGATCTTACATAATTTATGAATAATTATAACCCATGAGAATGATCACCATTAAGAGGGAATAAGAATTTGCAGTAGAATCCACTAAAATAACCTATATACTAAGACCTTATTCCTTCAAGTGAAAGTAATTAATGGAGATGACTAAATTGATAAAAACAGCATGAAAATTAGATCCAATACCTATAAAAAAAACTCTAAAAATAATTTCTCTCCATGTGTTTTTGATCTATAGAAATAGGTGCAAGAACAGACCCCTCTTAGATGCATAGGCCATAGTGACCTACTATCACTTTTAATGATCATTAATAAATAATAGGCCACCAATATTAAAACTAATGCCACTAATTTAAATATTACCTTGTCCCATAATAATTTCTAAAATTTCATGTCCTAACTCTCTCTCTATCCTGGCCATATTATTCAATTTAAATTTGCCTTCCTAAGCTTATGAAGGCAATGATAGAGGAGAAAAAGTGTTTGGCATCAAAATTTAAATGGGTCAACCTATTTTAACTTGGGGTCAAAATTTGGTCAAAAATTACTATTTCTCATCTTTATTCTTATAGTTCAAATATTTCTCTAGGATGCCAAGCTTAATTTAAAATTTATAGCTACAAGATTTTATTTATGATATCCCCCAATAATTTAAATAAAATATTATGTGTTAAAATATCCATGTGTTTAAAGAGAAAAAATATGAGAGTGTTTAAAAATACCTTATTTTATTTTCAAAGGGATCTTAGTTAGCCAAAGCTTTATTAAAAGATTTTGTAATTCCAAAAGAATCTATGGGAGCCCATATTTATACTTGAATATTTAAAATAAAAATTTCCCTTGTTTAAATAATATATAAGAATATAAATTCAAATATTAGCCAATAAGTATGTAAGGAATCATGTGAATCATGGGAAAATATGGGAAGAATTATTGAGCCACTAAAAATGGAAAAAATTGGGCAGTAAGGGACATAATGTTGAATATTTATTCAGTTCTCCTCTACTTGGCAACGAACAATTTAAATTTGAATGATCTTCAATCTAATTTTTATTCTATCTTCTTGTATATGTGTAATTTTATAATTTGAGAAAAGTTTTGTTGATTATTTGGAATTTATCCCAAGTCCCTTATATGAAGTAGTATCTGGCCTCTACTTATTATTTATGAAAATCCAAAACTGTCTTATTAAGGCATAATTCAATCGTCCATATTTTTTGAAAGTAGTAAAATCTATTGTGACTCTTATTTATTTATCCCTACATTGCTATATTAGTTATTTAAGTTCATTTTGCATCTTTCCTTTACATTAATTTTCTTTAGGTTGTGCTCATTTCCCTTCTTGCATACTGTTAGTTCTATGCTCATCAAGTTAGCGAATCAAACCTACTTCCTTATTGTGCATCACCATTTTAGTTTTATGCATTATTTAACTATTTTAACTTGTAAATTTACCTTTATGCACTTATTTTAGGCATAATATCACTAGAATAGGAAAAACATATATAAATATAGATGTTATTTACAAGGAGCAAGACCACACTAAGTAGATTTTACACATAGTGACTATCTTGTAGGTGCAACAAATCATACACAACCAACCATTAATAAGTATATACAAGAGTAATTCATGTATAATCAATGTAATTAGTTCAATATGATCGATGGAAATTTATAGAAAGATGGAACATGATAATATGTACCCAAATTCCCCCAATGCAAAGAGTTAGCCCCTAAGTGTAAGGAATGTATCGCATATATAAATACATGTATCATATATAAACTAGATGTCCTACATCCCACTCATGCATACCATTAAAATCATGTGCATATATAATGGATATGAAACTTACCATATATATAATAAATAACATTAATAAATAATGTAAGCTAGGAAAACATGTTATGCATAGGTCATGGTTAGTAATTTTTTTATATTTTTGAAATTTTTATATTTATGAATTTTAAATATGATCATGGTAAATAATGATCCCATCAATGTAATTTTTACATGTAGGAAGTAACTTAACGGTGTAAATATCACCTAACGTGAGTGGGAAGTAACTTATGTATCTATATTAAAATCAAAGAAGTGATTTTGCATTATAATGTAGCCATCATCACTATTATATGTAACTTGATCATATATAATATATATAAATTTTATAGACATAATAATTTATGCATGTAATTTCATGCATAATGTGATTGTGTTCAATGTGTAACATGCAAAACAACTTGTAAGACTAGCTTAGGGCATGATGGAGTAGGTAATGCTTATTGAACCTGAATAAACCTATGATATAATGGATGTTGAGTCACTAGTATTTGAGGAAAATATATTACTTATTTATACAACACATTAATATAATGAACCTATACATGTTATATAATAGGTTGTGTGGGAGGTTTTGGAGGAAATGTATCTAACTAAATAGGATACTCATATGGAGTTCCTAAATTATGACCATTAAATTACTATAGATATAATTCACACATTAATGCATCAAGGAATGTATTACACATAATATATATACCCAAGTATTTCCTCATAACATGTTAAATTCCCTAGTTTTAGGTAGAACCAATAACCAAGAATTTTTGCAGACCCTACCATAAGGAGTAACATAATGCCCCTGAGAGGGTTTTATATCTTTCCATCGAATATTTTAATCATATTTGTCATACCAATGAAATAAAAATGTATGTATCTAAGAATAAATAAAAATTTCATAGTTTAAATATTTGTGTTTGATCTATTATCCACAAGGACACTATGAACAAGATGTGAAATAATTTAAGCACACACAAACAATGGTGCATTAATAGAGTTGTCATAAAATATATCACTATTGTCAAATGTAATTGTATTTATGTGCTTGTAATTGTAATAAAAATACCATATATAGGATGAACCTCCTTAGTTATATAAACGTAAGAAGTTGGAGGAAGATATGCTCTATAAGTCGTATGCACTTATGAATTAATCTTGGTCTTTTGTGTTTCATGATTTGGAAAGGGATATGAAAAGATATTCAAATTTGCATTCCCATTAGGTTGTGATACTAAACCATTCATAGGTGTATTAAAATTATTGAACTTGATAACATTATTTTGAATTAGATCTTATACCTTATGTTTTAACTCAAAACATCTATTTGTAGAGTGTCATGCACATATTTGCCACTTAAAATAAGCATTGACATTGAACCTATTATATTGTGGCTTATTCATATCAACCTCCATTAGAAAAGGGAGAGATATGATTGTTTAATTCAATTATATTTTGTAATATGTTATGAGGAAATTTGGAAAACCATGCAAAATTCCTTCTTTGAGGAACTAAAAGACCCAGCTTAGTAGTAGGTTCTGAAATTGCATTAAATGTCATGTTATATTAATTTTTATAATTTATTTTAGATTTGAAAGTTGGTTTGTTTTAAAATTTTAATTCAGAATATGTTGGAGGATTAGACCCATTCTTTAGCTTATTCATAACAAGGAGCTTAATTTCACAATCCTTGATCATATCACATAAGTTATTAAAATATTGGTAATGTTTGAACATAATGGACTCATGTAATGGAGAAAGTAGGCTTTGTTTGAATATGTCTTGAAACTAATTATCAACCATTGTATTTTTAATATTATAAAGAGTAGTATTTCAATGGAGTTCATAATAACTAATAGGTTCATTGGGTCCTTTATT
The DNA here is from genome assembly GCA_037957365.1 of Torreya grandis. Taxonomy (NCBI): domain Eukaryota; kingdom Viridiplantae; phylum Streptophyta; class Pinopsida; order Cupressales; family Taxaceae; genus Torreya; species Torreya grandis. Next base: position 1,583,584 of record JARHVA010001496.1, read on the forward strand.
AAATTTTGTAATTTGAGCATATGATAACTTCTTACTAATGTTGATATGAAAGTACACTAGAAAATGATCAACCAAGGGATTGAAGGAATGCACTAATTAGAATAGAAGGTCATAGAACCAATGCAAGGTATAGTCATTTAGACTCAAAAATCATTTAGTCAAAATATTATCATTAGAGGGATACTTCAAACATGCTGCATGAAAAGCTCTAAGATGTTGCTTTGGATCACCTTTACCATTGTATACTATGAGCTTAGATATAACAATACTATATATAAGGGATATGATGAAATATCTAGGGGAATGAGTTATGTAGTAATTCTTGAGAATAAATGGAATATCCAACTCTAGTTGAGTTCTATTACAATTGAGAAACTTTAGCTTGAAGATCAAGGATAGTTTGCATAGGGGATTAACTGATAGGTATAGTAAATTATGTAGCAATGGATGATGCCACATGAGTATCCATCCTATGAAGAAAAAATTATGTTATGTAGGGATAGAAATAAAAATATAAAGAATAATTTGTATTTACACCACACTAAGAGTGGGCATCATGTGTAACCAGAGGTGTAGACATAATGATAGTAATAGTAGGAGTAGTGGTCTGAACATTCATTTATCTACACCATCAAATATATCATGAAAAGCAATATACTCATTTACCTTATTAACATCCATATTAATTATATTTTTCATTATAACTATTAAAAATTATATATAAAATGCTAATGTAGATAAAATATGAAACCCTAAGAAGGAAAGAAGAAAACCTAAGGGAATACCTAGGGGTTTCCATGTTCAAAATAAAAATTTGGTTCACTTGAATATTTTATGTTATTGTAGATTTAATGATTTACATAAATATAAATTTTTGGAAATTTAGATTATATAAGATATATCATTCACCATAAAAATATGAATGTTATCAGATTATTCATTACACTTACTAAATATATGAATGAAAAAAGGATAAGACACTTAACTAATTTTTATTTTGTGTTTCTCTTTGTCTATGCATAATTTCCTAATATTCTCTATAACGGATTTGTAACTTCTCAACTCAAGAAAAAAATATTTAGCATCTACCAAAATGATGTCAGTGAAGCCTAAAAACCTAGATTGAATGGTCTTATCCATTATCTAACAAAATTGTCTTTGTAGGTTTTACCAATCTACTCTACTAAAGATCACTATGTGTGCCTATCAAGATGATATATGCATAATTCTTGATATTCATTCCTATGCATAAATCCTAATTTTGTCTTCCCTTTCCTTGAAACCCTAACTCCCTTTTGAATACCTTATTTAACTCAAAAAAGGGTTATAAATATGGGTTAGAAAACCCCAACCATACCCTATTGAGTGGTTTAGTGTTGCCTATGTTTAAATACTCTGAAGAGTTCTCAAACCACACATAGTTCTCTCAATTATGTGTGCATGTGTGTGCTTAATAATGATCCCATAAAATGTTATTCAACTTTTTGGTTTTTTAAGCTTGATAATGTGAAAATTTAAACTTACATTAGGGGATTAGACTTGGCCTAGGGATAGTTGCTTCAAGGGTTTTTCTAATTTAGATGATTTTGGATAATTACTTAAGGGTGTAAAAATGAATGCCCAACATTTTTCAGATAGGAGCTAGATATGAATTTGCTTAGGCTTGAAGTGTATATATAGATGAATATTTGGGTAACCTCCCCCATAAATGAAATTTTAAAAGTGTAGGTTGACCCAAACTAAGAATTTAATTTATTTTGATAAAAAAGTAGGGATTTGTATTTGAAAAATCATTGTTAGAGGAACCTAGGACACTACTAGTGAAGGCAAATATTGTTGGTTATTGACACCATTTGAATATTTTTGGCACTATCTAGGAAGTGAGAAATAAGAATTTGAGATACGACAATGATTTTCATAGGATAATATAGCATTATGACACATACTAGGTGGATTATGAGAATTAATGAATTTTTTTTGGGAAGTCTAGGTTCATAAATAGACGAATGGTTAGAAGATAGTATGCGCAAGAGTCAAATGTGTATTTATAAGTCACTTATGTCAAAGATAGGTCAAAATTGATGTTTTCAAGTGTATAATACCATATTTATGTGACTATATTTTCATTTTAATTTATACTTGTCCTTAGGGATACTTTGAGGGATTTCATATGTTAGTGTAGGTTTTTATTTTTCCCTATTATTTAATTAGGGAAATTATATATTTGTGCATACATGGAGTTTTCCTACATTCGTGGGATAGGCTAGCTTATGTCGAGATGTGTGTCATAGATGTGTCATAGGTGTCATAAGTAACTCCTTTGACCATCTATTCTGGGTATGGGAGTTACTTCTCTATTCTTAGCACCTTGTCACCACCTTTCATGGAGGAGTTACAGTCTATTCTTGGGGTGCTTTGACCACCTTTTGTGGAGGAGTTACTTATGTGCTCTCCTATATGTATTCTTCACTTTGGCCATCTTATGTTAATGGAATATTGGCTTTTCTCTAAATTTTCTATGTAATTGTCTCTTATTTGATTTCATTTATTTTAGCATTTTGTGGTATTCACTTGCTTCATCTTGTGCAACCATGACTCGTGCATCCTCGTTATTCAGACCTTGGTGAATCCTCTAATATGGTATCAGAGCCACCCTGGTAACTGGTTGTCTATTTTACTATTAATTTCATTGAAATATAGAGCTTTGTTGAGGTATTTTTTTTGTGAATTTGAAAATTTTTGGGAGGTATTTCAAGTTCTCCGTGCTCTTGTTCCTTCCATGGCTTATTTGGTCTCTCCATATACATGCAGGTAGGATTTTGCAAGATCAAATAATCTTGTTTCTGTCAATTGACTTGCATATTTTATGTTTTAATCAAAATTGTAGGTTGTCACATGCCTTTGCAATCTCTTGATAGCTGATTCTACCTTTGCATGCCATTTTTTGGTTGCTGGAGTCATTTTTTCTAGCTAAAGGCATCTATTTTACACTAGATCTGCATCTTCTATACATCAGCAAGAAAAATGCCTTCTGGGTTTTGTTCAAAGCCCAAAAAAACCATTTGGGTATCTTTCAATTTTTTTATACATTTTGTATACTTTGTAAAAATGTGCTCAAAAAGCTACAGCAGGACCCCTCTCTGTTGGCAATTGCAATTTTGAAGGCAATTTTTAAATGCTCCGTTCTTGCTCATACATACTCCTTTTCCCACAATTTTTTTTTTGATTTTGGCTATTTTTCATGCTCTATGCACTAGTCCAGATTTTTTTGATTTTTATGCTAAGATTTTTTAGAAATAATAGATTCTCAGTCATGACATTGCATAGTTCTCATTTTGGGAACTTCAGAGGATCATAACTTTCACATAAGACCTCATATCGAGATGATTATTTTTTGAAAGTGCATAATTTTTTGAGTAGATCATAGTGGTGCTATTTATTTCTCTAGATATTATGCCAAAGTTGTATTTTCAACATATGCTCTTCATGAGGGTTTTGTAATGCATTGAAATTAAGACCACTTAGTATTTCTTGCTAGTGGCAGTTGTAAATACACTAATATAAAGTGCCAAATCATATTTTTTTTGGGGGGGGTTTCTTTGATTGAACAATATTTGAGTTTTTTTAAAGCTTATATATTTGATTATCAAAGACGAAGGGTGAGGCCCAGGTTGGCAAGAGGCCAATTCCCCCTCACAAAGACCTCCTTTGGATTCCTTGCTCTGTTATAAGTCCAACAAGTGGTTGGAAGGCCACTTTATCTCTCAAAATAGGCATTTTTTTAATGTTTTAGTGCTATATTTTTTTGAAAAAACACTAGTTTACAGGAAATTGAATCTTTAATATCTTGCAAACGGTAGCTCAGATTTGGGTGCCATTTTTTGCAAAAGTGTTTGTATTTAAATTATCCATAGTATAGGCTTGTTATTTACTAAAAAATCAATAGTTTATAAAGTTCCTAAAATTTGGGTCTCTTGGGACGCATTTTCGGCTGAGTTCGACGTCATGTTTACTTAAAGTCTTGCACTGATTGCTTTAAGACGCATTATTAGCTGAGCCCAATGTATTTTGAGCATCTAATTGCATATTTAGGGGGGGCTCAACATTTTAGGGGGGTGTGATTATTTTTTAGCACTTGCCATCTTTGCTTTCATTCTCCTTTCTACATAATTTTACAACTTGCAATCAACACAACTTCACCTAAATTTAGCTTAAAATGGATTATTTTCAACTTAAACCCCTAACACCCTTCAACTATGATGAATAGAAGGTTAAAATGTCAATCATTCTTAGAAGCAAAGGGTTGTATAGGATCACCATGGGTACTGAAGTAGAACCCAGCAGTGATACTGAAAAGGTCAAGTGGTACAATCGTACTGATGAAGCCTATGGATTACTGAGCTTGTCCGTGTCTCTAGAACTTCTCTTCCATTTAGAAACCTCCAAGACTCCCAAAGACATATGGGACACCATAGAAACTTTATTTGGGAAGCTTGATGAGATGAGAGGTCATGAGCTCGAAAATGAACTCATAAGTCTAAGTCTTAGCAACTTTGACACCCTACAGGACTTCTTCACTAAGTTTAAGGCCCTTAGAGTGCAATTGAAAGAATTTGAGATAGAGAAAAAAGATGATCAACTCATTATTTCTATTCTCACAAAGTTAGGTCCAAGCTATTCAGTCTTTGTCTCCACTTTCCATGCCATAAAAAGTGCCCTTGGCACTACATGGAAAATGCCTTCTTTGGATTCATTCATTGCTAACTTGACTAGGGAGCAAGATAAGCTAATTCAAATGGGCACAATGAAGTCTACTCAACCCCAAACTTTGATAGCTGGAAATGGTAAGGATAAGACTTCAACAAAGGAGAAGAAGAAAAAGAACAAGGACCAAGAGAAGAAGAAAGAAAACAACAATCCTGCCAAAAACAACACTGAGTCTTCCTCTTCCAATGCTAAACCTAAGAAAGAGAAGGTTAAGTGTGCCTATTGTAAAAATACAAGGCATGATGAACACAAATGCATGAATAAATAAATAGATCACCTAACTCATCTTCTAGAGAAGCACAACATAGGTTTTCCTAAGTCCATCAAGCAGAATTCATCTATCGAAGATTCTACTAAGGCAAAGACAAGGGTAAGGAGAAAGAAAAGGGCAAGGCCCTTGTAGCTATAGTAGCTTCTACATCTTCATGGGTCATTGACTCGGGTGATTCTCACCACATGGGCTCTTCCCTTGTTGATTTTTCATCTTTAGAGCCTTGTAGCATGACTTCAATTAGTTTGGGCGATGACACATCAGTTTTTGTTGCAGGGAGAGGGTCAGTTGAAATGGAAGGAGGAACATTCAATAATGTTCTAAGTGTTCCTTCTCTTTCAACCAATCTCTTATCAGTGTACCAAATCACTCACATTGGTTAAGGCATGAGAGTTGAGTTTTCACCAGAATCAGTGGCTATCAGGGAGTTGCATAGTGATACTATAGTGGTAGTGGGTAGAGGAAGATCACCAACCAAGGTTATACACCTCACATTTTGCACCATATTCTTCTCCAACAACATTGCTGACTCATTCAAATGGAGTTATCAAATTATGGCATGAGTGGTTTGGCCACCTTAACTACCACTACCTTGAACAACTTTGCAAAAATGACATGGTCATTGGCTTGCCTCGTCTCCAATTCTCAAAAGGACTTTGTGAGGGGTGCTCCCTTGGGAAGCATCCCAAAGCAAAATTTGACAAAGGCAAAGATTGGAAGGCTTCACAACCTTTAGAGTTAGTCCACAATGATGTATTGGGACCCTTTCCCAAACTATCCTTCACAAGGGCCAAGTACATCCTCACTTTCATTAATGATTTCTCTAGGTACACTTGGATATATTTTCTCAAACAAAAGTCTGAAGTGTTTGAAATTTTTTTAGACTTCAAGGATCTTGTTGAGAAATAGAGTGAGAAATCCATCAAGGTTTTTCGAACTGATAATGGAGGGGAGTATGTCAGCAACAAGTTTGAGCAATTTTGCACCACAGAGGGGATTGATTTGCAGTGCACAATCACTTATAGTCCTTCACAAAATGGGGTTATAAAATGCAAAAATAGGTTCCTAAAAGAGATGGGTAGCTATATGATTCACTCCAAATCCTTAGCACCATGGTATTGGGCTGAATCCATCAATTGTGATTGCTACATTCAAAATAGGGTTTCTCACAAAGCTTTAAATAGGATAACACCTTTTGAATCTTGGCATAAAAGGAAACATGATGTTGAGTACCTTAGGGTTTTCAAATCCCTAGCCATGGCCCACATACCAAATAAGAAATGCAAAGCTATGGAATGACAGTCTAAGCCTTACATCTTTATAGGATATCTGGATGGTGTTAAGAGGTATCACCTTATAGATTCAGTCACTCATGAGTTGTTCATCGAGAGAAGTGTCCATTTTTAAGAGAGTTCTAGAGACTCAACACTTGGCACTTCTTCTCCCTCATTAGATCTACTTCTTCATGATGATTCCTCATCAAATTCAGATCAGCCACAATAGGTTCTTGAGCTAGAGACATCTTCTTCTTTGATTTTAGACAATGAGGATAGTGATGTAGAGTCATCCACCTCTAGTCAGTCAGAGGATGAGGAGTTAGCACCTGAATCACCCACTTTTGGGCCACTTTGGGCCAGACAGACACTTGAGAGTGCTGGCACTTGGGCAGGAGATCCTGCAGATGACAGATGAACTAGGGGGAATTTTAGAGAGATACACATGCCTTCTTTGCTTCAGTTTCAAATCCATAGAATTTTTGAGAGGCATCAGGGGTACCTGAGTGGGATAGTGCTATGGAGGAAGAATATTCTTTCTTAATCAAAAATCACACTTGGGATTTGACTTCACTTCCTAAGGGAAGGAAGATGGTTTGATGTAGGTGGATATATCAGACCAAGTTTGCAATAGATGGGTTAGTTGATAAGTATAAGGTATGATTGGTTGCCAAGGGTTTCTCACAGGTGGCAAGCATTGATTACTCAGAGACCTTTGCATGTGTTACAAAGATGACTTCTATCTGACTCACCTTAGCAATTGCCACAACACATGGTTAGGATGTGCACCAAATGGATATGAAGAGTGCCTTTTTTCACAGAGATCTAGAGGACAAGATCTATATAGAGTAGCTGCTAGGATTTATTCAGGATTCTTCCTTAGTATACAGACTTAGGAAATATATCTATGGCCTCAAATAAGCCCCTTGGGCATGGTATGCCAAGATGGATTCCTTCCTTCTCACAATGGGTTTCACTAGGTGCCATTCTAATCTTAATGTCTACTTTTTGCAGCTGAATGACTCACTCTTATTCTAGTTCTTTATGTTGATGACCTTTTAATCACTGGGGGTTCTTCATCAGCTATTGTAGTGGTGAAGGCATCTCTCCAAGATAGATTTGACATGATAGACTTGGGTTTGTTGCAATACTTCCTTGGCATCGAGATCTCACAGTTAGATTTAGGGATTTACCTTGCATAACCTAAGTATGCTCTTAAATTATTGGCTCAGTTTCACATGGCTGATTGCAAGACATCTCCGACTCCCTTTCTATCAGGAGTCAAGCTTGAGGCTGACTATTCTTCACCAATGGTTGATGCCACTTGATATCAACAACTTGTTGGTAGTCTCATCTACTTGACTCACACTAGGCCTGACATATCATATATAGTGGGACTTGTCTCCAAATTTATGCAAGAACCTCATGACCTACATTGGAAAGCATCTAAGAGAATCTTACATTACATACAGGTTCACATAGATACAAGATTCATTATAGATTTGGCATAGAGGTTGACTTGGTTGGATATATAGATTTAGACTGGGCTAGCAATTCTCAAACTCACAAGTCCACTTTTGGTTATAGTTTCTCTCTAGGTTCTAGTCCTATCAGTTGGTCTAGCAAGAAGCAAAATGCTATTGCTATATCATCAATAAAGGTAGAGTACAAGGGAGTTATTAATGCATCTATTGAGGGTATTTGGCCTTAGGGGATACTTTTTGAGTTTGGCATTCCTATCAGGTAGCCCACCATCATTTATTGTGACAACTAGAGTACCATTCAGATTTGTAGGAATCCAGTTCAGCACTAATGGACCAAGCACATAGAGATTCACATGCATTTTATTTAGGAGCTTATTCATAATTAGGTCATTGACTTGCTATTTTGCCAGTATTCAAAGTAGGTTGCAGACATCTTCACCAAACCTTTCACCGAGATCAAGTTCATTCATCTATGAGCTCTTCTTGGGGTGCGGTCCACATCTGTAGCAACATCATCTTTGGGGGGCCCACTAGCCTCTTCATTTCTTTTATGTCTCTCTTTTGGGGGGGGAGTTTTTTCCTACGGGTTTTCTTTTTTTCTCTATTTTATGGGAGATTGCATTTGTACATGGTTACCTCATCAGGCCTAGTTACTGGGGCCCATTTTATATTTCCACACTGCCCACCTAAGCTGTGCTTATGGGGGGGGTGTTAGTGTAGGTTTTTATTTTTCCCTATTATTTAATTAGGGAAATTATATATTTGTGCATACATGGAGTTTTCCCACATTCATGGGATAGGCTAGCTTATGTGGAGATGTGTGTCATAGGTGTCATAAGAATGTCATAAGTAACTCTTTTGACCGACTATTTTGGGTATGGGAGTTACTTCTCTATTTTTAGCACCCTATCACCAACTTTCATGGAGGAGTTACAGTCTATTCTTGGGGTGCTTTGACCACCTTTTATGGAGGAGTTACTTACGTGCTCTCCTATATATATTCTTCACTTTGGCCATCTTATGTTAATATAATATTGGCTTTTCTCCAAATTGTCTATGCAATTGTCTCTTATTTGATTTCATTTATTTTAGCATTTTATGGTATTCACTTACTTCATCCCGTGCAACCACAACTCATGCATCCTCATTATTCGAACCTTGATGAATCCTATGATATCATATTTGTATGCCTTTTTGATAATGTTTCAAGTAAATGCCAATTGATTTCTCAATATGATTGCCAAGTAGTCAACAAAATGACCAACTTGTGACCAAGTGAGTAAGACCTTAGGTTTGATTTATATTTATAAATCAATAATTGATATTTCACACAATGACCAACCCATGAAACATGTTTAACTTGAATTAATAGATATTACCTAATTTGCATTGTAACTTTTGAAGGTTCTTAAGATTATTGGTAGAAGAAAACACTTACGGTAAATTGTATTTGTCTGACCATTACTGGTTCTATCTTAAGAGTGGAAATAAATGATTTAGGATATGGAAATAGTTTTATTAAGATTATGGAGTCTTATAGCATAAATTGGGTGATTATGAATATGTGTATTATTATATTAGGTTTGCCAAGAAAAAAGTGGGTGAATGAATACAAAAAAGTGTGTACAAAGCCAAATGTGTAAGAAAAGTTATAATATGTCAAAGTGTTCCAAATTTGATGTTTTCAAGTGTCTAGTAAAAAAATTAGGTCTCTAGTATGTAATAAAAGTCATAATATGTCAATGTTCCAAATTTCATGTTTCCAAGTGTTTAGTACAAAATTCAGGTCTCTACAAATGCCTCCCTTTTAGTCTAGTATTAAAAATTCTAGATTAAAAGGGAAAAATAATGAATTTGGTATTTGTGTTTAACCACATTTGGTGTTAACAAGAATTCCCAAGATTTTCCATTTTATCCATAAAAAACCTATAATAAAATCTTGGTGTTAACTTGTTAAACTCTTTTTGAGAATGCCATAGGGTGATTATGTCCCAAGGATATGCAATTGTGGAAACCATGTGTTGAGGAGGTTAATGCCTCAACCAAAATTGGAAGTGGAGAAGAGGTATAAGTTGAGCTCCACATAAACTACAATTTCACCCCTATAAATATCATCATAACTATTTTTTGGTACCTTAAAATAAGTTTGTACACAAATTTTAAACATAGAAATCACTTAATAGTCAAGGTGGAACCTCGAAATAGATTTGTATGTCAAGGTATAACCTTAAACATGTTTGTATGTACTTTTAAACTTTGAATAAACTATTATAGGTGAATTTTAGATTGACTATAGGATCCTCTAACCTATATGGCACATTATGTGATAAGACAAAATCAATACACTCATAAAAAATGCAATATATCACACATCAATGAAATCATATCATGTAATAATCATTAACCTCAAGTACACATAAGGCAAACAATGTTAGTTTTCATAATTAATCAATGTCATAATCTAATACAATAAAGCACAATATCCATAGGAAATAACACCCTAAAAAGTATATGTAAGATAATTTCATGTGTAAATTCTATTATGATAAATGGATCAATATATAAAGATACAACCTAATAAGTGTGAAAATATTCCCACAATGTAAGTATTCCCCCAATGTAGAAAGGTGACCTATAATTTTGATGAATGTCACACATATTTATATCCATGTATCATATGTAACCTATATGTCCTACATCCCACTCATTTATACCATGAAAAACATGTGCATATAACATGGATATATAATTCCCCATGTATATGAAAAATAAAATCAATCAATCATGACTACTAATTAAGCATGTCATGCATAGGTATTGGTTTTTTATTTTTTCTAAATTTTTATATATTATGATTATTTTGTATTTTTGTATTTTTATATTGAATTATGTTCTTATTAACTTGTGATCCTTTTACACTTATAAAGTGACATTCTAACCTTTGCATACTCAAAATCTCAAGGTTTGACTAAGATTGCTGATAAATGGATAATAGGATGAATGGTCTAGTGGTTGGGTTAGATAGGCTGATATGGTTGAAGGATTTATGCCGGAAGGATTAAAAGAGATAATTGGTTGGGTTGATGTATAGGAATGGGATTTTGAATAATAGGTGGAAATGGATGTTTGTGGTGATATCAAAATAACTCAATGACATCATATTATTCATTTGAAGTGGTGAATTGGGAGGATATGGAATACCAAGAACCCTTAGTATGGATGAGTATATGGTAACAAAGTTCTTGGTTGATGATTAACTTAGGGAATTAGGAAAATTTAGGTTGTAAGACCATTGTTATTTGGTTGGCTTGGTCGGGTTGACTATGACTGCCCAATGTTATCTATACTTGAGGATAAGGATAAAGAAATGGGAGGTTCAAACTTGAAGATTGTTAACTTTACAAGCTAGAATGTGAAGGGGTCTCACTATGATAGGGGATTTTATTGAGTGATATTTTTGTCAAGGGAATTAAGATAGTTAATTATGAGGTTTTGGAGAAGGGTGGAGAAAAATAATTTGAGTCTAAGCTTGAATCAATGTCACCATGACGGGTACCTACTAAAATGAGAGCTGGTACTTTAGAGAATATTCCTACCCTATGGAGATAAGGTCACTCTAGGAGTTTTAATTAATTTTGGACCAAGTTTGGTTTGGAATTTTGAAGCATATATCTTATCTTGATATGTTTTTGAATATGTACTTTATTTTTTAGGAGGTTGGTAAACAAGGTTTTGTACTCATGCTTGTCTTGACAAGGTTTGGTTCATATTTTTTTGTGTTAGTGGCAAGGTTTAACAAATGGAAATAAAATTATGTTAATTTTGGAAATAAAAGTACTTGAAATGAAATAAAATGAAGAGCTAAAAGTGAAAAAAGGAAATGTTTTTTCTATTTTTTATTTTTGGAGTTTTTTTCACCTCTATGCACACAATGAATACTTTTTTTTTTGTATTTTTAGTAAAAATAAATAAAATATAATATGCAATCAAGTTCTTTTTGAGTATGCAAATTAATATTTAGATATTAAACTTAATTTTGTTTTGTGTAATATAACTTCTATGTTTTTAAGAATCTAATCTATGTATGCATACTAAAATGCAAGTTTTAAATATTTTTGATTTTTTTATGTGAGACTAAAATTATCTATGATTGAATAGATTAAAGTTTAGAATTCTGATTTATAATTTAAAGCAATGCTATTTTATCATGCAAATGAACAAAATAGCTGTAGTATGCAAGCTTTTCCTTTTTGATTTTATAGATTTTGGTGGGTATGCTTGTTGATATTTGTTTGTGGATGTGTGTTATAAAAAAAATAAAAAATAAATGGTTTTGTTTGGCTGTAAATAATGATGAATTAACCTAATATATCCAATACTTGATGAAAATACTAATTTTATTTTTGATTTTGATATGCAAGGGCAACTAAGGAAATGAAACTACTTTTTTCAGTGCAAGAGAAGAAGAGAAAAGATGATTTATTTTTTGGAAATTTTGAATATTTTCAAAATAAAAATTTATTCTAAATCTAAGAAAAATAATATAATGATTAAACTAAATAAAATAAAATAAAAAGTAAATTATCCAACTTGACTAATGTTGAGATTAGTTGAAGGTGAAGAAATAGTTGGTGCAAATGTAGAATCATCAGGTAGCTAATTCCTTTACTCCATTATGACCTTGGGGAATATATAATAATAAGTATGAAAAAATAATGGAAATGAACATAAAAAAAATTAAATGATAAATTATTTAGGTTATGTCTAGACTAATTAATAAACAATAAAGAACTGGTTGTAGGCTCAATGAACTCCCTTCTCCAAAACTTGTGAAAAATGACCAAAAGATAAGTAAAAAATGAGGAAATATATCTCAAAAAAAATTACATTGGATATGGATCTAAAAAAAACCTAAGCATCAATCTCATGTACAAAATTTGGATATGAATTTCTCATAAAAGTGAAATACTTGTAATGATAAAGAGGAAGTTGTGACTTGAAGTCAACTGAATATTAATTGTGAGTTTAGTCAAGCTAACTTGAAGGTGATGGAGTTTAAAAAAATTAATACTAAGAGTGAATTGGGAAATAAATAATGTGAAATCAATAAAAAATGATAAAAAAATCAACAAAAACTATGAAAAATGCAAGTCTAGACAACAAATTTTAAAAATGTTTAAGTAGTGATGAAACCACTATGACTATTTATGAAAATATCATAGTGTATTTGAAAACCATTAGGGTGGTTCAAATACTTGGTACAATGATTATTTTTTATATTTGGTGGTTAATTTTTTTCCATGATAGATTATGAAACCACCACGATGATATGTTTTCATCATGACAGTTTCACCACCATATGAAAGTTTTAAATTTGAAGGAAAAGACTCAAAATGGAAAATATAAAGGCTAGAAAAGAGTTGAATGGTTATCAAAAAGGGAAGAGACCATGTCTAGGTATTTTTTTAGTGGAGATAATTACATCATCATTGGATTTGTCATAAAATGTTACACCATGAAAAATTCACATGCACACAGATCCCATTAATGGAATGCTCACATGTAGGTCTTGGATTGATCATTGTGAATTTCAAATTCCATGGGTGATGAGTAACATACATGTTATTATATAAAATATAAGTGATCATGTGTTGTAAAACATCTAAAACCATCATTATAGTGAACATGATCATATAAATTTTACATAGATTTCCTACCCATGGTAGCTTATACATTTTATTTTATATAAGGGGAATGCGTCAATGTTAACTTGGAGTAGACATACATGATTGTATAACTATGTTAGAATATTATGAAATAGGTAACATATATTGAAATTAAATAGAACATTGATGTAATAGATGTGTGAGAATTGGTCTTCTAGGAAGATCAATTACCTATCTCTAGTTTTCCTTTATAGGATGAACATGTAGAGGTTTAATAATATGCTACTATAAAGGTGGCAAAGCAAATGTTTCTAATTGCATGGGTACTCATATGGAATAATTGATACTACAACCACTCAATTTCTATAGATATAATTCAAACATCAGTGTATCAAAAATGGAATTGCATGTATCTTATGTATCCATGGTCATTATAATAACATGTCAAGTGCCTTAATATTGGTCAAAATTAGGAACCCAATAATAATAGTTATGGGTCCTACCATAAGTAGTAAGTAAATTATAACAAGAGGGTTTTGAATCTTTTCATCAAATCCTTTTACCATTGTAGTCATATGAATCAAATCTATATGTATGTAGCCAAGACTAGTAAGTAATGACATATCACATATGTTTTCACTTGACTTGATGTCCACCATAACACTATGTATAAGATGCAAGTCAATGAAAACATGTATGAATAAAAGGAATTAGTAGAATCATCATAAATAATATCATGGTCATTGAATGTGACTCTAAGTTGTTTTACTTATGTATATTTAAGTGTACCAATAAGGCCATCTATAAGATGAACCTCCTCAGTTATATAAGCATAAAAAGTCAGAGGAGGATGCACATTGTAATTCATGCACTTTAGGAAAATTATTGGTTTAATGTGTTCCATGTTTGGGAAATAGATCTAAAAAATATCTTAAGTTTTGAATTAGGTTATGCAACAAAATCACTTATAGGTGTATTAACATCATTTATCTTAGCAATGCTATTCTCAATTAAATATTGTATTTTATGTATCAAATCATAACATATATTAGTATAGTTTCTTAAACATCTATTCCAATCATAATATGTATTGATATCAAACCCCTTAGGTTGTTATTTTGTCATATTAACCTCCATTAGTGGAGGGAGAGACATGAGATTGTAATAGAGTATCTTTTGAAACACCTTATGAGGAGATTATGATAATCATGTAAGTTTCCTCCTTTGGGGAGTCAAAAAGATAAGCCTATTTATAGGTTGTGTAATTTCATTAACCATTATGTTAGCCTATTTTATCAGATTTTGGTGAATAAAAGAGTTAATTACCTAAATGAGATAAAATGTTGTGCAAAATTAGAATGTTACATATAAGCAATAAATGACACAATTGATTTGGAAATTGATAATTTTTTATATATGCTAAAATGGGAAAAAACTAAGGAAATATAACTTGATGGAAAACTAGAATGCATGATTGTGATTGAGACTAGGAAACATACTATGTGGCTATGTTGAATGATTATGGATTCAAAACAAGGGTTTGATATATTTATAGACAATAGTGTTGGATTTAGACAAGGGCATAATACAATGGTATCCTTAAGAAGCACTAACATCCTATAGATGATAAATTTATAAAATTACTATGATAGGTACACCTTCACCTGCATGCTTTATTTATCTATTGGGAACCTTCTATAGACATCAAAAATATGTACATGGCAATTTTGAATGTCAAAATTCCCCTGAACCACCTCAGGATCCCCTTGGGCCTAACCATTGGCCTTTTAATCAACAACTAGGATTGATCCTATTAATATTGAACTATTAAAAAAACCCACCTTTTTAACCTAATTGAAATTATCCCTCGATCATCGATGATCACCCTAACCATCAATGATCACCTTGACTGCTAACAGTCAGGTTCCACTATCTAAACTAACTTAACTAACCCTTTAATTCTGACTTGTTTTTCTATAATTAGAATGTCTAATTCATGTATGAGCCCATGCATGTCAAAGTTGAAATTAGACAACAAGTTTGGGTCCTTGTTAACATCTTGTTTCACCTTTCCTTCCGTGCCTATAAGAAAAGAGGATTAGGAGGTGAAAAAGGATCCAAAACTATCAATAGATTTTGCATCTAGAGATTTTTTTGTAGGTGTCATTCCAACAATCCAATGATCCAACCATCATAATAGAGAGATAGCTTAATACGACCCTTTGATTGACAACCAAGTACTATTACTCTACCAAAATCATGCCAGACTTTACCAATGAGCCAACCACCTTAGCCATTCATCTGACCAACCTATGGAAAGCTATGTATTTACTTTCCATTATTCAATTACTTTGTTTGTATTTCACAATAAGCCTAACATAAACCCATCTCCTAGAATTACTTTTTATGATCTTATCAATCTGACCTTTCAACACCCAAACCAAATACATAGTAACCACTGATGGTTAATTTGACCACTGATGGTCTATCTAACCATCAATGGTTGTTTTAACCATTGATGGCCACTTCAACTGCTGAAGATCACTTTAACTACTAATGATCACTTCAACTTCCAATGGTCACACCAACCATTGATGGTCTTTATGGAAATAAATAATAGTAAACTATTTCACCCACTTACCCTTAGCCAATTCCAATCTTTTTTGTCTATCTATTCACAAACCCCCAACCTATTTTCTAAACCACACCCAAACTATTTAGTATTAGTATTGACCTTCTTATTACTACATTAGTCATTTTATTTATCAAGCATTTCTTGTATTTGATTTCATTACCTTTTGATTATTGATATAAATACTTTATCTTCTATTTTCTAAACTTAATTTTAAAAAAAAATGTGGATTGATGACCCTTGAGGGAGATCTTGCTTCTAGGATCTAACTAGCACTAGGCAATCCACCCATATATCTATCTAACCAACCATTTGATTTAGTGCTATCTTATTTTTAGGTCATCCTCCCAAGCCAAATAAGAGCTCTTTAGAATCATCTAATTCAATGCATGCATAACCAAGCAATTTTTTTCAACTATACCCGTATCTAGTTTCTTTTTCTTCCTTTTTCAAAATATAAGCTAAAATTCATTGAAACATTTTGAAATACCTAGTGGGACCCTTGAGTCTCTACTTGGGTTTCTTTTTTTTGCATAAACATGCTCTTCTCCTTATTTTGTGCTTATAAATGAAATTAAAATTTCTTTTGGGTTTAAAATCAATTGTATACATTGGTTGATTGTAAGTTTAGCTCAATAAAATTAAAGCAAAGCAATTCGAATGTAGCATCACTTGTATCACACACACAAACCAAACCATCTACATTAATCAACCATCAAAACAACTTGACATAAGGATCAACTATGATTTCATCACCTAATGATCACCTTACCTTTCTTTCTAGTCCTACTTGGAGGTCATTACCAAGGGGAGAACCAACTTATCTCTCTGGTTGAGTATAAAATCTATAAATTCAGATGTATTGGCTAAACACCTAACACCCTTATCACTATGATGTGTGAAGTGAGAGGATAGGCCCTAATACCAAGCCACATATTGATTTCCAATATAAATCCTTTTGAGATCCTTAAACACAACATAAAACCAACCATAGACTTCTTTTCTAGTACATACTCTACAAACCAAGTTAAGTCACAAGATTTATTAAAAGCTTAAGGCATAAGCCAAAAGAGAGATAAAAAAGAACTTTATGACTTAATGTACTTTTCAACGTGTATTTTATCTTCTTGAACTTTTTGTTTTCTTATCTTTGTTTGAGTTGTGAGGAATATAACCCCCTTTATAAAACTTCCACCACCTTGCCTTCATCCACCTCATCTCCACTACCTTGTTCAATGGAGAGCCCTCCTATAGTTTCTCCAAGATATACTAACTTTGTTAGATTCCTAGAAGATAACCCTCTTGCCTTAGAATGTTACCTTGTATCAAGAGCCACTTATGCCCCTATCCCTACCTACAATCAACCCAACCATTCTTATAACCAACAAAACCTCACTTAAAATCAACCTAACCTCATCTAAAATCAACCCAACCTCACTTATAACCAACCCAACCTTGTATACAATCAATTCAAACTCAATTGTAACTAATTAAAAACATTTCAACAACCACTTGATCATCACCTAAACCAACCAATAACCTTTCAACCCTTATTTGACCCCCGTCATAAACCACCTCAACTATCTCAACCTCACCAATCTTTGGGTTACCTATCCCAACCATCATATCAATTACCTCAACTACATCAAAATTTTGATTACCTACCTAAACCATCATATCAATCACCTATACCCCCTTTGAAATAACCTTCTTTATCTTAAAACAAATACTTGGTCTATCCCCCTAGTCATACCATAACTATCAACCCAACAACCATCAAACCAACCACTATCAACCTACTTTATCAACCTTATCAAATCAAACCAACAATCATCCAACCAACAACTATAATTTTTTTTCTCTAACCAATCAATCTTATCACCCTTACCAATGTTATCAAACTTAGCAATCCAACCTACCTTAACCACCTTTTCAACCTTATCCACCTTATCAACCCCATCAAATCCAACCAATAACTATCATTCTACCATATTGAACAAACAAAACTTTTTAAGTTGCCCAACCATATCAAACCTACCCACTATATAAACCATGTCGAATCTATCAAATACTTCAACCTTACCCAACCTCTCAAAAAAACCTACCTTATCTACCTTATCAAACCAACCAAACTTTTCAAACCCACCAATCTTGTTAAACTAACCAACCTCACCAAATCAAACCAATAACTATCAACCAAATTTTTCTAATCCACCAACATTATCAAGCATACCTAACCCATAAAATAACTCAAAATTATCAAATCAACCAAACTTATTTATCCAAACAACTTTATCAAACCAACCAATTAGCTCACAACCTCAAGAGCCATTGGTGCACCCTCTTCCTAGGCAACATACTCCATTAGGGGAATCATATGCCTCAATACTTGAAAAACTTTTACAGGCTTCTATCATTAGACTCCCTCAAATCAAATCATTAATGCTTATCTTCTAAAGCCAGTTTGGTTTATAGAGAATGAGTTTTGTATGTATCATCTCACAAATGGACATGTGGTAGATAGATGTGGGTCTTTTAAGATGATCATCTAAAATATTATCAATCAAGAGGAGGTTTTAGAGGATATTCTTTGTGTTCTCCCCAACCTAGCCTTGAATGTCTTCAAGCAATCAATCATTAAACCTCTTTTTACACCCATTATTGTGCAAGCCCATAATAAAATCCCTCAACACAATGAGGTCCCTTCATTATATTTTGTCCTTAGTGCATTTATAACTATGAAAGCCATAATCAAAACCCCAACCAATCCATTTGTTAATCAAGTGCACCCTTTTCAACTTCAGTTTGAAATCATCACTAAGGAAGAATTAACCTTAAACCAACCACTTGTTGACCAAGAAAAGCCTTCTCAACTTTCCTTTAAAACCATCATTAAGGAAACCAACCCACCTCTTCTACTTCCCATTTTATTGGAGCTAACCCAAACTAAAAACACCTCACCTATCACTAAATCTAACCTAACCTCAACTAAAATCAAACCCATTCAATTCTTATTTAATATTTTCATTTTCATTTACCTAATGACATTGTCTTTGGTTTGATTCCCTTTTATCCAAGCTACCCATAACTCACATAAGCTCCCTCATTGAGACAATCCAACACTCTTGTCTAATCCACTTCTATTTCAATATGATGTTCCCAACATCATTTCTAAACCTCAAACCTACCCAAATCTGATCCAACAATGTTTCCTTTGCCATAACACCATAATGGAGATCCTACCTGAACTGCCACCTATAACTTGAACTCCAAACTAATAACTAACAACTAACAACCCTTGGGAGGAAAATGAAATCATCTTCATCCTTCCTAAACCCTCTTTACTAACCCACATATTTACTTAGGAATATTTTCCTACCTCAACTTTCATGGAAAGAGCATCTAGGGGAAATCTTCCTTGAAAAGCTTCGACCAAGCAATAACCTACCATCAACCCAACCTTACCTATAACCAAACTAACCTTAAAATTAAACAAACATTGACCTTGGCTAACCTTTTATCAATAACCCAAACTAACACCTAAATTTACCTCACCAAAAAAAAAACTAACCAACATTACCACTAACCAAAGTTTAGACACCATCACCTAACCAACCTTGCATTTTTTTACTTTATCCAACCTAGAGTATTTTCCACATCTAATCAAGTGTTGAAAAGTAACTGGGGGACCTCTTCTCTCCTAATTAGCTTAGACCATTTACATGTAAGTGTGGATCTAGGGCATATTAGAACCTAAACCCCTCAATGTTTTGCATTTGCATCCCATTCTTTTGTTAAACCAAGTTATTTATCATCTTGTGTCTCACTTAAGATCATCCCTTATTTTCATCCACCTTCATTTCCTTATTTTAAGGACAACTGACTAAAACAAGATCATGTGATTATCCATCAAAACCTTAGCCTAATCCTAAGCATGGGTACCATGGCTCTATCTATTGTATGATTTTCATGGACACTTTTTAACCCTCATATGATGAATCCATATGGTAATTATAACCTAAACCTCTTTCACCCATCATTAACCTTCTTGTGCTATGGTTTTGCCTCTATAAAGGAAGGCCTTTCAACCTATATAGACTAGTCCCTATATAAACTAGCATAACATTCAATTTGGGATACCAAATGTCATTTGGGTCAAGAATATATAGAATTATAGAATACTCCCTTGAAGGACAAATGCCCAAAACTATCAAAAAATTACCTAAAAATGTAGACTACTCCCTAGAAGGATAATGATCAACATAAACAAATACAAAGCTTAGACCATTCCCTTTAAGGATGGCTTAGTCAACTTTTGTCAAGCAATCACTTGGAATATTATAACATCAATAAGCTTCCAAAAAACATCAAATAAGAAACATAAAATGACCCAAATTCAAAAATAAAGCAATCCCAAGAAAGCTTCCATTAGCTTTCACACAACATTTGTAGACTTCTCACCTTGATCAGTCTACACAAAACTTAGAACATAGACTTATCTATAATGGTTCTTAGGTCACCTAAAGAAGGGGTAATCTATCCCCATGAGAAGGTTATGCTACCATACATTTACCTAATTTATCCATCTCTTCTTTTACACTCTATAAAACAAAGGATTTTGAGCTTACTTGACACTACGTGATCAAGCCACTTCTTTTAATGAACGAACTAAAACCAATGCAATACATGAAAGGGGATTATGTTCTTAAACCCACCCATTTTATCATTATGGTATTTTCCAACCAAATTTTTTAAGCCTCTTTCTACTTTCATGACCACTTACAAAGGCATATAGCTACCCTCTTGGATTCATTGAAACCCAACCAAACCTTTTCAAATAAACAAAATTAACATAACCACACCACCCATTGGAGAAAACATTCTCCACCACCCAACCAAACCAATTAAACTCAAATTGGTTATATTGACCCACCTTTCACACTTTTTGTGACCCAAATTTTCCTTAGTCATTTTGATCCCATCATTTACCTTTCCATTTTTGATGAACTTGCACTAATTTTATACACCAACCATTACCTTTATGGTCTTTACACTTGTAATCATTTTTATCTTCTTAAGATCAAATCCTACCTTGGATACCTACAAATACATTAAATTTATCTAGGAGAATTTATTTTATAGGAGTAACCAATATCAGTTATGCCTAACATTGTGGCTTGGTTACCCTGTCACTTATCCTTCTAATTACAATGGTGTTTCACTACCTTACCCCAACTCCCAAACCATTTGAGATTACCCTTCTCCATTGAAAACTATAACCAAACATATTACCTAATCATGGGTCCTTCTAGCATGATTGGTATGCACTTTTTGATAACCTTGCTTTGGTCTTTTTGATCGTACCATTAACAATTTCCATGTTAATTTTTTTTAAACTTGCACTATGTTGTGCACACACACCCAACTTGTGTCTTCTCAGGATCACTTCCTACCTTGGATACCCATGAATACATATAATTTTCCTAAGAGACCTGTGTTTATGAGTGTTCCCAACCACCATGCCTAAATGTGGTCACATGATCCACTTGTCACTTATCTTTCTAGCACTGACCTTAATTTTTACTAATTATGGTAACCTAGTCAATGCGTAATCTTGGATATCACACTTTTGTCACACTTTATGCACATGTTTATAATCTAGTACCCGACCTATGAACCACCTTGTCACTACCTTCACCACTCATCAAACCCACACTCGATTCTATTTTACCTCATTACTTCCCAGTTTGAGGGGGAACACCTCCTCCCATGCTTAGGGTAACCTAACCTTTGACCTATAATTTATTTTTGTTTTATAGCTTGATGATACAAATTACATAACAAAAAAGGGAAAAATATAGACACTAAAAAACCACACACTATGGTTCTAAATGTCAAAACACCCCTAAACCACCTTGAGACCCCCTAGGGACGCAACCTTGACCTTTCAACTACAAACCAAACCTAACTCAAGTCAATTTTGACCCAATAACTATCCCACCTCTTTAACCTTTCTACCTTGGCCTTATCAATTTTTAAGTTTCACCCTAATCATTGAGGATAACCTTAACCATTGAGGGTCACCTTGATCATCGATGGTTAGGTTTTCACTACCTAAACACTAAACTCCC
The DNA here is from genome assembly GCA_037957365.1 of Torreya grandis. NCBI lineage: Eukaryota > Viridiplantae > Streptophyta > Pinopsida > Cupressales > Taxaceae > Torreya > Torreya grandis. Next base: position 1,605,809 of record JARHVA010001496.1, read on the forward strand.
ATAGCAACTCTAGTTTGCTTTTTTATTCTTAGCCATTCATAAATTATGCATGTTAAGACTAAAATTAGAACATAATGTTGAACCCATCTTGAACCTACACTTCTACATCTCCTTTCCTTCTATATAAGGAGAAGAAGAGGGGAATTTGAGGGGGGAAGATCAAGTAAGTAGATCATTAAGAGGTAAGAATAGGAGAGAGAATAGAGATCAAGATCAATCATCAACTTCTTAGGCAGGTATCTCTTCATCAATAATCATCTTTAAAAAATTTCAAAACTTATCAAATCCATCAACCATAAAAATTCAAACCATGAGTTAAGTATATTATTCTTTATTTCAAGTTTTAATTATTTAGTTTAGAAATTTCACCCATCTACCCATAACCTCTTTTTAGTCATCTAAATAACTAACCCTTTAACCAACCACTTCTAAACCTTACCCTTTATCTCACAACCAATATCTGACCCAAATGTACCTTCTAGAACCATTCTACAACCTCAACCAAGAAACCTTCTTGACCTAAACTAAAAACAATAGTAATCATTAATGGTTATCCTAACTGTCAAGGGTCACCCTAATCATCAAGGGTCACCCTAACCATTGAGGGTCACCCTAACCATTGAGGGTCACCCTAACCATTAATAGTCACTATGTAAAACTAGACACCCAAAATTAGTAAGTATAATCCACTTCTCAACCTCAACCAAAACCCCATTTTATTGACTTCTATCATAATATAGACTAGAAACAATAACCTAACCATATCTAAACCATATTTTGATAGTTTAGCATTCACCTTAATTTTATATTATTAATCTAAGCATTTATTTTGAAAATTATTTGTTTCCTTTGTTTAAATACTTTCATTTATGTTATGCAACCTCTTTTATCAACATTAACTTGTCTTAAAAGGTGGATTGATAACCTCCAAGGAAGTATGTACTTCTTAGATCTAGCTCTCTAGGTAATCCACCATTCTACCCAATTAATCAATCATTTATTTAGTGATTTCTTATCTGTAGGTCATCCTTCCAAGCCAAAGAGGAGCTCTCATAATCATCTGGATCACAGAGTGCAAACCAAATCTAGGTTTTACCAACCTTACCCTTATTTTTAGTTTTAATCTTTCTTCTTGAGGAAATAAAGTAAAATTTTAGTGAAATAAGGTTGGTACTAGAAGGAGAAGTGATAGGGTAACCAAGCCATAATGTTAGGCATAGTTAATATGGGCTACTCCTATAAAAGAAAGTCTCCTAGATAAGGTTGATGTATTTATAGGTATCCAAGGTAGGATGTGATCCTAAGAAGATAACACTGGTTATATGTGTTGAGACTTCAAAGTGACATGCTCTAAAGCACTTAAATGGTAAGTGCACAAAAGTAGTGAAAATTCATCAAAAAACTTGAAAAGAACGTTTCACTAAAATTTTGCTTTATTTCCTCAAGAAGAAAAAGTAAAACTGAAAAGAAGGGTAAGGTTGGTAGAACCTAGATTTTGTTTGAGATCCATGATCTAGATGATTATGAGAGCACCTCTTTGGCTTGGGAGGATGACCTACATATAAGAAAGAACTTAATAAATGGTTGATTAGTTGGGTAGAAGAGTGGATTGCCTATTAATCTAGATCCAAGAATTACATGAATTTCTTGGAGGCTATCAATCCACCTTTTAAGACAAGTTAATGTTGATAAAGTTACTGATAAAAGAGGTTGTATAACATAAATGAAAGTACTTAAATAAAGGAAATCAATAATTTTCAAAATAAATTCTTAGATTAAAAATATAACATTAAGGTGAATGCCAAACTATCAAAATATGGTTTAGGTATGGTCAGGTTGTTATTTTTTTTCTATATTGTGATAGAAGTTAAGAAAATAAGGTTTTAGTTGAGGTTGAGAAGTGGTTTATACATGTTGATTTTGGGTGTCTAGATTTACATAATGACCATCGGTAGTTAGGGTGAACCTTGATGGTTAGGGTGACCCTCGATGGTTAGGGTGACCCTCAATGGTTAGGGTAACCCTTAAAGGTCAGGGTAACCCTCAATGGCTTTGTTGAGGTTGTAGAATGGTTCTAGAAGGAGGGTTTGGGTTAGATATTGGTTTTAAGATAGAGGGGAAGGTTTAGAGGTGGATGGTTCAAGGGTTAGTTATTTATATGACTAAAAAGAGGTTATGGATGGATGGGTGCAATTTTTAAACTAAATAATTAAAACTTTAAACAAAGAATAATATACTTAGCTCATGGTTTGAAAATTGATGGTTGATGGCTTGGAGAAGTTTTAGAACTTTTTAAAGATGATTTTTGGTGAAGAGATACCTTTAAAATAAGTTGATGATTGATCTTGATCTCTATTCTCTCTCCTAATCTTGCCACTTGATGATCTAATTCCTTGATCTCCCCCTTCAAGTTCTCCTCCTCTTCTCCTTATATAAAAGGAAGGGAGAGGTGGAAGTGTAGGTTAAATAAGGGTTCAACACCACATTCTAATTTTAGTTATAACATGCATAATTCATGAATGGATAAGAATAAAAAAAACTAGAGTTGTTGTGGGATATTAGTGTTCAAGCAGTAAAAACCTAATTGTTGATGGTCAGGTTGACCCTCGATGGTCAGTAGGGCCAAGGTAAAAAGGTTAAGGATGTGGGTTAGTTAGTGGGTTAAAAATAACTTGAGTTAGGTCTAGTTTATGGTTGAAAGGTTAGGGTTACCCTGAGCATGGGAGGAGGTATTCCCCCTTAAATCAAGAAGTGATGAGGTCAAATAGAATTGGGTACAGGTTTGATGAGTGGTGAAGGTAGTGATGAAGGTGGTTGATACGCTAGGTACTGAAAGTGAAAAAATGCACACAAAGTATGACAAAAGCATGATATCAAAAATTGCACATTAACTAGGTTTTTATAATTAGTAAAAATTAAGGTCAGTACTAGAAGGATAAGTGATAAGTAGACCACATGATCATATTTAGGTGTGGTGGTTGGGAACACTTGTAAATTCAAGTATCATAGGAAATTTATATGTTTTCATGGGTATCCAAGGTAGGAAGTTCTCTCAAGAAGACACAAGTTGGGTGGGTGTGCATATGGTAGTGCAAGTTCAAAAAAGTTCAACATGGCAATTATTGTCAGTATGGTGAAAAGGACCAAGGCAAAGTCATTTCAAAAGTGTGCACCAATCAAGATAGAAGGACCCATGATGAGGTAATGTGGTTGGTTATTGTTGTTAGTGGATAAGGGTAATCTCCAATGGTTAGGGGGTTAGGTTAAGGCAATAAAACAAGGTTGGTACTAGAAGGATAAGTCATGGGGTAGCTAGGCCATAGTGTTAATCATAACTGATGTGGGTTACTTCTATAAAATCAAGTCTCATAAATAAGATCAATTTATTTAAAGGTATGTAAGGTAGGATGTTTTTTTTAGAAGAAAAAAATGGTTGTAGGTGTCAAGACTGTAAAGGGCCATCCTTTAAAGCACCTAAATGGTTAGTGCATAAAAGTAACACACAACTAAGGCCTCTAGAGCCCCTCTAAACTAATTAGTGTCATGCACCCATCCTCTTGTACCTTTGATATCAAATTCAACTCTCCACCTCATAAATCTAACTAAGAAATGTATCTAAGTATACCCTGCCCATGGTAGCCCCATTGGCCTCAGCACTCAGATGTGCTCATAGTCTATTAGTGTAGAATAAGCCCCAAGATGATGCCATACATATTATGATTTTTGAAGCCCCATAACTCCTTATATATCTACATAAGTAGCATAGACACCCAATTAAACACTGTGTGACCTAGTAACATCTCAACCAATACTCCTAGCTGCAAGTATGGGAACCTACCATTACTTGAGTTAGGAATAAAAAAGCATGAGACCACCATCATAATCATGGTCATCAGCCTCCTATCATCTCTTCCCATCTGATACAATGTAGTTTAGTTAAATATTTTGGTGTGCCACCTCACTCGATCATGGTCATCTCTATATATTAGCTCTAGGAGCTCATATCTCTCCTCCTACTCTATGTGGTAAACTAGGTCACCCCATATGGGTAATCAAGTGATTCTATGAACATCCTCTGATAGGATCATCATCTCACTAGTGGGTAGTAGGAAGGTGTTCATGGTTGGATCCCATCTCTCAATGAGGGCCACAATCATTGCTACATCATATGACATGTGTTGATAATTCTTCATAACTCCAGGTCCCACCTCCTCCATGTGAGCCCAATCTACAACAATCATACACTAGTGAAACTCTACAAAGATGCACAACACCTAATCATGCATTTGAATTTTCTCCCATGCTTAAAAATGTTTGATAACACACAACTTAGTCACCTATACTATTTTTACCTATGAACTTCACTCTCAACATATCTTATCTATGCTCAACACTTAAATTATGACCTATTATTCTATACCCTCATTATACACTATTTACCTCTTACCCCTTATCTAGCAACCGTAATCACCCCCTTGACCTCATCTATCACTCCAACCTTAAGGCTATTGCCTAAAGTTTTACCCTTGATACCCCTTTTAAGTCACTTTATAACATTCCAAACCTACAACTTACTTAAATTTTTTATTAAAACATATAGCTATTAGGCTGACCGTCAATGATCATTATGACTATCGATGGTTAGGTGACCCTTTTTCCTAAGGTCATTAACCATCGATGATCAGGATGACTGTTGATGGTCACTATGTGTGACCACTGGTAGAAATCCTCTAAAACTTACCCACCCAAAAAGACCTAAATCTACCTAGATTATCATACATTTTTTACCTATACCCATCCCCTAACCTACCATAACTAACTCACCCCTCCTAATTTGGAAACCAACCCACCAATTTCACCTAAAACCAAGCAAACCCTAACCCTAGGGTAGAACCAACCAAACCTAAGTTTTCACCCAACCACCAATCAACTACACTACCAATTTACATGCAAAACCAAAGCACATATACACTATAATTTTAAATACATCCTCTACCTCATTCCTCACCCATCATCAAGGAGGAATTTGGGGACCCATTACCCATCCTCATTTTCATCCATGCCCACCTTACATCTTAACCAGTCAATTTGGTCTGCATGTCCAACTTAGAAGTCACCATCACCAACTTTGCCACAAATGACAAATGGATAGAGATCTACAATTCAACTATTAAAATGAGTCCAAATGAATCACTTTTTTTCTTTTGACCATTATACTTTAGGGTTTTCCCCCTAATTTATCAAGGTGACCATAGACAATCACCCCTTTGACCCCTGATCATTGACAGTTAGGGTCTTGACACTTAACCTTTACCTTTCCAAAACATTTTAAAATAGGAACAAATTATGCACCTACCCATAGAGGCTACCTTATTTTCCCACCTTGATAACCACCTCATCACCTCATCATTGGTCCATTTGGCCCAACTAATACATATTTTTTAACAAATTTTACTTGGTCCTTTTTAACATAATGATAATAATTACCATGTTGACCTATTTTTGAAATTTCACTAACTTGCACACACATAACCAATTGGTATCTTCTCAAAAGCACTTCTTACCTTGGATACCCATGAAAACACATACCTTACCTAGGATACTTGAGTGTTCCAAATTACCATGCCTAAATGTAATCACATATTCCACTTGTCACTTGTCCTTCTAACATCAACCTTAATTTTTACCAACTTTGGCAACCTAGTCAATGTCCGATCTTGGCTATCATACTTTTATAAAAATTTGTGTGTTGTTTTCACTTTAGTTACCAATCTATCATTCACCCATTTTATCATCCACTACCCACTTATCAAACCCATACTCAATTCTATTTTACCTCATCGACTCCCAGTTTGAGGGGGAACACCTTCTCCAATACTCAAGGCAACCGAACCTTTGAATAATAATCCATTTTTATTTTGAAGCTCATTGATATAAATTGCATAACTAAAAGGGGAAAAATATAGACACTAAAAATCTACACATGATAATTCTAAATGTCACAATTCTCTTGGACCACCTCTAAACCCCTTTTAGCTCAACTATTGGCCTTTTGACCGACAACTAGACTTGACCCTATTCAGCTTGACCTACTAACCAAACCCACCTTTTTAACCCAATTGAATTTAGCATTCAACCACTGATATTCACCCTAATCATCGATGGTCACCCTAACCATTGATGGCCACCCTAACCATTGATGGTTAGGTTCGACCATCTAAACCAACTTAACTAATCGTTTAATTCCAAATTGATTTTATATAATTAAAATGTCTAATTTATGTGTGATCCCATGCATGTTAAAGTTAAAATTAGACAACAAGTTTTTTTAATGTCTTGTTGTACCTCTCCTTCCTTGCCTATAAGAAGAGAGGATTAGGAGGTGAAAATAAATCCATAACTATCAAGAGATTTTGCATCCAAAGCTTATTTTATAGGTGTTCTTCAAATAATCTAGCAATCTAGCCATCATGATATAGATTTGACTTGTTACCACCCTTTGATCGATAACCAAGTACCATTACTCAACCAAAATCATGTCAAACTCCACCAAAAAGCTAATTTCCTTAGCCATTCATCCAACCAACCTTTGATAAGCTAAGTATTTTCTTTCCATTATTCAATTAATTTATTATATTTCACAATTAACCCAACATAAACCCATCTCCTAGAATTGCCTTATATGATCTTCTTAATTTAAATTTTTAGCACCCAAACCCAATACATAGTAACCACTGATGGTCACTATGGTAAGAAGTAAAAACAAGCTATTTTCACCCACTTACCCTCAACCAAATCTAATTTTTTATCTACCTATTCATAGACCCCCAACCTATTTTTTGAACCATGCCTAAACTATTTAGCATTAGTATTGACCCACTTACTGCTACATTAGCCATTTTATTTATCAAGTATTTATTTTATTCAATTTTGGTACCCTTTTATTATTAATTCAAGTAATTTATCTTCTATTTTATAAACTTAATTATTTAAAATGTGTGAATTGATAGCCCCTGAGAGATCTCTTACTTCCAAGATCTAGCTAGTGCTAGGTAATCCACACAACTATCTATCTAACCAACCATTTGATTTAGGGTTATATTATTTATAGGTCATCCTCCCAATCCAAAGAGGATCTCTTCATGATAATCTAATTCACCATGCAAAAAACCAATTAATTTTTTTTAACCATACTCGTATCTAGTTTCTTCTTTTTCCTTTTTTGAAGTATAATCTAAAATTCAGTAAAACATCTTAAATCCATTACAAAAACAATTATATATCTTCCCATTCAATTGTATCCCTACGTTAATAGATCAATAGGGAAAATGTGATCATATAATGAAAAGGGGTAGTGGTTGAAGTTGTGATTGATCTTAACACCCCTTGTGTTGAGTGCTACCTACATACCAATACTCTGAAGAGAGATCAAAATCTGTGTAGTTATCATATGCTATGATGGTGTGTGTGAAATATTGGTATAATTTTAGATGCATATGTAACTCTGGTGTGATTAAGTTCTTCAAACATGACTTGTGACCTTGAAAGTGCACTCAAACTTTAGCTTAGGGATACTAGCATTTTATTTATTTATAATTGAGAGAAATAGGGAATTTACTCTCAATGTGCAATTAAAATTCTAATGTTTTTAAATATGAAATCCTATTGTGTGTGAAAGGATTTGAAATGTGGATTCATAGTGATATTTTGTGAATTATTTCAAATGGGGCTCATGAAACTTGTGGGATGACCTGTTACATGAATTTAAATTTAAACAACTAATCATTATATAGTAGGAGAATGTAATTGGTAGAGTTGGATGATAAAGGGGATCAACCATGTATAAATAGGGTGACATTATCCAAAAGGAAATAAAAAATAAAATAATACCTTATATCAGTCCCAATATGAGTTTAGGTTACTAATAATGTTGGATAGGGCTATTTTGGGACTACTGGTTACTTGTGGGAATGGTCATCCACAATAAGAGTGAAGGAAGAGTGGTTAAGGACCATGGAATAAGGCATGGTCTATGTGCATAAAAAGAGTGGTCATAAATACACTATTTTCATAATAAATGTTAATTTATGTGTATAATCCCCCACTTTTATTATAGTAATCCAACAAAGAGTGAAAGTACTAGAGTAAAAGGAAAATGCATACTTGAACTTACCTATGAAGATAACCTTGAATGTAGGCCAAAATGTTGAGATGTGATTCATATGAACCTAAAATTAAATATATGTAAAATTAGTCCTTACTTAAGATGTAAATATGAAAATAAAAGATAAGAAAATTATAGATCTAATAATAAGGAATGAATTTAGCTGATTGGATACATGAACTATTATGTTTTTTCTAGTGTAAAGAATTGGTGACTATAGAGGGTAGAACCCTTGAAGATTTATTCTTCATTAAATATATTGGATTTGGATGTGCATGACCTAATCCTAATTGAAAAGAGAGTGTGATTAAGAACTCAATGTGTGCTTAGCTCCATCATTCCATACCCCAAGTGGTGAGGTATGTTTTTAATTCTTGTATGAATTTTAATGGATTGTTTCAATGCAAAATTAGTGCAAAAACTAGTGTAAAATTTGATCTAACTATTGTACACATAATTAGGCTCATTTATGGTGTAAAACTAGTGAAAAAAATAGAATAATTTGAGTTTGGTGTGTATAGGTTGGAGAATGACATGGTTTTCCATTCCATCTATGAAACTTGTGCAAAACTAAGCAAGGAGGTAATCATATGCCACACACATGCACCCAATATGATATCTAGTGTATATGGATATTGGTATTAAGTAATAAAAATTAAAAATATTGAGCAAAAACTTGTATGTTAAATGGAACACATGCCACACATGATGCCCTCAAATTGAGCAAATCTGAGACAAACCTAAGTAATTTTCTAGAAATTAATTCTATTAACTATCCTTTACTACCTATGATTCTAAGAATTTATGAAAATGATTTTTTCTACCTAATTAGACAAGAGTGCCCTATTTTAGACATGATTATCCTATGACTTTGTCCAAATGGAACACTTTTATACAAAATTATTTTCTGGTTATGGACTCTAATCCACTATGTGATACCTACAAATTTCCATCTATGTAATGAAGTGTAGGAGCTTAGTCTCTAAGACAAGATTCTATGTATGCCACCTCTTTTGAGGTGAGTTGTTAAGTATGTGAAGTAACTTAACTCAAAATTGTAATATGAGTAGTAATGATAACATAGAGAAGCATGACATCATCATATATAAACTGAGCTAAAATTTATAATTTAAGATGCATGTGAAAACATGTATACAAAGTGACATTGAATGAAAGATAGATTTTAGCAATTTGGAAAGTAGATAAGTGGTCAAAACTAAGTACTTAAAAAATGAATATAAATACTTGGGGTTGGGGTGGGGGGTTTCTTGATATTTATCATGGTATATAATAGATGGGAAAATGTATGATATCCATCATGACATCAAAAAATGAGTAAATTAAGCAAGAAAGTGTCATGGCAATGACACACATACACAGTATACTCAAAGCACATAAAACACATAGTAATAGGCAAAGGGGCTACATATAAGGGACATATTCAAATGTCACTCATACAAACATAGGAAAATAAAATTAAGGCCTTATACCATGTATAAGGACTTTTTAAAATACCCACAAGTAAAATAAAGAATACACACAAGACATGAAGTGAGAAAGAAAACATGAAAAACATGCATTAATTTAATGTAATTTATCAACATAATAAAGTGTTAAAACTAGTATATTCAACAACTTAGGTAACTAATAATTTATCAATGTGAATGTAAGGGAGCAATATCAATATATTTTACATAGTGTAAGGAACTAGATGTGAAAAAGAAGGGATAGCCAAAACAAAACTGATATAACCTATATATGAGATGCCCCCATTGAGCTTGATGTTATATAAATAAGATATAAGATGCATGTATTTGGTTTGGATCTAATAATTGATAGTTTGTGATCACTAGGACATGGTCAATGAAATGAGACAATAACGCAAGGAACCATTATCTGAATAGGGTGATGTTATCTGTTTATAATTTTTTGTGTTTGTGATAGTAGTATCTCCTATAATAGTGTCTGTAGATGGAAATATGTATGCTCTAAATTTAATCATGTACATTTGTGAAGCATATATGATATGGAATTGGATAAAAATAAGTGTTGAATAATTTTACATAGATTAACTAATGAAAATAAACTAAACATAAACATGCAAAAAGTCTTGATTTTGTAATTTTTTTGGAATAATTTTTTATATTTTTTCATAAATGAACTGAAACTAAAATAGAGATAAAGATACTAATTGATGAGTCCTGAAAAGAACTCACAATCAAGGTGTCATGTGTCTAGGATATGAATGGGGACATTCTATGAATGGAATGTGCCATATTGATGTTACTAATTTAAGATGAATTATAAATCTAAACATTGTTTTAAGTTTATAGTATAAGTAACACTATCATAATGATGATCTATAGTATATTATGCATGCTATGGATCATGGTGAAGTTTAAGGATTTTTGGAACCCATCATTGAGTGTATAAACCCTGTACTGGTACCCTATGTGAGACACATTAGGTGTTGTGTAATATCAATCTGGGATGTATAGGAGTAGATATATGGTCTCTAGGATATATAACAATTCTTTGTTAAAATAGATTTTCAAGGATAGAAATTTTTATAAAGGTGGATACCTAATTTTACATTTTCTGAGGAGGTTGATCCCTTTTAGGTGGCTCAACTGAAATATACTATATAGGAACCATATATATCTGTGGTAGGGGGTATTCATATGGGATTCCAAAAATGCGATGAATTAATTATCATATAAATAATTTAAATACTTATGAACTATAAAAGGATCTACATGAATCTTTTTAATCCAAGGGTACCCTAATAATATATCAAAAAACCATGCATTGGGTACTATTATAAATTTGGTAACCACATGTGCTAAACCAACATGTAATGGTAGTGTAATATCACTAATGGAGCTTTGAATTTGGCCTTTGAATCATATTATTACCATGGTCATGGGAAGTAAATTCTTATCTATGTATCCAATATTATTAAGAAGTGTGTTTGTACACATATTCACAATTATATCATTCTCGACCATGACACTCTAAATATGTCAGTGATCAATGTGTGCTCAAATGAACAAAGAGTTCAAATTTAAATCATCATCTACTATTAATTATATAAAAATATTATGAGTGGCCTAGATGGTAATAAATAATGGTATTTACCAATGATGCCATTGAAAGGATGTAGTGCCTCTGTATGAGACTGATATGAAATCAAAGGAGGGTGTGCTTTGTATACATAATGCACTCCCAATATTTTTACTATATCATTATATCTATATGTAGGAAAGGACCACTAAATATTTTCATTACTTTAATTTCACTTGGTTGTGCCTTTGAACTATCTATAGGTGTGCCCACATCAATGATGTTTTCATCTATCAAATCCTAAATCTTGTACCTTAAACAAATGCATTTGTTGGTAGTGTGGCTTAGTGCCCTATGAAAATAATAAAAGGCATTCTTATTAAAATATTTTAGAAGAGGATTATTCACATCAACCTCTTTAATGAGAGGGAGAGATATGAGATTGCATTCCAATAGGGTTTTGATGACCTTATATAGATCTTCCAGACGATTAGTAAATTGTCTCGTGGGAAGAGTTGATAATACAATACACATAGTTGGTTTTAAAATCACATGTACTATTGCCTTTTAACCTTATTATTATCAATTGGCCTCAAATTATAAGGTGGAATGATTTAATTATTTATATTTATATATGTATGGGTTTCATACTTAAAATTTATTCATGGCTAATAATTTGACTTCTTCTTTTACCATGTGGTAAAAATCTATGAATGAGAGAAACTTATTAAACATGATGGAGTCATGTAGGTGTGGAAGTAAGTTTTAATTAAATATGTCCTATAATTTTATATCTACCATAGGACTTGTGATTTTATATATCATTATCTAGTACCCTAAGATACATTTTGTGATAGTCTCATTAGATTTTTGTTTGAGTTGAGAAATTTGAGTATATGAAATCTTCTTACTGATATTATTTGAAAAATGTGATAGAAACATGTTGACCAAAAGATTGAATGCATGGATCTATTGATGTGGTAAGTATTAAAACAATTATAAATCATATTAATTTAGAATCCTTGGAAATAAATTAGTTAATAACCTGTCATTGGATACATAGTCCAAAAATGTTGCATGGAATACTCTCAAATGTTATTCAAGGTCACCCTTTCCATCATATAGTGTAATGTTGGGTGACACAAAACCTATAGGTATATGATATACTTCTATACACAATATAAAAAGAGTATTTGATAAAGTGTGAAAATCAAGCACCTAATTAGATTTAAAATCACCTTGATCTAAATGTAACACCTTAGTTTGTAGAGATTGGATCTCATGCATAAGGGATTGTACATTGGGAAAAGAAGAATGTGTGCTAACTGAATTTGATGTTCCTAGTGACTAAGTAAGAATTTGCATATTAATATATTTAATCCTTTAGGTTCCATCATCATAGATGATGGTATAAAATTTATATCTAATGGTTCCAATAAAGGTAAAGAATTCATAGGTTTTAGAGGATGGTCACAACTTCTTAATTTCCTCTCAAACAATATTTATGAATATGTATTGTATATCTTGATTCTTATAAGGATATTTTTGTAATTGTTTATTATCTATATCATAAATTCTATTAACTATTAATGGCATTATGGTATTATTAATTATAATTTGAAAATATTTAACTAGGGAATAACTTAGTGTATTAAAATGTGTGAAAGAGAAAGAAAGTTTTTTCTTAAATTAAATAAGATAATAAAAATAAATTTGAAATATTTTTATTATTAAATAATTTATTAATCTAAAAACCCTAGGAAAATAATTTGAAACAAAAAATAGAATTATATAAACCCTATAAACATTTAGGGTTAGGGTTTAACAACATTCAAACAATAGGCTAGTTCGCCAATTTATTTGATCAAATTTTGGTAAATAGAATAATTAGTTACATAAATGAGATAAAATGCTAAGAAAAGAATGTTAAAAGATATAATAAATGAAAAAATAATTTGGAAATTTATAATTTTGAAATATATTAAAATTGGAAAGTACTAAGGAAATTTAACTTAGCTGGAAAATCAAAATGCAAGACTAAAATTGAGATTGAGAAACTTGTTGTGTGACTAGGTTGACTAACTATGGATCCAAAATAGGGTCTCTAAACAATAGTACTCAATTTGGATAGTGGTGTTATGTGTTGATGTCCTTATGGATCCCAATGTCATGTAGATTATAACTCTCTAAAATTATTGTGAAATGTTTGCCTTCACTCGTATGTTTTATTTATCTATGCAAGAGCCTTCAATCCATCACAAAAACCATAGTATATCTTCCCCTTCACTTGTAACCATAGGTCAATATGGAAAATGTAATCATGTAGTAAAAATGGGATACAATTTAAAGTTTTGCTTTACCTCATCACCCCCTATGTTGAGTTTTTCCTACATACAAATACTTCAAATAAGGATCAAAATCCATGTAGTTATTCCATGCTACGGTGGTGTGTGTGAAATAATAGTGTAATGATAGATGATTGTGAAATTTTAGTGTGATTAAGTGATTCAAATATGAATTGTGACATTGGAATTTTACTTAGACTTTAGCTCAAGGCTATTAAGGTTGTATTTAAAATTAAAATAAATAGGTAATTTACTCTCAATGTGCAATTATAATTATAGTGATTTCAATATAGAAGCCTCTTGTGTGTAAAATAGTTTGAAATGTGGTTTTATAGTGATATTTTGAGAATTATTTTAGATAGGTCCCACTAAATTTATATGATGACTTGTTATATGAGTTTAAATTTGAGCAATTAGACAGTATTTGGTGGGAGGATGAGGCTAGAAGAACTAGACAATAGTAGGGACTAACCATGTCCAAATAGGGCAACCTTATACAGAGGGAAAGAAAAACTACAATAAAAGATGAGATCAGTATCAAAGTGAGTCGAGGTTGTTAATAATGTTGGATAGGGATATTTTGTAATCATTGGTTGCTTGTGGGCATGGGTCATCCATAATAGGAGTGAAAGAATGTTACTCCCTTAACCTCTCACATGTATTGGGATAGGAATATCCAACTTGTGTCTTAGTTATCACTTTTTTTATGTTATATTGAATTTATCTAAAAATTCATTTGGTTAGTAGGTGATTTAACTTTTTAAGGTTTTACTAGGAATAAATCTTAAGTTAGATTAAAGGGTTGAGTTATCTAAATCAATGAAATAATATGCAATAAATAACCACTAATTTGTTATAGATTTTGACCTATTTTGAATTTATAAAAATAGTAAATAATATGTGAAAATAGAGAATTATATATAAAATGACTATCATGAAAGATCTAGGTTATGAAAACAAGGTTAAAAATAGGTTTGAGTGTCATCAACAGGGTTCTTGGGTTTGATTATTCACTAGATAGTAGCACCACACCTGGATAGTAGCACCATGGTGCTCTAGTGTCCTAAAAATGGTACCAATGTCCTCTTTGTAGGACTATTCCATTTTTTGAGAGAACCTACACCTATGTTTCTAGGTTTTGTTCATGTGCATACAAAATTTGGAACTCTGTATTATGCTTGGAATATCTGATTTAGTGTGCAAACCCTAATCCTCATTACAAGAATGAAATGAGCTAAAAATGTATGTTATTTAGTCAGATAGGCTAGACATCCTCAACACCTCGCTATGAATATATTTTCCTATATACCAATACTCTAAGGAGGGATCAAGACTGATATAGTTGCCTATATATTTTTACTTGGTGTAAGTAAAAATGAATGCTAGATTGATAGTGGTCTTAAATGCCTTGAGTGTGCTTGAGATTTGAAATATTTAAAATTTGGGCTTAGGGCAGATGTATATGGTAGTATGCATAAGTAGGAAAGAATAGGGTTCAATTACATTTATTTTTCTCAACTTGTTTCTTATTTTAATAGGCTAATTTCATCTATTTTCCATCTAGTGGATAGAGGTCTAACAATTTTGTATTTATAATGATTCATAGCTTATGCAGATAATAAAATATGCTTAGGTCAACCTTAGAATGGGAATAAATTTGAATATATATATATATATATATATTCAAGAGATTTAGGTCAAGGGACACTAAAACCAAGTTATGGACACTAAATCCATGTGGCTCTAGTGTCCTTAATGTGGTGCTAGTGTCTAACTAGTAGGCTGCTGGGCACAATGGGTTAGGATCTAGGAATGTAGTTTTGGGACTATGTTTGAGCTGATTAGAGATGTGTATGGTCTACAAAATGGCTATAAAAGTGTATTAAAGGCTATAAGATAGGTCTAGGGATAAGCTAGGAATAGGCTATCTCAAGTAACACTCTTAGCATCCAAATACCATGTTTAGGTGATTACATTTTCCCCCCTTTATGCTAGAAATATAGCAAAGTGAAATGAATAGTTATAAAGGAAAAAAGAAGCATACCTGGACTTACCTAGGAAATGAAGACCATGTATCTTATTCTGAGTCTACATATGTAAAACATGATCCAAAGTAATGACTTATAATGAAACATGTAAAAACCAATCCTTATGAGATTATCAAAATAAAATGACTATTCTAAATAAAGTAATTGAATAATGCTTAGAAAGGAGATAGGAAAGAGGAAAGGAATGAATGTACCTCATTGTGTATGTGAACCAATACATGAACTTGGTGACAACCTATGTGTGTAAGTGTACATAGTAATCAAATAATTGAATAACTAGGATTGAGTTGATAGTTTGATCAATCCTCATATGTGGGTGGCTTAATAACTCAATTTGGTTTTGACTCCATCATTGACCATCCCTGATTAGTGGATCATGACTTGTGAGTAGCTAGGATAAGACTATAAGTGTGTCTAACCCTCTTATGTTTGTGGCTCAAGATCTCAAGTAGGCTATGACTCCATCATTGCCCATCCACATGTAGTAAATGAATATGAAAATTAACTATGAAAAGTGATAAAAGTATGTAACGGGGTATATCTAATTGTGTATGTCATCTCCATGACCACTTGGGTACATTAGGTATCTCTAGGTCACTTAGGAATTCCAACCACTATAGATGGATTAAGGCATGAAATTGGTCTAGAATATGATAGAAAGTGTATACAATGTAGAGAATGACATCGAGTTTTCCATTCCATATAATCAACTTATGTGTAATTGAGCATATAGAAATTATGTGCCATGCACATGCCCCCAATTTGATATATGAGTATAATGATTATGAAATGAGTATGTAATAACTGTATTTATGTATTTGAACTAAATTTGGGAGTGATCATACCACACATGATTCCTCTAATTTGAGTAAAAGGTATGAATATAAGATAAAATGAGTGTATCTAAGTAAAATCTAAACATAACTATCAAACCTATAACTATATCTGTACAAATATATACTATACCTAGTGTACTATTCTAGCTAATCTGGAATACCCTAAAGTTGGGGCTACTGGATAGTATCACCATAGAGTGGACAGTAGTGTCCTATGGTGTTAGTGTCCCAATCTAGGCAATGTCTCTCTGGTCTCAAATCTGGGTAATCTAAACTATTTTCTTGGTCCCTATTTTTTCCTATGTTTGACTTGTGTTTGATTTCTGAATTTAAGCCTATGTGCTAACAATGATCTATGAATAACAATGTAGGAGCCTAATCTCTATGACAAACCCTTGTGAATGCCCTTTAGTCTAAAGGTAGTTTTGGAACCTATGTAATAACTATCCTCAAAAGAAATATCTCTAAAAAATGTGTTAGCTAGAGTATATCTGATAACTACATGATATTCTAATACAATGTGCAAACATAACATCATAATGTAAAAGAATTTGAGCATAAGTATGTAATGTAAGATGTATGTTGTAATTTATAATTACACAAAGGTGTCAAGATATATGTAATCAATGTGTATAAAAATAAATATGAGTATCTACCTAGGGGTATGGGCATGATGTCCATCATGACACCCAAGTAAGAAGGGTAGATGCATGAGGTCCCTCATGGCATGAAAAATTGGTGTGTGTAACAAGTAAATACAAGTGTCATGGTGAAGTTGCATAAAAGAAAACATACGTACAAAACACACAAGGCATGAAAATTAGGTGAAGGGGCCAAAATACAAGGGACATGGGCACATATCACTAAATTTAAGAATGAAAACATACAAGGACATCTTCAAATGTCTACATACGCAAGAAATAAGTAATTTGGCTTAGAGCCACATATAAGGACATGTTCAAATGTACACATATATAATCATGAAAGCATAAATAGTGGACTTGGGACCATGTCCAAGGTATACAAACATAGAAGTGGCATAGATCCAAAGAGAAAAGGTATACTCAAATGCCCTCCAATAGAATAAGCATAGGAAACATAATCAAGTCTAAACTAAGAAAGCTAGAAATGAAAGCATGTATAACTATGTAGTATAAATTTATGTAAATGTTAGGATGTCCCTATTATGAGTCTAACTAGCGATAGTTGAAAAAATATTTGAGTAATGAGTAGCAATGATCAATATCAAGATATATCAATACATAAACTAGAATGTATAGAATAAAAGGATAAAACTTGGTAGTATAAACTATGTATAATATGCCCTCGAGTGGGTGGATGTATTAAATGAATAAACTTGGATCAGTGTATATGACCATAATGGGTAGATGATAGTAAGTATTAATAAATTTAGTGGACTAGAGTCTTGTACGTAATCTACAAGCACTCAACAAGAACAATTGAAACATATATGTATGATAAAATTGACTATATTAAGATAGCTAGCAATATGTAATATATAGCAAGGAATATAAATGTAAACATAGTAATACATATAATTTGTAAATTATATGTTTTTTGAGTAATATTTGATTGTTTTTGTGTTTTGAAATGTTATATCATATTTGTATTTTATGGATATAATCTATGTACAAGAAAATGAAAATAAACTATGTACAAGGAGTGAGACAAAAGGAAGTATGTACAAGAAGTAAAAACCATACTAATAAATGAGTCTCATGAGAGACTCACTATCACTATGGATTGTGTCAAAAATAGTAATGGTAATCTCTCATGTAGTGTGAATGCTATGCTATAGTTAAATGTTATTGTAGCAGGAATCTATGTATTATTCATCATTATAATCATAATATTATTCAATATCAAAATCATGATAACTTAGAATGCTAGAGGGAATTGCCTCATACTGTGGACTTGACCTTGTGTTTTAGAATATTGATTATGATTTTTCCCTTTCAAACTATGCTTATTGTAGACATATGGTGTTGTGGAGGCTCTTTTTCTAGAAAACATATTTTGAAAATGCTTGTTTATTTAACATGATTTTGACTTTACAACTTAAGATCTTGCTCTTTCTGTAACATTTCCTATGGATCTAAATGTTTTGCCTTGATAATATATATATATATATATATATATATATATATATATATATATATATATATATATATATATATATATATATGAATGATTTGAATTAGGATGCTCAATAAATCCCAAACCCTATTGACCAATATTATCAACTACTAAAATAGGAGAAGTGATGCCTTGGGCCAATTTTAACAAACCTTGACCATGATAATCAAACTATTATAGATATTTGTGACCAAAAATATACCATATTTAAAGTTGAGCCTCATTTTAGAGAGGTATATTTGCTTGATTTATCTATGCTTATTATACTATTTATTGATCTAATTGTGTTTTTTGAACCTTGTGTTATTTTGAGTTATACTTTGGTAATCATTTTTGTACTACTTATGAATTGGTAAATGTGCCATTGTATGTTGTGTGGATCAACTATCACTATGTGAGTCATGTGTATCCATTTCTTGTTGTATTTTACTTTTCAATTCTAAACATGAGTCAGTGTGGTGCCCATGCATTCTATGATATGCACAAAAATATATGGATCTCCTCATCAGGTGTAGAGGGGGTAGGTTGATCAACTTAGCTTTAATAATTTCCCTTAATACCTCACTTAAACTCTTATTTAATATTTGAATGTTATTTAATCACTAGTTATAGGTGTAATTTTTTGTGATTTCATGTTTTGATATGTAACATTGTTTTCCATAAACTAACTAGGTAAAGATGAAGATACACGATTTACACTAGTGTGCCCTGGAGGCCTTTATCTTGTAAATTATTTTTCTAATGTGGTAATATTTTCATGAAATAGTTGATTATAATTTTTTAAACCTGTAATTATCTTACTCATATTGATAATTTGATCATGTAGAGTTTCACAAGTGCAAACCCTAGCTATTTTTAATTGAACATATAAGCACACACCCTATAGGGAAGATGTGTGAATAGGTTGAGTATGGGAATTAGTGACATTGGAATAGTTTAATTCATCTCATGGAGGTGTGATAGCATGGACTTGGTTAGATGGAATGTAGCTATCACCCTCATGGAGATGGGGAGGAGAAGGATATTTTATCTTGTGACTAATATATGACATTGAAACTTGAAACATAGTATTTAGCTTATGTGCTAAATCCTCTATGTGTGTATGGGTTTGATTGTTAATTGAATTCCACATGGGATAAAGATAACATGCTATGAGATATGACATATATTAAAATTTATATAAAGCATCATTTATACATGTGTTTATGTCTTTTTTGAGTCCATTCTAAATTAAAGGGAACAAGCATGCAAATGAAAGTATTAAACTTTGCAACAAAAAGTGATTTTATTTTATTCTATCATTATGATCATGATTATATGAGATACAAATCAGAATATATATAAATATGAAATTTAAGTTATGTAAATGTAAACCCTATGGTTATCTAGGGTTAGGGTTTTGAATTAGGGATACCTTGCAAAAAATTAAATTATGTTTAAATTAAAAAAACCCTAATGTGAGATTGATTTAATGAGATAGGTTATGAAAAAAAAATAGAAAAATAAAAGTATGTAACCCTAATTTATTGCACAAAAATTTGGAGAATTTAAACTAGGGTTTTGAGCAATATTCAAAATAAGTTGGGTTCATCAAATGATTAACCTTTTAGGGTTTTACTAGGCATAATTTTTAAGTTAAATTAAAGGGATGAGTTATCTAAATCAATGGAAAAATATGTAATAAATAACCACTATTTTATTATAGATTTTGACTTAGTTTGAATTTTTAAAAATAGTAAATAATATGTCCAAATAGAGACTTATCTGGAAAATGACTATCATAGAATATCTGGGTTTTGAAAAATGGGTTACGAACATGTTTGAGTGTTGTCAATAGGGTCCATAGGTTTGATTCTTCACTAGATAGTAGTGCCCCACCTAGACAATAGCACCATGCTTATCTAGTGTCATAAAAATGGTGTTAGTTTCCTCTTTGTAGGACTTTATTATTTACTAGGAGCACCTACACCTATGTTTCTAGGTTCTATTCTTGTGTACATGTAACTATAACTTTGTATTATGCCTAGAATATTTGATTTAGTGTGCAAACCCTAATCTTCCTTAAAAGTATGACATGAGATAAAAATGTGTGTTCATTAGTAGTATATGCTGGACATCCTCAACACCTCATTATGAAAAGAGTTTCCTACATACCAATACTCTAAGGAGGGATCAAGCCTGATGTAGTTCTTCTACCTAGTGCTTGGTGAAAGTGCAAGTGAATGCTAGAATGATAGTGGTATTTAATGCCTTGAGTGTGATTGAGATTCAAAAATATTTTAATTATATGCTTAGGGAAGATGTAAATGGCATTAAGTAGAAGTAGGGTAGAATAGGGATCAATTACCTTGATTTTGCTCAACTTGTTTCTAATTGGAATAGGCTTTTTGCATTTATTTTCCATCTAGTGGATAGAGATCTAATAGTCTTATATTTATAGTGATCCATAGCTTATGTAGATAATAAAATGTTCTTAGGAAAAACTTAAGAGGGGTATAAATTTGAAAATATATTTATTCGAGAGAGTTAGGGTAAGGGATACTAGTGTCAAGTGGGGGACACTGGCACCGTGTGGCTCTAGTGTCCTTAATGTGACACTAGTGTCTAATTAGTAGGCTACTAGGCATAATGGGTTATGATTTAGGAATGTAGTTTTAGGATTATGTTTGAGATAATTATAGATGTTTGTGGTCTTCACAATGGCTTTAAAAGTGTGATAAAGGCTCTAGGATCAGTCAAAGGCTAAGCTAGGAATAAGCTATCTTAAGCAAAACTCTTAGCATCCAAATACCACTTTTAGGTGATTATAATAGGTCTACATATGGAGTAACCATGGCCTAGGTAGGCTATAAATAGGAGGTAGTGGGTAGTTATTTATCATCATATAATGAATTCTACTCTTATTGAAGCTTGTAGAAGTCACACCATTGAAGTGGCTTATATTTTATTCATATATTCTACTATATTTTAGTCATATTGTGATCTATTAATGTTATTCTACTTTATTGTTGAAGTAATTTAATTACAAGTGGTATTAGAGTTAGAATTTGGGTAATCTTGTGGGTGAAACCCTAATTTTATAGATTTGATTATATATTTCAATATGCTATGTATTTTCCTATTTTTTTTTCTAAAGTTGTGGAATTAGTCAAGGATATCACACAAAAAATTAACATTTGGAGGTTAGTTGTGTATGACTTATTTTAATTTTAGTGTTTTTCATAAATATTATATATAATACATAATTCAAGGATTTTTTTAAGTTATTTACATATTTGGAAAGATTATAAAAATATATATGGTTTTTTTCTTTTTATTTTTTGATTTGAGGCTGAAATAATTATAAAAATGCTTTCTCAAAGTTGGGTCAAAAGTGCCAATTAGGATTGACATTTTCAATCCCTTTTATAATAAGACCACAAACTAGGGGCCATGGAAAGGGTATCAAAACTCTAGGTAAAACTCCTCATAAGGAATATATGGATTCATAAGGGGGAGTTACTAGATCCTTTATACCAAGGTTCTCTGAGATAGATCACAAAGTAAGCCAACTTGACTATAGTGTGAAAGGCTTTCAAAGTGATATGTAAGGCATACAATCTGATATGAAATCTGTACAATGTAGTTTTATAAATATCATGATGTATTTATAATATAATTAGCCAAATCATCCAACTATAACTGTTAAACAACTCCACTAGGGTAGATCTACCAATTAGGCTAATCCAAATCCATGTACCTTACCACAAAGGAACCCATTACCAAAGGTAGATGTGCATAAATTTGATAGAAAGGATCTAATCAATTAGATCAACCAAATGGATATATATTTTTGATCTGTATTATATCCCTTGTGGATATTAAGTTACCATGGCATCCTTGTATCTATAACTTGAATAACTCATTTGGTATCAATGGTTGTGTGGTCAAAATAAAAATATGACTCTCAATATCACCTAGTTAGATTTTAGAGAGGATTTGTAATTACATTATAGCAATAATGTGATAGAGAATTACTTCAACCAACTACCAAAATTATGATAGACTAGCTCAGTCAAGGATTATATTTATCATCTTCAGAACCTTTATTTACGTGTGGAGATAATTTCTAATGAAAACTCGAATGGCCTATTTTTGGGTGGCCCCAAGGACCACATTCAACATGAGGTACACATGTTTAATCTAGTTAAGGTTTTTAATTATATTATCATGGCACACATGTCTAAGGAAAAATTCATATCCAATAATAAGCATCCATTCATAACACATAGACACCATAATTTATTCCACCTACCAGATTGACCCCTCAACTAATTAAAGAGAAGCATGTAAAAGGATTATGTTTCAATTGTGATAACAAGTGAAATAAAAGACATAGATGTGCTAAGAATAAGCTATTATATATTGAGGGATCCAATAAAGATGATGAAGATGATGATGCCTCTAATGATGATAAGGAAGAGATAGAGGAGGTACCTAAAGATTCCCAACCTATAATATATTTTCATGTACTTTTAGATATTAACACTCCTCAAACACTTAAGGTGGTGGGTTTCCTCAAAAAATAGAAGGTGACATTGTTGATTGACTCAAGGAGCACACATAACTTCATCAACCATAAGTTAGCCACTCATTTGAACTATTTTATTTACCCAACACTGCAATTTTAGGTCATGATTACATATTGTGGCACAATCAATTATTTATGGAAATTCCATAGTATTAATATATATGGGTGAGTAAAATATAGATTCTCCTATATTTTATATTCTCATGGGTGGAGTAGACATTGTTTTGGGAGTCCAATGGCTCATATAATTAGGTAAAATTGAGATGAACTTATAGGACCTATTCATGTGGTTTCATTCTAAAGGTAGGAAAATTGAACTACGTGGATTACAAGAAAAATATCCATGATTGGTTACTTTACATCATTTGCCAAAGATGATAAAAGAGGGGGCATAAGGATTTATAACATGATTATGTTCCATGAAAGTTCAACCCACAAAGATATCTACACATCCTGATCTATAGATTATTCTTGATGACCACCCATTTATTTTTGGGGCTATGCCAAAAGGACTACCACAAAAAAGAGAATATGATCATTCCATTCAACTACTTCTAGGAAGTCAACCACTAAATATAAGACCATATAGATATCCATATGCATAGAAGATAAAAATTGAAAAGATGGTCCATGAGATGTTGAAGGTAGGGATCATTAGGCAAAATTAGAATGCATATTCATCACTAGTGGTCATGGTGCATAATAAGTATGAAACATAGAGAATGTTCCCATGTTATAGGGAAATAATAAAATACACCATCAAAGATAAGTTTCTTATTTTAGTAATTTATGATTTACTTGATGAGTTACATGGTTCTATTTATTTCAAAAAATTGGATCTTCATTTGGGATACCATCATATTAGAATTATTGATGAATATGTTCATAAAACTACTTTTACAACTCATGAGGACTATTATGAGTTTTTGGTAATTCCCTTTGGTCTTAAAAATGCACCAACTACTTTTTAGAGCTTTATGAACACTATTTTTAGGCCTTTTGGAAAAATGTTTGTGATGGTTTTCTTTGATGACATATTGATTTATAGGAAGACATGGGAAACACACTTGTAACATGTGAAATAGGTGTTGATAGTTTTGGAGCAACATCAAATTTATGTGAAGTCATCAAAATATGCTTTTAGAGTAAAGGAAGTAGAGTACTTGGGTCACATTTTATCCCATGAAGGTGTCAAAGTTTATCCTTAGAAGATCAAAGCTATGGTGGAATGGCCAATGCCCAAAAATCTCAAAAACCTCTAAGGATTCTTAGGAATAATAGGTTACTACCAAAGATTTGTGAAATATTATGGAAATATTACAACTCCAATCAATGCATTGATAAATAAGGATTCCTTCCACTAGAATGATGCAACCACTAAAACATTTGATCAACTAAAAGCATCTATGTGCACCACCCAAGTTTTGGATACTCAAAACTTCTCAAAGACATTCATTGTTGAATGTGATCCTTCTAGATTAGGGTTGGGAGTAGTACTAATGTAGGAAGCAAGACCCCTTGGATTTGAGAGTCATCAATTAAAAGGTAAGAATCTACAAAAACCTATCTATGAGAAAGAAATGAATGCTATTATTCATGTAGTCAAATAATGGAGGCCCTATCTGATGGGTAGACACTTTAATGTGAAAATGGATCATGATAATCATAAATAATTTTTGGAGCAAAGATTATCATCAAAGGAAAAATAGAAGTGGGTAACAAAAATGTTGGGTTATGATTTTGAAATCATATAAAATAAGGGTAAAGATAATGTAGTAGCATATATACTATCCAGACAAGATACACCCATAAAAGTATTATTTTTTGTAATATACAAGTTACAGGAAAATTAGGTGGATGAAGCTAGGTTAGAGTGGGAGTAGGACAAGGATACACATGTTTTGATTCACAATATCTAACAAGGTTATATAGACTCTAAAATTTTTTAATGAAAAGGTAATACCCTATGGTATAAGGATAGGTTATACTTGTGCAAAGATTTAGAGCTGAAGCATGATATTCTTATAGAATTGCATGCATCTCTAATTGAGGAACACTCTGGATTATTAAAAAATTATCACAAAACCAAGAAAGAAGTATATTGGTAAGGAATCAAGGGAGATGTAAAAATTTTGTGGTAAAATTCTTGATATGCCAACAAAACAAAGGTGAGACAATTAAGACCCCAAGAATGTTATAACCTTTAGCAAATTTTAGTCAAAGGTGGGATGAGGTTTCCATATATTTCATCATAGGGTTGCCTTGTTCTAAAATTAAGAATGGTATCTTGGTAAATATGGATAGGCTTAAAAAAATTCCCATTTTTGTGCCCTCTCACACTAATTTACATAAAGTACAATATCACTTATTTTTCTGAAGGCATTTATAAAATTACATGGAACCTCAAAAATAATTGTAAGTGATCATGATCCTCTTTTCACTAGTAATTTTGGGAATGAACTATTTTACTATTTGGGTACTCAATTAGTTCATAGATAATCTTACCACCCCCAATCTGATAGACACATATAAGTGGTCAACAAATGTTTAGAGAGGTATCTTTGTTGTTTTGTATTAGATAAGAAGGAAAATTGGGTTAAATGGCTACCACTTACTGAATGGAGGTATAACACATCTTTCCATCTCTTTTTAATTATACCCATTTCTATCACTATATGATTACCATCCACATTCCATCACTTCTTTCTTAAGGGTGAAAATCAAGGTTTGAGATGTGGAGGAGCACATTCAACATTAACAAGAGATTTAGCTAGTTTGAGAGAGAATGTGGCCTTGGAACAAAACATGATGAAGTAGCAATAATATCAACACTGTAGTGAGTAGAATTTTGACATGGGTGATTGGGTAAAATTAAAAGTGTGGATTTGCCTCATTCATCTCAAACACACTTGGTATTTCATGTTTCTTGATTAAATAAGGTCATTAGATATAAAATTTTAGACAAGATAGAGCTACTAGAACTAGCTACAGAAGGACAAGTCATTTTGGAACTAGAGAAGATCCTAAAAACACATAATAAGAGGTCAAGAACTAGAGATATTAAATAATATATTATCAAGTGGAAGAATTTGAGCATCAATGATGAAACTTGGGAGGGTAAATATTTTCTACAACAACATTCAGAGGTGTTCAACATTGAGGAGAACATAGGTTCAAAGGGGAAGGGCATGTTATACCCCTAACCTATCACATGTATTGAGATAGGAATAATTTAATTATGGCTTACTTATCCCTCTTTGATGATATATCACATTTATCTATGCATTTATTTAGTTAGAAGGTTGGCCTATGGAGTAACCATGGCCTAGGTAGATTATAAATAGAAGGTAGTTGGTAGTTGTTTATCATCATATTATGAATTTTGCTCTTATTAAATTTTTTGGAGGTTTCCCCCTTGAAGTGGATTTTCTTTTATTCATATATTCTACTATATTTTAATCATATTGTGATCTAATACTGTTATTCTACTTTATTTTTGAAGTAATTTCACTACAAGCAATAGTAGTTAAGGACCATGGAATGAGACATTAAATAAGTGAAAAAAATGGTAACAAGTAAACTATTTTATAAATAAATGTCAATTTATGTGTCTACAATCCCCACACCTTTATTCTATAAATACATTAAAAAAAGTACTAGAGTAAAAGGAAAATATGTACTTGAACTTATCTATGTATAACAATCTTGAATGTAGGCCACAATGTTGAGCTATGTTTCACATGAACCTACAATGAAACATATGTAGAATCAATCCTTATTTAAGATGTAAATTTTAATATAAAAGAAAAAAAACTTATCTATCTAATAATAAGGAACAAATACACTTGGTTGGGTATGGAACCTTTTATTTTTTATAGTGCAAAAAAATGGTGACTATAGAGGGTAATACCCTTGGAGATTTATTTTTTGTTGAATAGATTAGATTTGGATCTACATGCCCCAATCCTCATTGAAAATATAGTGTGCTTAAGAACTCCATGTGTGTTTGATGTCAGGTTTACCAATATGTTTTATTAGATTTTGGTAAATAGAAGAATTAATTATCTAAAAGTGATAAACTATTATGTGAAATCATAATGTTATCGATATGAAATAGATGACACAAAATGATTTGGAGCTTTATAAATTTAGAAATATGCTAAAAGGGAAAGTATTAAGGAAATATAACTTAGTTGGAAAATAAGAATGTAAGACTATGATCAATATTGGAAAATATGATGTGTGACTATGTTAATTAATGATGGATCTAAAATAGGGTTTTGTTAGATCTCTAGACAATAGCACTAGATATGGATAAGGGCATTGATACACTGGTGTCCTTAGGGAGTTTTGATGTCATGTATGTGATAGCTTTCTGAATTCACTATGACAGGTTTGCCTTGATTTGTATGTTCTATTTATTTATGTGGGAGCCTTAGATATGTCATGAAAACCATTATAAATATTTCACTTCACTTGTAACCCTAGCTTAATAGATTAATAGGGTAAATGAAATCATAGATTAAAAATAGGTTAGTTATTGACATTTTTCTTGACCTTAACAACCCTTGTGTTGAGTGTTGCCTACATACCAATACATTGAAGAGGGATCAAAATCCATGTAGTTTTCCCATGGTATAATGGTGTGTGTGAAAGATTGGTGTAATTATAGATGCTTGTGAAATTATGGTGTGATTGATTAAGTTATTCAACTATGAATTATGACCTTAGAAGTGTACTCAAAACTTTAGCTTAGAAATACTAGGGATAGATTTATTTAGAATTAGGATAAATAGGGATTTATCTCTTAATATGTGATTATAATTATAGTGATTTTCCCCAATATTGTCTAGTTATTTATCCATCCTTTATCTATCATTTTCCCCTAATTTTGGGATCCATCTATCCATTATATATAAACATTTGCATTAATAGAATAAATAATTTGTATTTCACCAAACTTATCCATTTTATATTGCATACAAACACATGGTTGGATCAAAGGAATATAATTATACTCAATTACAACATCACCTAATATAACACTTTACCTTACATGTATAATAGATCTAAACTTATTAAAAGACATAGAATATGTTCATGAAAACATAAATAAAGCTATGAAAAATTCATAGATTACTGTCTATTAAGGGGAAATAAAAAACCAAATATGAAAATCAAATCCTAGTTTATGATAAATGTAAAAACCTAAGAAGGAAAGATGAAACTCTAAGGCAGAAAAGACCTACTATTTTTTGTGATAAAAATAATAACTGGGTTCACCAGAATGTTTTACTTATTTTATGACTAGTATGATATAAATAATATAAAACTATGAATATCTAAATTATTTAAAATACGCATTAACCATACAAACATCAATGTGAAAGATAAACATTGATATCACACTCACTATATTTATAATTGAAAAATTTATGGAGAAGTGATGCACTTAGTTGATTTATAATTTATATTGCTCACTACATTCATCATAGACCTTGAAAATGTTATATGTCTACCCTATAATCACTTGAATTAGGAAATAAGAGGTCACAACTTGCATGGAAACTATAGGCAAATCTCAGATCAATACAATGAATGGTAGTGACCATATACCAGTACTATACAAGTTGATTGTGAAAGAATGTTACACCTCATACTATTGTGCCTATACTCATAGATATCTCTTATGTGTATTTTCCTTCAGTCTTATGCATGGACATCTATTTTCATTTTTTTTACTTCAAAACCCTAACTAAAATTTTAAAACCAAGGTTATAAATTTGGGTTAGATATCCCCAACCACTCCCCATTGAGTGAATGAGAATTGTATATGTTAAACTACTCTAACTAGGCTCAAATTGTATGTAGTTCTCCCATATATGGGTGTGTGTGTACCATCATGATCATTCTAGAATGAATATAATGTTTAGATTTTGACACTTGGCACCATTCAAATTTAACCTATTTTGTATTCATACTTGGTTCTAGGGCTAATTATTTGAGGGGTTTTTAGATTTGTATGCCTTTGTGATAATTTCTTAGGAGCTTTCTAATTGATTTCTCAATGTGATTTTCAAGTAGTTAGAAAAATGACAAAGTTCTAAGCAAGTGAGTAAGATAATAGGATTGATTTGTATTTATGGAATAATATTTTATATTTCCCACTATGACTGATCCATGAAACATGTCTAGGCCAACCTAATGGAGTTGTATTAATTTAAAAAGTAACCCTTGAGGGTTCTTAGACACTAGTGATAGAATTAAACACCTAAAATATATTACAAATGTGTGACTATTGATGGTACTATCCTGAGTGGAAAAATTAGTGATATAAGATATGGTGATAATCTACTTAGGATTATAGAGTGTTCTTGCACAAACTAGGGTGATCTTGAATATGTATATCTAATAAATTGGGTTGGCCAAGACAACATGTTGGTATACGTATAGACAAAAGTGTGAATAAGATTTAAATGTGTATGTAAAGTCCAAGTATATCAAAGTGTACCAGAATTAATGTTTTCAAGTGTCTAATAAATAATATATGTTTATACAATTAGTATGAAAGCACACCCAAAACTTGCATATATAACCTTGATCAAGCAACAATAACAAGAGAGATCATTCATTCAATGCATATAAAAGATCAAACACATAACACATAGTTCTTATGGGAAATCCTCATGGGGAATAAAACCCACTCTCAAGCCTATAACAGATGGACTACTTGTTATATAATAAATTACAAATAAGATAATGGTCAACTCCTTTAAACCAGGAACCTTGATCAAATCCTCCTGACTAAAGGCCTTTAGTCAAACACCTATTTCACAAGGAGCAACTACCCCTAAAGAAGATCAAGTATTTTAGAACCTCCTTTTAGCACATCCACCTTATTACTGATGTATTTAACACCTAATGATGGATCTATAATTATCTAAACCCTGCATAAACTCCCTCTCTATCTCATACATGCCTCTCACATAGGCATGCCATAATATCTCTCCTTCTTCACTCAAACTATCCTCATATGCATACTCAAACCTCTTCACATATAATAAAACTAAAAAATAAATATTATGACAGCATAAATATGACCTAAAATTCATACACATAGTCAACAATCTGCTCTACTTATCAATTCATCCAACAGGCACACAACCTATCCTCTCTTCTTTGCTTCAATGTATACTCCACATATTCCTTGCATAATTCTTGTAAAAAAGTATAGAAAACAACACATTTGGTTTTAGTATTTATATATAATTCATGAATCATCAACATATTTTTTGGATATTAGGTATGCCTTAATCTTTAAGGCATCTTACATGAGTCACACTTAAGCACAACTCTCTTTTAAATAGGCCTAAGTCCTCTTCTAGGCCCTATGATGACACATTCACCTCTTTGAAACTTATTATAGAAAAAAAGAACATATGAACAATTCAAAAATAATTTAACCATGCCACTTGATCTATAGGTCCTCCTTAAGTGCTAACAACCATCACATTACCCTTCTACTTAAGTTCAATTTACTCAAACAACATTTTGTGCACATAATCACCATGAATGAATACATAGTCAAATTCTAAACCTTTGTTCATACTACATAAAACTATTAAAACATTAATAATTCACAAATACAATCCTCATGGAGTATATAACATCCCTAATAGATAATTCATCATGATATATCGAAACAACATCAATACAAGCTCAATTATCCTTCTCAGGTCACTTGAAGAACATAGTTAAATACATATTCAACTTTGGATATAAATAAAATTTATTGTAAAAAATTTTATATCTTAAAATATATATTTAAAAATTAACCTTGGAGTCCTCTACATATTTTATTTTTACTACATGGTCAAATTACACATATATCTAAAATTATGGCTCAAAAACCAGGCATTGGTCTTTCCTTTGTTAAATTCAAATATTTGAATTCAAATGATCATAATTAAACATAAATGACCATGTTATTATCTCATGTCCTCATTAATTATATAAATCATTCACCATTTATATTTTTTTAACTTTAACTCAAAGAGTGCCACTACTCAAATGTTAAACTTTGAACACTTGGTCTCATCTCGTGCAATCTTGCAATCTTGATCATACACACTCCATCGAAATCTTTGAGATTGTCCTTGATTTAAAAATGATATATGAATATCAATTTGATATATTTAATTTAATATTCACTATTTATCTTGATTAGTATGAACACCTACTCACCATTGATCCTTGGAAGAATCTTAATCTTTATCTCTGCTCAATGTTAAACACCAAACACTTTGAACCATCTTGTTGCATCCTGACATCTTAGAATAAACATGATCCATTGATCCTTTTTCAAGGAGATAAATCTTTAATCAGTTTAAGTATCAAATACTTTGACCCATTTTAATTACTACACACCACATATCTAGATGTAAGAACCCCCACGAGCCATTGGATCTCAGAAGAAGCTTAATTTTTAACTTTGTTAACCAATGAAAACTTTGACCTCTTTATTTCACATCATAAATATTCACTATACAATCACCAATGAGCCATTATATATTAATTTGGTCCTAATATTTAACATTGTGTAAAATATACTAACTATGGGAATGATTGCTATCTTTTTGGAAGGCCAACTTTACATAGTCATATCTTTTACCTTGTTCACTCTCATGTTATCAAATTTGGACCAAATGTTCTCCTCAAAAATAAAAATCCAACCATATATCAAAATTATCCTAGAACTATCATGAATGTGAAATATATTTCTATTAAAATTCCTCCTTAGATTTATCTATCATAGAGCCAACTTATGCCTAGAACTATCTAGAAAGGCCAATTTTGCACATGCATAGATTTTGATGTGCTTCATTAATTGACCTAAAAGTTAGAAAAAATCAACTAGGAATAAAATTTAACAAACCCATATAATCAAATTATCTTGAAACATCCACATGTGTAAAATATTACTATATCAATATTCTTACTCAGCTCTTCTTTCCACATTACAAATTTGGCTAAGTATGGGAAAACACTGTCAAAATGCTTGGGAGCCCAAATTTGCACACACATATATTTGGCTGCACTGCATCACATGAATTGAGACTTTGTGCATATACACTAGGGAATAATGTGATAAAAACCATATGAACAACTCCCCATGACTCATCCACACTTGGAAATGGTGAGGTCATCAAACTGCATACTCAAATTTTCTATCATAAGACCCAAAATGTCTAGATGAAAACAATGATCAACCAGATGAAATCCACTTATGTACACAAGAAATAAAAGCATATAAAACCTATTATATAACATATTTAACATACTTAAATCTCCATACTCATCTTTGAACATCTATAACCTTGCCAAAACTGAAGATCAACCAAGAGTCCTTCAAGCATATTAGGACAAGCACATTGCACACTTTATCATTATCACTTAGAATATCAAGGAACTTAATATAATCACTAGGAAACCTTCATGACATCAAAATTACATCATTTAAAACTCTCCAAAAATATCCCCCTTTGTTATCGATATCAACACATATCATACAACTCACCTTCCTTCTCTCTCTTTAAGCATTCTCACAACAGGAACTTTCTCCCCCTTTGACATAATGAAAAAGTGGGAACCAAATAATATTGAGGAACTAAAAATAATACTATTAGGAGAGGAAAATATTATAAATATTTTAAAAACTCCACCTTACCTTGATCCTACCTCTTCTTGCCTTGACCACTTCTTCTTGCTCCATGCCAACACTCTCTTCAACCAAACACTGCAACCAATGAATAAATAACACAAAAAAACATTGAAATATGATGGAACTCACCAAGAAACATTTGAGAGGAACCACCCTAATATTTTTTATCCATTACATCACTTGAGAATCTTCAAATCTCCGTACACCATGAAGAACCACTATATAGGCTTACTAGCCTTTTCTCTAAAACTGCCTGAAGAACCACCAATAGAAATTCATGACACTCACCAAATATGAAATATGCACTAAATAAACCTAATAAATCACCTTGAAACACTCATGCCTTGATATTTTTGATAAACTAAATAGAAAACACTGTTCTTCTCACTAGACCTGTCTAGTCTCCTTGTAGCCCTATCTAGAACTTGTAGAGCCCACAACTTGAAATAGACACACCATAATTACCTAAAGATTCATATTTGAATCAATATCATATTCCCACTTAATAACACCAATTTTAATTATCTAGATCATCCTCTAAAACATACTTCATTTACAAACCAACTTGCCAATTAGGCCTCCAAATTGACAAAAAACTTGAATAACATTAAAACCACAAACCTTCAAATCAATGTAAATCTTGATTTGAAAACCCATTTATCCCATTTATCCTATTAATAATCCTTATATCTCAAATAATAATGCATACCACTTTTATAACAAAGCCCAAAACCCTAGAATCTCAAAATAAATAGAGCCAACAAACCTTTTTTTGGTCAATGCCCACCTCTAAAACTTTTTGTACACCTAGAGATAACCATTACACACTTCTAGAAAAATATTTTAGCTTCCACATATTTGGGAACCCATACATCCTATAACCCATTTTTATACCCACATACTTTTAAACATAAATTGGGAAACCTAAGAGTAAACAAAAATCTCCAATTTGACTTTAATATACCTTCAGACCACAAAACCACATAAAGCATGCTAAAATAAGGTAACCCAACATTTATATACAAAAATATCATATTGAAAATCACAAATTCTCTTTTTCCATTAGAAAACCTTCAATTTGACCTTGTAGACTCACCATATATAGCTATGACAACACTTATGACATCACCACAACATATCTTCCAGCTGGACATAACTGCTCTTACTAAAAATACTCATCTCAAGCCTTCTAGGACCATTTTAAGAACACCATATCAACACTTGATTCTCCATTTAAAGGATTTTCTTAAGAACCATAGATAGAGACATCCTTTACACCACAATGCTCTAAAATAAAGTGAAGCTAGGTGTGGCCCACATATCCTCAGTAACCACTAAAATCCTCATATAACTATAAGATTTTTTATTTTTATTCTTATTTTTCTCAGTCTGAACTATGACAACTAGTTCCTTTTATAAATAACTCTCCTTCTCTTCTAAGATAGGATTGACAATACATGGAGACAACATAGATTCATGACATACCTTTTCATTTGAAGAATCCACCTTGTAGTTAGGATCCTCATCACTAGGCACTAATAATTTATGTTCTTTGCATGAAGCTTGCTCAAAAATAATAGGATGTTCACTTGGATCCATACATACTTCAGAACTAGCTTCAACCAACACTTTGGTCTTCTCTTTGAGCTTGGTCTCTTTATTCACAACATGAGTAGAAAATGAGATCCCTTGGCACTCTTCAACTTCTGAAGCATTCTCCACCATAGAAAATAGATTACTTGGACTTGAAAACTCATCATGACTCATTCCTACCACCTTTGGTTTCCATGAGCTAACTTGCCTTCTTCCTTACACTCTTGGAGCCTAATTAAACTTATTTTGACTTAATGGCCTTTATTTGTAGAATATAGCAATGTGACCTCTTTGTTCAGAGTTGTAGAAAACCATAATCCTTGATGGAAAATCAACTTCTCTATCCTTTTTTGGACAAAAATATCAATGTGTCTAATGTCATAATAACTAAAACAAACTACTCCTTTTAAAGAAGATTTACCTTGCCTTTCCTTATTTGGACAATGCTGAACAAAGTGTCCCTCATTAAGATAATTGAAGCACTTAATCTTGATCACACCTTTTGACTAATGAACCCCATCATAGTTCCATGCAAACTCATTTCTAATAGGTCTTCTACATTCTCTAGATCTATGACCAAACTTATTACAAGTATAGTAGTAACCATTGAAATCTACATACCTCATGACATTTGATTATCTGATGTAATTTTTAGTCATTCTACTAGCACCTTCATTCCTTATCTAATGATTGATCTTCAAAGGCTAATCCATCTTTCTCTCATTGACATTCATGTCAACTTGAGAATCAACTTTGGGCTCTTCATTAAAACCCAATCCAGATTTGTCACTAGCTAGCTTTTGACTCTTTAGGATATCATACAGATCATTAGAAATTTTATCAATCTTGACAAATGATTTCACTTTTCTTAAAAAATTATCTAACTCATCTTTTAAAGACAATCTCAGAGGCATACCTTGAGCATTCTTCTTCTTTGGATCTTAGACTTTCAGACATATATTCTAGCTTAGAATTAAGAAATATGACAACACCTTCATGTTCTCTAGAGTCTTCAACCAATCTTGCCTCAAACACACTTAATTTATCTTCATAGTCCTTGAGTTTATATTTCATCTTCTTATTGATCTTCTTATCAATCTACAGTTCTTCAAGATCATTTATCAATGCAATCTCATAGTCCATCTCATCTTTATCATCATCTAAATCACTCTAAGTAGACCTCTTTTGTTGTGAGTAACTACTTTCCTTAGCCATGAATAGGTATTCATCTTCAACATGACCATCATTTTCATGATCATACTCTGACCCACTAACTTCACTCTCATCTGATGAGCTATAATATTCTTTGGTGTCGAATCTCTTCTTGTACTTGAAGTACTTCTTATTGTCAAACCTTCTAAATCCCTTTTTGCTTTTATCAAACCTGAATGATCTCTTGCCATCATCATTACCTTAATCATGATATTTATCATCATCATCATTCTTATACTTATGAGGGAACTTATTATCAAAATGTCCTACCTCTCCATAATTGAATAATTTGAGGGGTAGTTTACCCTTATACTTGCCTAAACCTATTTTGAATTTCCTTGAAATAAAAGTTATTAGTTCATCCTCATCTATATCATAAATGTCATCTTTCTTAGGTTTATTACCTTGGAACTTCTTCTTTGTCTTCATTTCAGTTTTGAAATTTGTTTCCTTTTTTTGTGGTATATCATCATTCTTCCTCATCTCATAGGCAATAAGGATGCCATGTAGTTCATCAAACTTTAGATGAGTAAGATCATTAATTTATTCTAAAAATGATACTTTAGGATCAAACTTGAGGGATAGTGACCTTAATACCTTTTGAACTATATTATCTTATTCAAGGTTCTCTCCAAGACTTCTGATGATGTTCACAATCTCATCAACTCTCTATAGAAAGGATGCCACAAAATCTTATTCCTTCACCTTGAGACTTTCAAATTGCCTTTTGTGAGTCTAAAACACATCAAGATTGACCTTTGAATCTCCATAAATGATTTTAATTTTGTCCCAAATCTCTTTAGAAGATTTATAATGGATTACCTTGGTGAAATTAGTCTCTGTAAGACCACAACTAATGGCATTCATTGCCTTAGAATTATTTCAAATAGCTTCTTGTCTACAACACTAGATATAGGAGTGGTAGGAATAACATAACCATCCAAAATAGATTTCCACACATAAAACCCTATGGATATAATGTATGTCCTCATCCTTTCATTCCAAAAAGTATAATTGGATCCATTAAACATCAATGCTTACTTAGTAGAGAAACCTCCTTGATGACTACCCATATTGTACCTTGGATCACCTTCAAGCTATCAAACCTTTATAAAAGGACATAATCTAATACCAATTTTTAGAGGTAGAATCATTGAGAGGGGGTTGAATCAATGAACCCATATATTTTAATTTAAATTCCAATCCTTTCAAACTATTAAATAATCATAATATATCAACTTGATCAAGCAACCATAATAAGAGAGATCATTCATTCAATGCATAAATAAGATCAAACACATAACACATAGTTCTTATGGGAAACCCTCATAGGGAATAAAACCCATTCTCAAACCTACAACACATGAACTAATTATCCTATACGAAATTACAAACAATATACTGGTCAACTCCTTTAGACTAGGAACCTTGATCAAATCCTCTTTAGTGAAACACCTGTTTCTCAAGGAACAACTACCCCTAAGGAAGAATAAGTCCTTTAGTCCATCCTTTGAAAATATAAGACTTATTAGTAATGTCTTAAACACTTGATTATGGATCTCTAATTATCTAACTCCTACACAAACTTCCTCTCTTTCTCATACATGCCTCTGACATAAGCATGCCACAATCTCTCTCCTTGTTCACTCAAACTATCCTCATATGCATACTAAAACCTCTTCACATTTCCTCAAACTATAAGATAAATATTTTGAAATCATAAATATGACCTATATGTCATACATAAAATAGACAATCTACTTTGGTTATCAACAAATCCAACAGGCACACAACCTATCCTCTCTTCTTCACTTTAACGCATACTCCACATATTCCTTGCACAAGTCTTATAAAAAAGTATAGAATACAACACATTTGATTTAAATATTTATAGATAATTAATGAATTATCAACATATTTTTTGGATATTAGGATGCTTTAATTCTTAAGGCATATTACATGAGCCAAGGTTAAGCATAACTCTCTTTCAAATAGGCTTAAGTCCCCTTTTAGGTCCTATGATGACCCATTCACCTTTTTGACACTTATCCAAGAAAAAAAGAACACTAGAACACTTTAAAACTCATATAACCATGAAACATTATCTATAAGTCCTCCTTAAGTTCTAACAACCATCACAATACCCTTTTACTTAAGCACAATTTGTTCAAACAACATTCTATGCACACAGTCACCATGAGCAAATACACAGTCTAATTCTAAACCTTTGTTCATAATACATATTGGTGAAATATTAATAATGAATATATATCATCATCATGTAGTATAAAACACTCCCCAATATCTAATTCATCATGAGATATTAAAAAAACATCAATATAAGCTCAATTATCCTTCTTAGGTCACTTGTAGAACACATTTGAACACACAGTCAACTTTAGAGATCAATAAATTTGAATTTAAACACTTTAATATCTTAAAATATATATTTAAAGATGTGAATTTGAGTCTTATACATATTTTATTTTTACTACATGGTCAAATTTTACATAGATCAAAAGTTATGGCTCAAAAACCAAGAACTGGTCTTTCCTTTGTTAAATTTAAATATTTAAATTCAAATGGTCATAGTTAAACATCAAAGACCATTTACTCATCTCATGTACTTTATACTTAGATAAATCACACACCATTTATCTTGTTTTAAATTTAACTCAAAGAGTGCCACTACTCAAACATTAAACTTCAAACACTTGGTCTCATCTCGTGTAATCTCGATCACACACACTTCATCGATCTCTTTGAGATTATCCTTTATTTAAAAATGCTAGAAAACTATCACTTTGACCTATTGAATTTAATATGCACATTTTATCTCAATTATTAAAAACTCCCACTCACCTTTGATTTTTAGAAGAAGCTCGATCTTTATCTTTGCTCAACATTAAACATTGAATACTTGGCACCATCTCATTGCATCCTAACATATTAGAATAAACACACTCCATTGATCCTTTTATAAGGATATTGATCTTTAATTAGTTTAAGAATCAAAAAATTTGACTCATTTGACTTAATATGCATCATATATCTAGATGTACTAACCCACATAAGCTGTTAGATCTTAGAAGAAGATAAATCTTTAACTTCATTAACTAATGAACACTTTAACCTCTTTGACTTGATGTGCACTGTAGATATTTACTGTATAATTTCAAATGAGCCATTATATATTCATTTGGTTTTTATCTTTAATATCATGCAAAATAGACTATGGGGACCATTGCTATCTACCTAGAAGGCCAACTTTGTATAGTCATATATTTTACCTTGCTCATTCACATGCTATCAAATTTAGACCAAATGTTCTCCTCATAAAGGATAATCCAACCATATATCAAACTAATCCTAGAAAAATTGTACGTGTAAGATATAATTCCATTAAAATTACTCCTCATATTTATCTACCATAGAGCCAACTTATGCTTAGAACTGTTTGCAAAGGCTAACTTTGTACATGCATAGCTTTTGATGCACTTTATCACTTAACCTAAAAGTTAGTGAAAATCAACTAAGCATAAAAATAAAAAAACCCATGATAAAATTCTATTGAAACATCCACACATGTGATATATTACTATATCAATAATCTTACTTAGATCTTCTTACCACATTATAAATTTAGCTATGGGAAAACACTATGAAAATGTTTGAAAGCCCATCTTTGCACACATATATTTGGCTTCACTTCATCGCATGAATTGAGCCTTTGAAAATAAAAAATAAGGAATAATGTGATAAAAAACATATGACCAACTCCCCATTACTTATCCACACTTGGCAATGGTGAGGTCATCAAACTGCCTACTCAAATTTTATCACAAGACCCAAAATGTCTAGATGAAAACAATGATCAACTAGATGAAATACACTTATACACACAAGAAATAAAATAATATAAAACCTATTATATAACCTCTTTCACATCATTAAATAACCATACTCATGCCTAAACATCTCTAACCATGCCAAAACTAAAGATCAACCAAGCATCCTTCAAGCATACTAGGACAAGCATATTGCACACTTTGTCTTTATCACTTAGAATATCAAGGCACTTCATTCACTCACTAAGAAACCTCCATGATATCACCATGAAATCATTGAAAACTCTCCAACACAAATAAAATACAAACACAAACCTCAAAAATCAATAAGATGTTATTTTTGGAGGAAAGCATAATTCAATTAGCTCAAGTTTACTCTTTTGACATGTGGGGATTAACCAATAGGTTCAAAATTACATACTAAGATTTATAAT
The DNA here is from genome assembly GCA_037957365.1 of Torreya grandis. Taxonomy (NCBI): domain Eukaryota; kingdom Viridiplantae; phylum Streptophyta; class Pinopsida; order Cupressales; family Taxaceae; genus Torreya; species Torreya grandis. The sequence continues at coordinate 1,645,800 of JARHVA010001496.1, forward strand.
AATTTCCAACACACAAAAGTTTATGATAAAAAAGTACATATATATTAAATATATCTATATGAAAAACATCAATAGATATCAATTTTGAGGCACTTATCTTTGGTTTGCCACATATCACAATTATTAATGAATTTATTACCTTCTTAAAAAATTATATTTATTTGTCATATATGGCCTTGATCTAGCTGCACCACTATGTTGGGATAAAAAACTCTTTCAAATAAACTAATAGGGATCCAAATTCCACTATATGCCTAAGATATTTTGATTTTTTGGTCAAATTCTCCAAGAAGAAACAAAATTCAATATTAAAATCAAATAGACATCACATTTAATCTCAAAACTATCTTGTGATGGTCAAATGTATTGCCATTATATAATTCATATCAATGTAAATATCACATAAATACCCCAAATCAATACATAACAACTAAATTAACTTAAAACAAAAAAGGTTAATTAAATAAAATTTCAATTGAATTTTATTTGAAAAAATCCAATAACATTATAAATATCCCATTGGGAAATTGTTGTCACCAAATATTGCACCCTAGAAGGGGTTTTTCAGGGTTATTATAGATTTGGGAAACATGGGAACATTTCCAGGTATGTGGGCATACCTATATTGGAAATGAGCCTCTAGATTTAAGGGCTAGCTCCCTAAATGTGTCTTGAAGTGCTTTAGCCTATGCTAATGTTTAATTATGGGAAAATAGTTAGAAGTTACATAAAATAAACCTAAGATGTATTCCATATGACCATCATACTTTATTTCACTAAGAAATAAGGCACACACACTAAGTTCCAAGTCTTATGAGCTCTAACATAAGTATTTTGATATGGAGGTGAGATGCATGAGATCTATCTAAGATAAGTGAACCATCAACTAGTTGAAAACACTAAGGCTCATTGTACACTTAAAATATAGGCTCATACACTTGAAAACACTTAATATGACCTGATAGAATAGGAAAAATTGCATAAACATTAAAGGATAAGGGAAGAAAGGATAAAGAGTAATCACTTTGAATCACCATATATCACTTGCACACTCAGACAATTGTTTAGAAACTAAAAATAAAAAATGCATTAATGTTCAAAGGCAAAGTATGACATCATTATAGTAGGGATTCACAATACATGGAGTGTAACTATTTTAAAATATCTCAAGATCTATATTTATAGCATTTGGGGGAGAGAAGAGGGAAATAAGAAGCCAAAAAGGGAATCAAATTAGTTCAACCCCCTTTGAACCATAGTTGCAACTGCTTCTACAAATATGCTCCTTTATGCTTCCTAATTGATTTGAGCTATTTCTAGTGGTCTCATAGTTACATTATTATTTCATTAATGTTACCTAATGGTTGTAATATCATGATCAAGTTATTATGATCTGGGTCTTGGAATCAATGTAGTTGTAATTCTTAGGTCGATCTATTAGGGATTTGTCCAGATGTTAAACCACTCCAAACTAGTTTGTCATGACATGTATAGTAGAGAGAAGAGGTCCTTTTTTATGTAGTTGGTCTTGGATATAAAACCATTGGAGCCTATGTGTATGACTTCATAAATTCCATTAAAATTACAACTCTTATTCCAATTATATCAAGTTCCAACTGATATCCATGCTCATGGGTCTACTATAGATGGAAAACCAATCCAAGGTCATTTATTTTCCTAGTATTTATATTAAAATAGACCCATATACCATATAGCATCTTTTGGACTCCATCAGGTCCAAAAAAACCCACTTTATCTCTATAGGAGCCAAAAGTCCATCAAAATTAGGTCCTTTATAAAAGTGAACATAGTCACAAGAATGAACCTCATAAGCCATAAAATATCGAACAAGAGGTCTATAATAAGCCCCAATGGTGGTCCCTTATGTTCCTCATACTTTACTAAATAAATATTGACTAATTTTTGGCATTTGAACCAACTTTAATGGAATTAAGATGACCCTACAAAACCCTATTATCCATGGTCAAAAATAGTCTCTCAACCTCCATCAAGAATCTTGGTCTCACCTTTGCTCTAATTGGTTATTGAAATATAAATCAACTCATTGACACATTGACTCATCTCACTCCATAAATTTTAATTGATACAAATTATTGAAAACCATCAATCCTATGCCAATTGAACACATCCTTGACGCTTATCATGCCCATATTTTCCTTTGTGATTTACTGATCCTTTAACCTCTACTCACTGTTAGATCTGAGTGTATGATTGAATGTGGACTATTAGATCAACTAAAACCCATTGTTTGAAAGCTAATGGATAGTTAATGATCTTAAAATTAACATCCTCACTCATATAAAATGATGTTTGTGTGACCATCATTAATGATCACATGACTATAAATTTTAAACTTTATAGGATCTATCTTTATTTTGTCTTAAACTTGATGTATTTGACATCCCATAGATTATCAAATTTAGGCTCATATGGTTTTTTGAAATGGCTTTAATTTGAAATTAACATGAATGTCTTAGGCTTTTTGACTAACTTTGTAGATTTATATATTGAAGTGAGAGAATCATGGAGGCACCAAACTTGCAAAAGATGTTCTTGATGCCAAAATGAATGAACCCATTTAATCCACTAGTCCTGGGAGCTTCTTAAGTGAGGATATTAAGGGTTCAAGTTAATGGTCCAATCTACTACTACGTGATGTCCTGGTGATAATCGAGCTCATCTAGCTAAGTATGGGAAACTTAGTGAAATATAAATAAAGAGCCAACTTTGACCATGTATAACTTCATTTATGCTTTAACAGAGGATTCAAAACTTGGTGAATAGAAACTAGGGACCAAGATGAATAAACCCATGTGTCCACTTTCCTCTATAATTACCACATGTTCAAGATATGGAATTATCAATATGCCCACTTGACTCTATTTTAACATCTTTGAAAATGGCTATGTATGGAAAAACATCAAAAATTGGTTGAGAGGCCAGCTTTGGATCTCCATAACTTTCTTCACACTTTGTTGGAGGACCCAAAACTTATCCATATGTTCTAGGCTCAAAAATGAAAAGACCCATTTGATCAATTAATTTAGAATATATCACACATGTGATATATAGGATCTTCAATATGTCCACTTGGATTTATTTGAGCTTCCTCCACATTGGCTATGGGAAAACATGCATAATATGATTAAAGAGCCAACTTGGACCTTTGTAACTTTGGGTACACTTTGGTAGAGGACCTAGAACTTGGTGCATATGAACTTGGAAAGAATGAGAACAAACCCATATGACCAATTTTCCTAGACTCTTTTAAATATGTTAATGGTGATGTTAACAAACTGCTTACTCAAAAATTCTACCACTAGACGCAAATTGCCTAGATGAACACAATGAAGAACTATATGGATCCCTTACATTTACACACTTGTTCTAAGCACTCTTGACATCCCATAGGGTCTACTCTCTATATGCTCATCTATTAGAAACTTGATCCATAGTCTAACTACATTGATTACCATGAAGACCTGCCACTTGCATATATGACTCTAAAATGGTCCCTTAGACATCAAATGATGTAAAGACCAAGCTAGACTATGATTGAAATAGAATGGCATAGAAAATGACATAAAAAAAGCTATAACATACTCTATGACATTATAAAATTCCCCTATAAAAGATTTTGACTATAGAGGGTTGACCCATTTTAGCCTATGAGGAAAAATGGTCAACATTTTTGGTAATTTCCTAGGGGTGGTATGCTTACTATGCCATGCCCTATTGCATAATCCTATCTATTGGGATATGGAGTCATATTTATAGTATGTTTGACACATAAAATACCTTGAATAACACACCAAATAATAAAAAAAAACAAAAAGAAAACACACAAGATAAAAACCAAGCAAAAAAAAACACATGTGATTTAAGATCACTAATGGAACACAACAACATAATAAGAAAGAAAACACACACCTAAATAAACTAACCTAAGCACTAACTAACTTGAGATGAAAACTTCCTCCAAGATCAAAGGGGAAGCTTGAAACTCTCTTGATTTATGACATGAAGGGTTGAATGAGATATGTAGCCATTTGATCCTTGATATTGATGCCTCCCTCTTCTTCATGGTGTTTTCCAACTTCATTGGCATGATGTTCAATGAGAACCAAATAGCTCCAAATAGGATAGATATGGAAATGAACTCTTCTTGCATCAAAGTAGCCTCAACTTTCTCATATGGTTCCTCAGCTATGACGTTTAATAGTGGTTGAATAAGGATTTCATTTTTGGCTTCCATAGTTTCCTCAATAAGATTGGGTTTCTTCTCAGTTGCAAGTTCCTCAAGCTCATCAAGGAGATCAGAATGGTCCACCCAATCTTGTTCATTGTCTTCCATGGAAAAAAATTCCTCCACCTTCTCATGTACTTGACCTTTGATATGCAAATTTATGAATATAAAAATCCTCTCAACCTTTTTATCCTCATTTACATAATTTACTTAATGTTTGAAAGCATCAAGCTCTTATTTTTCATGGTTTAATACCTTTGGAAAGGTTTTAACCTCAAATAGAGCTCTCGACTATCCTTAAGGAATCTCAATTTTTGCCTTGACTTCATCCTCTATATTCATAACTTCTTAGGCATAAACTACATCAAAATCCTTGATTGTAGGTTCATGATTAGCATAAAGACATTCACCTTCATGTTTGATTGAACACTCAATATCATGTTTATTAGGCTCATCAATAAACTTGTCATTAGATATGCAATATTTTGGAGGAGGAGTTTTACCTAACTTGTCAAATTCCTTGTATATGGCATTAAAATTTTACCATAAATTTTATTCCTCATGAATGTTATCTTCAAGACCCATTTCATCTAAGTTGGTCTCACAATACTCTCTTAGGACTAAAATTTCTTGAGGAGTGACTTGGTCTTCCTCCTTGATATTATTTTCCACTTCATTCTTGAGATGGTCATCCACAACTTCATGATTAGACATGAAGTCTTCTGCAAATGTCTCTCTCTTCAAGTCTTGGCCACATTACTCATGGAAAGCTGAAATATATTCTTCAATATGTATATTTTCATCTAATAAGGCAGGATTACTGATCCGAGCAATAATTCAGGTGATAATTTGGGTGACGGTTCTACCCTAATTGATGACAGAACTTCTAGGAGCCATAACTTTTTCACTGTAGCTCCAATTGACTCACCATTTGAACCATTGGAAAGATAATGAGGATAACATAGTGAGATGTAATGGATATTTTATCTATGGATTTTTACCCTATAAAACCCAATGTAAGTTCCCCAAATTTCAATTTTAGTAGTGCAGTCTAAAAATAGTAAGTTTCTAAAAATAGTAATTCCTCAAATTTTGTATTGTTGTCAATCATGGAAGTTGAACCACTTAATCTCCATCTATATTTGTGACCTAAAAAATCATCATCCTACCTTAAAAACATGTATAAATTAATATGTAACCTAAAATTGAAAATCAGACATCTCTTCTCAGAGATAGGTATATGTTTAGGTCCACAAATTTAATGAATAAAACATCTATTCTCAGAGATAACATTATTGTTATTGTGTTGTTATTGTTTATTGAATTATATTTCAAAAAAATATTTTTATTTTTAGATAAATTACACTTGTGGTCACCGAGGGGAGTCCCTATGGTGATTTCCTCCTCATAGTCACTCATGACATCTTCTTGGTCAGCTTTGGCTTGGAATTCTCTTCTCCACTTTCTTCTCTTCAGATGGGATCATGTGAAAGGGATGTAATATGTGATGTAGTAAAAGGATGAGATGTGATGGGGGCATGATGAATTTTATATGGAGTGTTCAAGGTAGGATAGGTATTATCAATGGATTTATGAAAGAGAAATGCACTAGTAAGCTCATAGGGAAGTGACTTTTTGGGCTGGTTAGAAGAACTAGTATCTACATAAGTAGGAGTTGAATATTTCAAATAAATTTCTTGAAATTATTTAACAACAAAATGTTAATTTTTATCTCTTTTTCTTCCCACATAATTAACCTACCCATTGAGCAATGAATGCACTTCTTTCCCAAGTCTATTTGTTCCTTGATCTCCCATTGAGTTACTTCTAGTTCTTCAAATGTCCTCAACATTTGCATATGTTCTTGGGTAAAACCTTTCAACCATTCCTTTAAAATATTAGGGATAAAATTATACTCATCATACCATGTACTCATCTCATCTTCCAAATCTAGTAACTATGGTATGGATGCCAATAAAAACTTGATATAAGATGGAAAGAGTGAAGGGGGAGGATGGTAATGATGGGGATCAAGACCAGCTTCATTTTGTTCATTATGTTCTACAAGAATATATATCTTGAATTGTAATACAATTATATATAATACATATAAACTTCTTTTTTCTTGTGACAAGAATCATAGGAGTACTCTTGAGGTTCATAGGTATCATGGTATGGTTGATAAGGTTCATATTAAGACTGACAGGGAGGCATGTTTTGATAGGTATCTTGGTATCATTAATCATAGGTTTTTACAATAACATGGTGTATATCTATGGGGGAGATGGAGGATTATAGGGCTGCCATGGCTCATAGGACTGATAACCATTTTGATAGGACTGTCAGGGAGTATACTATGGTTCATAGTAAGGATGATAAGGAGGTTCATAGTAGGGATATTCACCATGGATGTTCATGTCAACCTCATGTATCAAAGGAAATATAAAAAATAATTAAAAATTCAACTAAAAATACCTATATTTCTTACAGCTAACAATTGTCATTTGGATTTTCCATTGGTGCTAGATTTCTTGCTTCCAAAAGTTGATAAAGGAAACACACACTAATAATATTTTCACTCTCTTGGACCTTATCCCACTAGGAATGCCATAACTATTATCACCAAATCTTTCACCCTAGAAGGGGTTGTTCAATCCTCTTTAATATTTTGGAAACATGGGAAAATTTATAGGTATGTGGGTATACCTATATTGGAAATGAGCCTCTAGATTTAAGGGCTAGCTCCTTGAATGTGTCTTAAAGTTATTTCACCTATTCTAATGCTTTATTATGGGAAAAGAGTTAAAATTTACATGAAATAAACCTAATATAAGGGGGTGATACACCAATATTTATTTCATATGACCATCATAATTTATTTCACTAATAAACAATTCACACAAACTAACTTATAAGTCCTATGGGCTCTAACATGAGTATTTCAATATCGAGGTGAGATGCATGAGATCTATCTAAGGTAAGTGAATTATAGGCTAGTTGAAAAAAACTAATGCTCATTTTAAACTTAAAATATAGACTCTTACACTTGACAACACTTCATATGACTTGTTATAATATGAACCCTTGCATAAACATAAAAGGATAAGGGAAGAAAGGATAAAGAGTAATCACTTTGCATCACCATACATCACTTGCATACTCAAAAAATTATTCAGGAACTAAAAATTAGAAATATATTAATGTTCAAAGGCAAAGTATGACATCATTTTAGTAGGGCTTCACCATACATGGAGTGGAATTGTTTTATAATAGCTCAAGAGCTATACTTATAGCATTTGAGGGAGAGAAGTTGGAAACAAGATTCCAAAAATGGAATAAAATAATTTCAACCCCCTTTGAATCATAGCTGTAAATGCTTCTATAAATATGATCCTTTAAGCTTCTTTACTAATTTGGGATACTTATAGTGGTTATATAGTTACATTATTATTTTATTGATGTTCTCTGATGGTTGAAATGATAGGATCAAGTTGTTTTGATCTAGGTCTTATAATCAATGTAGTTACAATCCTTGGGTTGATCTATTAGGTATTTGTCCTGATGCTAAACCACTCTAAACTAGTTTGTCACGATGTGTACAGTAGAGGGAAGAGTTCCCTTTCATGTAGTTAGTCTTGGAGATAAAACCATTAGAGCTTATGTGTATACCTTCATGGCATCCATCAAAATGCTAGCTCTTATTCCAACTAAATCATTTTCAAATTGATCTCCATGCTCATGGGTCTACTATGGATGGAAAACCAATCCAAGGTCATTGGTTTTCCTATAGTATTTATATTAAAATAGACCCATAAACCATATAACACCTTTTTGACTCCATCAAGTCTAAACAAACCCACTTTATCTGTATAAGAGATGTAATTCCATCAAAACTAGGTCCTTCTTTAGAAAACCAAACATAGTCATAAGAATGAACCCTGAAAGCCATAAAATATCAAACCAAAGGTCTACAATAAGACCCTAATTGTGGTCCCTTATGTTCCTAATACTTGAATGAATTAGTATTGCTCACTCTATGGAATTTGAACCAAATTCAATGGCATCAGGATGAACCTACAAAACCATATTATCCATGGTAAAAAATAGCCTCTCAACCTCCATCAAGAATCCTAGGCTTGCCTTTTCTCCAGTTGGTTGTCAAAATATAACTCAACTCATTGACACATTAACTCATCTCAATCCATCAATTTCAATCAATATGAATTCTCGAGAGCCATCGATATTCTACTAGTTGAATGCATCCTTGACACTTGTCATGCTCTCATTCACCTTTGAGATTTGTTTACCTTTAACCTCTACTCACTATTAGATTTGAGTGCATGATCAAATGTAGACTATTAGATAAATTAGGACCCACTATTTGAAATCTAATAACTACATTATGATCTTAAAAGTGATGTCTTCACTCACATCAAATGATGTCCATGTGACCATCATTATTGGTTATAAGACTATCAAATTTATGCTCAATAGGATCTTCTTTGCTCTATCTTAAAATTGATGTCCATAAAACTATCATTTGACATCCATGTGGATGTATTTTACATTTTATAAACCATAAAATTTAGGCTTGTATGGATTTATACAATGGCTTTAATTTGATGTTAACATGAATGTCTTAGGATTTTTGACCAAATTTATATATTTATATCTTGAATCAAGAGAATCATGGAGGCACCAAATTTGTAAGAGATATTCTTGATAAGTGAAGATATTAAGTGCTCAAGTTGGATAGTCTAATTTTCTCCTACATGACATCTTAGCAATGGTTGAGTTCATTTGGTTAAGTATGGGAAACTTAGTGAAATATGACTAAGAAGCCAACTTTGATCATGTATAAATTCATTTGTACTTTAGCAGAGGATTTGGAACTCAGTGCATAACAACTAGGGACAAATATGAATAAACCCATGTGACCACTTTCCCATGCAACTTATACATGTGTGAGATATTAAATTACCAATATTCCCACTTGGATTTATTTGAACTTCTTTGAAAATGGCTAAGTATGAAAAAATAACAAAATTTGGCTTAGAGGCCAAATTTTGATCTCCATAAATTTATTTGTAATTCATTGGAGGACCCAAAACTTAGCACATATGTTCTAGGCTCAAAAATGAAAAGACCCATTTTATCACTTCCTTTAGAATCTACCACATGTGAGAGATGTAGCATCTTCAATCTATCCACTTGGATTTATTTGAGATCCTTGTAAATTGGCTAAGTATGGGAAAATATGCAAAATGTGATTGCGGAGCCAAATTTGGACCTTTGTAACTATTGGTGGAGGACCTGGAACTTGGTGCATATGAACTTGGCTCAAATGTGATCAAATACATATGACTAATTTATCATGACTTGTCCACACATGGTAATGGTGATGTCAACAAAGTGCCTACTCAAAATTTTCGCCACTAGACCCAAGATGCCTAGATGAACATAATAAAGAGATATATGGATCCATTATATTTGCACACTTTTTCCAAGCACTCTTGACATCCCATAATGTCTCTACAACACTCTCTATTTGTTCATCCATTATTAACCCTATCCATGCTCTAATTACATTGATCACCATAAAGACTTGCCACTTGCATATATGACTCTAAAATGGTCCCTTAGACATCAAATGACACAAGGACAAAACTATACTATGATTGAAATAGAATGGCATAGGAAATGACATCAAAAAAGATATAACATACTCTATGACATTATAAAAGGCCCCTACACAAGATTTAGACTATAGGGGGTTGACCCATTTTGGCCTATGAGGAAAATGGTCAATAGAAACTAAACACCAAGGCATAAGAAAACTAAGCTATAGGAGAAATAATCATAGGTGGTAGATGTAGAGGATCATCCCATTAGTCAACATATATCCAACCTCCACCAATGCATAGATCCACTATATCAGGAACCAACTTGTACCTATCATTATTTTTATATTTATTTATATCATCCTCTAGCTTTGGTCTAGATGGGAACATTATATAAACTAATTAAGGGAACTTTCCTTGTTATTGATCCCTCCATCCAATAGTGTTTAGGAATGAAAACTTGTAGCTAGCATGAGAGCTGTGAATTAGTGTAGGCTCATAATGAAACACTTCATCACTTTATTTGTGAATGGTGCTTACCACAAGTTTCTTAACCATAAGCCAATTAAGGCTATCATTGGTAGGGAGAATCTATACAGATATAACTTATTGCACATAGAACACTCCCTCAATGGTTCAACAAAGACTGAAGGTGTTTAATCTCTAGTTGGACCTTCTCAGCTTGAACTTATATATGAAACATGACATTATAAATCACTTATATTTTATTAGTAAAAAAAACATCAAAGATAAATGTTCAAATATTACACAATTCCTTTTTTTGATCAACTAAAAATAATTTCAAAAAGAAAAATATGCCATATTTGGTTGTAATGTGCAAGTAACATATTTGAATCCAAGATGATCACTATTTTATAAGAAAATATTTATGGGAAAAGAGATTGAAAAAGGGTATGAATCCAATTACTAATTGATTGAGCATGCTTACAAAACCAAAATAGATGCTTAAATAGGTTTGGGTGTTGGAAAGATGGGAATAATGGATTAGACACAACAAAATAAATAAGGTAGCTATGAACATGTAAAACCTTGTGTAAAATACACCATAGGAAATAAACCTAATTGGGCACAATAATTTATTTTTAAAATTTTGAAGAACATTCATCTCCACATCCTATAGATGAATTAAGTTTGTAGAGAGAATTTAGAGAATCCAATTGAATGAGACAAGAAGAGAGGAATTGATGATAGTTGAGGTTTATATCAATGAAAATGGGTCTCAATAGGATTTTATAGTATGTAAATGACCTAATAGGTGATTGAACTCCAATCTTGTCAAGGTGTCCATATGGGATAACTATTTGAATCCTTGTAAGTGAGTAGAGATTATGGCTATTGTGTCAAAACTTATCACACATGATAGATAAGGAGATAGTATTGGAACTAGTTATAAAAAAGTATAATTTTTTGTATCCATTTCATAAAAAATATAATACTCTTGATTTAGGGGACCATGGGAAAAGAGAAACCATTATATGAAATAATTGGAGACTATATGCACCTAAAAATTACATGGTGTGACACATTCAATATAATGTTTGATGATGATGTAATGATCTCCCAATGAATGATCAGAATAAGGGTTTCTCTATCCACTTGGACATATTTACTTATTATTCCCTCTTAAATTCCATTTAGACTCATTTTGTTTGGCCTCTACAACCTTTATCAACCTAGTTTTGAAAAACTTCTATGCATGATGGAAATACCACCCAATATGACAAGATCATCGCTTGATGTTATACAATCACTGCATATATTTTAGAACTGCCATGGTGGTTCTGTCTTATTAGGGTGGTTGTGTATTAATTTTGGTGGTGGTTTCATAATTGGTAGTGGTGGTTTTTTAACCTAGATTTGTGGTTACATAACCACCCCTGTAAAAGGGGCAATTTTATCACCTCCTTCTTACCTTCTAAATTTAGCTCACAAGAATCATTTTTTAACAAATTTTTACATGTTGATTTTGTGTTTATTGATTTTTATACTTAAATTCACCTCCAATTTAGACCAAATCACTCCCTTTTATATTTTAAGTCATTTTGAGTCCCTCCTAAGATCTACTCCCAGTTCAAATTAGTTTAACTACTTCATGCAACCTTCATGGCTCTTCTACAAGTAATCCAATTTTGGCTTAATTTTAGATCCAAAAATTTGCATTGGAGCCTAGATTTTTGAATCTTTACACAAACCATTGACTGATACCATTTTTTTGAATCTCTATCTCTATAAATTTTTGAATTGACTAAAGCATTACAAGTAAGGAAGTGTCATTGATTTTGTAATTTGGTATTTTCAAATAGTGCACTATGCCAACCACATATCACCTACTCTTTATTTTGGATTGTGTATCTCTTCTTCTTCCCATTCTCATGACAACCATTGTTTCATCTTCTTGGCTAGAGAGTTCCTAAAATATTTGATTGGATAAAGGAGCTAGCATATTGAGGACAATAAAAACACCTACCACATACTTGCATCTAATGTCTCCCTTATTCAAGTAAGATATTCTTTATTTTTAGTTTTATTATTTATTTATTTATTAAATCATATTATTTAAAGTGTTCTTGGGGTAGATTAAATTTATATTATATAAAAATCAATTTTGATAGGAAAATAATCATTTCCTTTCATAGTCTTTACAACAAAAAAAAATGGTTGCTCTCTCCGTTTATTTACATTCATTAGATTCATTCATAGTATAAAAATCTTGGCATCCAAGCTATAGGTGAGTATTAGAATAAAACACACATACTTTCAATGATTATAAATAATCAATTTTCAATTTCAAAATAAACTCTTTTCATTCACACATACACACACATGTAGATATAAGATTTATTTTTCACGTTGGTATACTCATACTTTATTTAGAAAAACCAAAAAAAACATGGCTTCATCCAGGTTATATCTAGAAAATTTATAAAAATTAGAATTTTCTTAGTTAGAGTATATCTCTCTCTCTTACCTTTAATTCATTCAAAATTATTTGAAAAATAAAAAAATAAGAAGTATTTTCTTTGTTAAATTTTAATTTACTTCTCATTATTTACTTTCAAGTCATTTAATTTTAGCTAATAATTAGTTTTAATTTTTAAGTTAAAAATATTCCTTAAAATAACTCAAATTTTTTTCCAAAATCCTTGCCTAAATGTGCAAGCCTCTTAACTAAAACCTTGATTCTACAAAAATAATAAGTCCATTCAAACACTTAATTTACTATACAAGCTCATACACTTACTCATTGCCTAGTCTCCTTTGGATGACACTCCTAAAATACTTGGTCTTGGTAGAGAGGGTTTTTGACCTAGGGTTAGGGAACTGATCCCATAGTCAATATATGATATGATATTAAAACCAAGATTATGCAAGATATTTTCCATTCCACCCCAATCCCCCACCTCATTATTGAATTTCTCAATGCCTTTGAGGAACAAGAAGGAATTTATGATCTACAAATTTTCACCCTTCCCCATAATAAAAGTCAATAATGTAACATGATTCAAGCCTAGTTCTTCACCTCCACCCACTTTATTCTTCTCCTCAAGTCTCGCCTTGTAATATATCATTCAAATTTTTAAAAGACATTGATTGGGGATAACCAACCTAACAAAGTTGATATTATCCTACGAGTCATTCAAACTAACCTCCCTCAATTGCTTGGTCCTAGTATTGATCAAGATATTCACTTCTTAATAATCTTAAAGACCAAATGAACTTTGAGCTCTATTTATGTATAACTTGATGTTCTTAATAAACAAAGAGATGTTGTGGAGTTATTTTGGTTCCATCACAAGAACCCCTTACCACAACCTATTCCAAATCCCATTCCACTTAGCAACCAACCTAATACATAGTATTATCCATAACCCATCCATTATGTCACAGCCTTGGCCTAACCTTAGGAGTCAAGTGCATATTTTAACATGTGTTTTATGCATATACAAAAACTAGTAAACCCAATATGAAAGACTTTCATCCTTTATGTTACACCTTTCTTCCTCTTCTTCTTTTTCCATTATCCACTTTCCCTCCTATTTTTCTATGAGTATTCATATAACCCAAAAATATGTTTGGGAAAGACATAAGAAGATCTCTTAGCCTAGAGGTCTATATAATAAGCCAACTTAACTCTAGTGATCCTTCGTTGGTAAGTTAGAATAAACCTACCTTCCACACTAATGTATATTACCAACTTTATGATTATTCTCAACCTAATACCCAAACCAAGAGTGGGATTTATATTCATGAGATATGGGATGTTTCTAAAAATTATAGTAATCATCCCAAATTTTAATCTATGAACCTCACTATGGGAGGTATGGTCATTCCTCACATAGCCACTATACCATCGATTAGCCTAAAAATCCTAGACATGGAAAATGTTGCTAAGTATCATAATTATCTAAAAAGGATCTACCACTTTGAGGATGAGGTTAATTGTATGTAAGTGGCTATGCATCCCCCTAGTAGGAGCTAAGATGCCTCCAACCTACTAGTGTAAACCATAACCACTGCACTTGGGGATTATATTCCAAACTAAATCCCTTAGACTAGCCAATATCACACACCTACCCTTCATGTATAGAAGGTTATTAGGCTTGAAAAAACTCATCAACACCCTAATGGGTCACATTCATGACCTAGAGAATAACCAATGAACTTTGGGTCAAGGGATGGGCATAAATTCCCTTATATAAGTCCATCCTTCTCCTTCTCCTATCCATATGGTGACTCATCAAACACCATAAAAATAAGCTTGCATGCTTCCACTAAAATAGGAGCATACACCCCTACCAAGTTGTGCCTCTAACCAACTGATTGGGGACATCCTTTCTAATGGGTTCCCCGATTTGAATGCTTATAAAGTTACTCCATCCTATCAATATCCTATCCAAACCCCAATGGGGAGCATATACACTTATGTTCACCTTTATAAAGTAATGAGTTGACTAAAAATCCACTTTTATTTACCCCTCTAAGTTATGTGCCTCCAAAATACACCCCCCTATGAAAATAGGTTATATACCACCCTACATAGCCATGATATATGTGTAAACCACATATACCCTTGCCACAACAAACCACCACTCCTACATATAAAAATATTCCTCCATACTTCTGTATGTATTCCAAATCTACTCAGTTGGATAAATATTTTATAGATTATCCCAAATCACCTTTATGAATCTTCTACTATTCCTCCTAGTGGTTACTAAAATAACCCCTATAGGATCCCACATTTTTGCTCTAGTCTTAGCATGATAAAAATAAACTTTAGCAACATGGGGACCTATGTTGAGTACCTTTAAAGAGAATTTCAAATTCAATGTATGAGGGTTTATTATCTTACGTCCCCTACCTGACCTTCCTAATTTCAAAGGGGAAGGAGATCTTAATGCACATGTCAAGGCTTATGCTATAACTATCAAGGAAATCTTACCTTTGGATGGGGTTGTTTCCAATTTTTAACAAAAACCTAGAGGGAATAATTATTGATTGATATTACCCCCTATTTTATGGGTTTACACATTATTTTTTCCAATTTATGGCCAAGTTTTTCAAATCATTCAACATGAATAAAATCCTAAAGACTGGCATGCGATAGTTCTTACACATTAATCAAGAACATAATAAATCCACTACCCATTTCATCATGAGATGTCATCAATTTTTATACTCATCTATTAGTACACCTCACATGGATCAATGAGAACTATGTGACCTTTTCCTCCACTCCATTACCAAGGAGACAAGGGAATCAATCCATAAATTCCCATATCGATCTTATGAAGAAGCTCTTGAGAGTGCCTTGTGGATTGAACAAGCATCCATTGATAGTGGTTGGAAAACTTATGAAAAGAACATATGCATCATAATCCCAAATAAAAACAACATGGGATAGAAAATTTAAGTCTAAACAATACCAATAATTAAGGTCTGAAGATCCTAAATTGGAATAGAAAGGCCACATTGATAACATCAACGATAAGAACAAAAGGCCAAACCCTATAAAAAATAATCAATCTCAGCTTATGAACAAAAATAATATCAATAACAATATATGTGCTAGGATCTAAAATCCCCCACCTTCCATTCCTGTAGTGGACTTTAATCGAATACTGCCACACAACATGCAACACCAAAACCAAAACCAAAAGCAAAATCAATATCAACATGTTGAGTAATTCCCTGAGTTACAAAAGCAAATTTATTACCAAAGAAATAATAAACAAGGGTTTGGTCAATATGAAAAAAATAAGGCATAGGGAATATGATCTCAATGTTTATTACCTCTTCCATAGGGTTATTGGTCATGATACTAAAAAATGTAAAGAGTAAAATAAATTTATCCAAAGGTTCCAAAATATCAAAGGCAAACATATGTAGAAATGTTCCTAGGGAATTCTAGCATAAGCCCTAAATACCTTCAAAATGACCATGTCATCACTCAAAATAATAATCTCTAAATCTAACAAAACCTCTTTCATAACCACCAAGCATGTGTTTCCCAAAATTAATAGTAAGGTGGCACATAAAACCACCTGATTCAGAATAATCAACCCACAAAGACATGCACCAATGATGCCAAAGCCTTCAACTTTGGAGATTATAGTAATTATGTTTATTCTTAGTTGGAAGTATAAGGAAAAATATAATTATAGGAGTTTTAGAGTTATATGTTGAATATGAGGTGAATACCATTACTTGCACTCAAGAATATTAACCTATGGCTCTTCATCCCTTATTTTTTTTAGAAAATGAGTCTATCCCTAATCTCATAAGGAAATTTTATTTAAACAAGATATTCTCTCACATTTAATTTCTTTATTTACTCAATAAATATCCTAATAATCAATTAACCTTGATTTATGCCCTATGACTAGGGCATTTGTCCAATATTACTCCACCATATGCTTAGATCAACTGCATTGATCTAGTTATGTTTCCACCTGGTCAAAAATCTCAAGACACTGGATATTTATTTGATTTTCATATAATTCCTATTGAATTTTACATGGAAAGGAGGGGATATCCAAACTTTTTTCTATAGGTTTAGATTTACAATTATTATGTAAAGATAGCTAGGGTTGATGATGAAGCTATTGTTAATATTATCCCTTTCTCTTTCCTATAAAATCTTAGTTAAGGGGAAACCAATTGTTTCATGACTCATAATACCATATGAGGTTATGATAGCCTCAAATATACTTTCATATGAACCATTGTTATCCTAATCACATTGGGTCCCAAGATGGTGTTAATCAAGTTCTATGTGATAAACAAAGATACCAACTATAACTAATCATCAGAAGACCCTAAATACATAAGATGAAGGATATCCCTTTAATTTTATTCCAAAATTTTTTATTCCAACATTTAGGGAAGGTTTTCATGGCCTAAGGGATATTACATGATTTGATATGCTACAAGCAACCATGCATAAGCAACTTGGGTTACACATCAATTACCATCTACCTACCAATAAGGTCATAAAAACCCCATACTTCTTTATTGGTACTAAAATAGTGAAGACTAAATTGGTCATATTAAATAAAGGGAATGAAATACCTTAAGATTTAATAAATGATAAGTTGGAAGAGAAGGACTTAGTGACAATGGAAAAATTTACTAATTCAAAACTAGTTACTAGTTCTATAATTTCCACCATGTTTACAACCTATATCATCAGTATCTTATAAAAAATGCCACTTGTCCTCACATTTTACTTGTGAGGGATACATACCTAAAATTTAAATGAATATAAAATCTAGGGCCCCTAATATAGGTTATCTATCTACCAAATGTTTTCATGATAGAGGTGTTAGAGAATGAAGAGGCCCCCTATCATAAAAAACTTTCTCATGACTATCATCATAATTACTCAATGCCTAACCTCATAGGGTCAATCCGTAATTTATGTTATACTCTTTTTAGTTCTAATCCTATTCATAGCATGATATTAGACCACAACATGATAGAACCATATTGGTTTTCTAGAGTCCTTGATCCATTAGGTTTGTTTCTTCTAGAGATGTTGGTCATTCTACTTCGGCTTGAACCTAGTTGTAATTTTCATCATATTCTGAGTTCCCCAACATGAATTTAGACCATTCCTTCTCCATAGACCATGTTGATAATTAAAGAGAAAATTAATTACTTAGTAATAGACACCATATATATTAACATTGGACCTCAAACTTATCCATACATTCCAAAGGAGAGGCTTTCTCCCCCCAACAAAGAAAGAGACCCCCAGAGAGTCACTCACTGAGTTCCTATGAGCCTTCCCACATATAAAAATAGGAAAAATATAACTAACCATGTCTTATTATAAATATTTTAAGATAAACAATTATGTTCTTAAAATGTGCCACCAAAAATAATATCATAAATATGTTGGGATACTGGCCACACCAAAAAATCATCATGATTATACTGACATACTTCCCACACCAAAGAGAAGGCCTAATAAGTAGCATTTTGAGATCCCAAAGGTGATTACATACCTAAATATATATCTTATGAATAATAATTTTAAATTCTTATAATTTCTTCATTTCCTTTGGTTAGGTCATAAGAGTCATCCTTTCAAATTTCCATAGACTCTTCCATTCACCCCACAACAAGCAAGGACTTACCACTCTTCTAAATCTTGATAGTAGGATACTCAAGAGGAGTTAATGTATATGATAAATATTCATATGGTTGAGATATTAGAGGACCAAAAAACCTTTCTAAGTGAAACTCCTTATTCCACACATGCTTAATGGGTCAACTACTATGATGGGTTCAAGTGTTGTCTAGGTGTAGGGGTAGGTGTTATTCTAATTTATCTCAGGGGATGTGTCATGCCTTTTGGTTTCAATCTAGAGTTCAAGTGTAAAAATTATTGGGTTAAATATGAAATGATATTACTTTTAATGATCATTGAAAAATTATTTTCCATTTATATCTTAAGAATCTAATGTGACTCATAGTTGGCCACCAACTAGGTCTCTGAGGTCTATCAAACTAAAGCTAAATATATTCAAAGTTATAAAGCTGTTTTCAATGAAATAAATAAAAAATTTAACTTAATTTATATATAGGTAGTCCCTAGGGAAATAAACAAGCTTTATGACTCCATGGTTTCTGGTATTCATGATTTAACCCTTATCCCATTGTACTTAAGTCAAATTTCATAGTTTCAGTCAGGATGAAGCCTCTTGTGTACAAAATTTCTAGTGATAAAATTATTTCCCATATAAAAGCTATGAAAATATATTAGTACATGAATTGTATAATAAGGATGAGGTTATTATTAAGTTATTATGAGCTTTTTATGAACTCCCATCATTCCACCATATCCTAAAACATCTTTTAAAGATAAATATTATGATTCTTATATTCAGGTTGAGTATTACCTATCCTATGATGATGAGCATAGAAGTTTCAATATATAGGGTGAAGATCCTAATATTATCCCATACCTTGATGGTTTTGAGGAGGGAAATTCCACCCTTATTGAATAAACCATTGAAATTAACATTGGGACTGAGGAGAGTCCTATAATTCTCAAGCTTGGGTCTTTGCTCTCTATATAAAAAGTAGAAGACCACAAGTAGATACTCACCGAGATCTCCTTATATTTTAATTTATATTACACTAAAATGGTTGAAATTAAGCTTGAATTAGTCATCCATAACTTATTTATGATGCAAATATTCTTTGGGTAAACAAAATCTTTGGAAAATCATGCTTAAAGTCACATTGATGATGAAAGAGGAAGTTATAAAGATTTTAAAAGATAGATTTATCAAGATAATGGACTATTCTAGGTGGATGTCCAATATGATCCCCATTTTTAACAAGAATGATAATATCATGATATTTATATAATTTTGAGATATCAATAAAGCATGTCCATAACATGACTTTACTCTCACTTCCATTGATGTCAGTGTTGAAACAATAATAAGGTATGAGTTACTATCATTTATGGATGGCTTATCAAGATACAATTAGATCTGCATCTCTAATAAAGAAAAAAGTAAGGCCTCCTTTACTATCCCATGGGGAAAATTTCGTTATGTCATAATGCCCTTCAATATAATTTTTTTGGGGAAACATACTAGATGGCCATGACCCATATATTTCATGATCTTATTCACAATATAGTAGAGGTTTATGTAAATGATCTTCTATGGAAATCAAATCAATGAATCGATCACCTAGAGGTGTTATGCTCCATATTAAAATGATTAATAAAATATGGTGTCACTCATAACCTAGAAAAATGTTTGGAGTCACAAGTGGAAATATCCTAGGATATATCATATCTCAGAATGAGATTTATATCAACACTACCAAGATCCATGCAATCATGGAAATGGTCCCCCTACAGATGAATCAAGAATAAAAATGTTCTTTGGTAAGTTAGGTGTTATTTGATGGTTCATTTATGATCTTTCATATTAATTCCATCCAATCAATAGTTTTTTGAATAATATAAGTGGCCTAACTTGGAAAGATGATTGTCAGGAGGCATTCAAAGTAGTAAGAAATTTCCTCATGTCTCCCCCATTCTTATGGTGCCCATACCAGATAAGCCATTAATACTTTACATTAGGGTGACTAAGGTATCCCTAACCTCCATTTTGGCTCAAAAATATGACACAAGAAAAATAACATGTCATTTAATTCACTATCCATAACCTTATCCATTATGAGACATAATACACTCAAGAAAAAAATAATGATTAGCTATAGTGTGTATGCAATCATAAATACATAAAATATATAACATATTTATACTTTTGATTGGGAACACATTCATTAAGTAGGATCATGACCAATATGTGGATCTATTAGACCCAATAAGGGGATCATTTATCATAATACACCATGATAATGAGGGTTTCAAAGCCTCCAGTCTAATACAATCATGCAATAAGCTTAACGGGGTCCTAGGTTTTGGTATTTCACCTAAATGAATAACAAGTAAAGTGAAACTAATCTAGTGCTTAACAAAGCTTGTGGCATAGAATGAGGGGTTAGTAAATAATAAAAACATGTATAGGAGAATATTAATTAAGCTAAGCATTAGTAAGACCCTAATACATTGAATATGAAGAGTAATATTATTTGAAGCCAATATTTATACTACTTCTATCTACTAATGAGAGGAGCATAGTTAGAGAATACTTACCTAAATGTGAACCTATCAGGACTCAATATATCCCTTGGACAATGGGGATTCACATGATTTTATTGTGGTTTGTAAGGATCACTAATAAAATCCCAAACATCTAAGACTTATTCACAAGAAGATTCCCCAAGTAGAAAACCTAAGATAAGACTCGTCAAGTAGAATGGTAGAAGATTTGATTGTAAATAAGCATGAGTGAATAATAAATCTTTATTGCATATTGAAATAATTATGGAATTATATTGTATTTATAGGTAGATTTAACCCTTGACCCTTCCAAAAATCCTAGCCGATAGGGTGGACCTAGTTGACCTATTATAATTTTAGATAATTATTTAGTAGGTCCTGAGGTAGGTTAGATAAAGGCTAACTTAATTCCTAAGTGAAAATATCCTAAAATTATTCAAGGTTGACCCAGTTGACCTAGTACAACTAATTGACAAAAGGGATTTAAGGTGAGGAAAAGAGGGATGGAAAGTGGAAAAGACTGGAGTAGTGTGCAAAAGAGGAGTAATATCTTAGGGAATGGTTTTAAGAGATAGTTGAATTGGTAATATGTAGAAATAAGGGATAAAATTTTGTGAATCACCATTGGTCTACCCACTCATTTCCTAATGCACCCTTTAAGGCATGCATTCAGAGAGATTGAGTCTCGATGGGTTCCTACAAGTTGTAAAGCACCACTATTTGATAAAAGTTGAAAATATTATGTGTATATATATGCTCCACTTGAATCTCATCACATATCTCTAAGGTGAAATATGAGATAGTGCTTTGAGAGAGAACATAAGAACACATAACACTGATGCTAAAAAAAGTTGTAGTATTTTAAAGCATAAAATAACTAAAAGTAGATGACAAAAAAGGAAATAACTAAAAATTAAATGTGATACGTATCATTTCTTCCCTTTATCGATGGATGGTTGTCTACTATGTTATTAGTTTTGATTGTGTAGGGCACAAAGACTACTTTCAACAAACCCAAGAATACAAAACTAAAAAGCAAAAACAAACAAATGTAGGAAAGCTAAGATCACTGGTGCTATGAGGATGGGACATACTTGGAAATATGGCAAGATGGGGTGAAAAATGATATGGTAGACCAAATGACCAAGTAAAAAATAAGAGTAAATTGGGTAACCAAAAATTCAAAGCTACTAAAGACCAGAAAACTCAAACAAGTAAACCTCAAGTAAGAAAGAAAAATTCACCAAGTCAAACCAAGGATACATGTCAAAAAGGATGGTAAAAAAACATCAATGTAAAGGACAAAAATAAAAAGGTAAAACAACATTGATGAGTGAGCAGTGACAATCCTTATCTCACTCAATAATGGAAAAAGGTGCGTAAAAGGGAAAACAACATTGATGAGTGAGAAGTAACAAGCCAACCTCACTCAACAATGGAAAAAGGGTATGAACTCAAGTTCCCATAATAGTAGGATAGTAAAACAATGATAAATGGTAAAAAAAAGCAAAATAATTTTAGGAATGTATTTCTATGGTGTAAAGAAAGTAATCCATAGTTGCTAAAACATGTTATTTCATTCTAAGGATAGATAAAATTTGAAATTAAGTAGTGTTAGCATGTTTTTAAGATGTGAAGAAGTAAGTATAGAAGAAGGGAAAAAATATTTAGAATAAAAATTTTCCTATCAAGGGGGAAATTGAAATGGATGGAGGGGAAAATGAAGGAAAAAACAAGGTAGAGGAACTATTTATCAAAGTCAAGACACTAAAATTAGGTTTGTAAAAATAAATGGACTTTCAACCTTAAGGACTCTAAAGAACTTCTCTTAGCCACAAAAGTCTTGGTTCAAAAAATGAAGTATATAGATCATCCCATGAAGGCTATATGCATGAAAAGTAAAATGGACCTACCTTCCCACAATGTGTTCCCCATTACTTAGGACCCCTGATAGAGTCATCAATCTACTACAAATATTAAGTACTAGCTTGAGAAATTAGGTAACACCATAGAGTTTGTTGAATTCTCCTATTCCAATATACTGGCCTACCATACCCCAATGGACCTTGGATCTATGTGAGGCCAACTATGGAGTTTGAGCTTTAATTAGAGATAGGAGATGTGCTTGGAATCACATATTTTGGTGTTTTTTTTTTAATTTTGAAATTTATATGTTGCCTTTTATATATCATTGCCTTTTGTTTCAAATGATTTGGTTTTTAACCTTTTTGATGGATTTTTCTATTTCTCCTCCATAAAGATTTGGGAAACCAAACATGGGTGCTAAATATGAATTTCATTTTAATACTTGGGACTTGGTTGCTAAGAGAGATATCCTTAGAAAACATGGGGTCTAAGAGTCTCATAAATCTAGGTGAAATATAAGTACTATCTTGACTTTTACCTTGTTTTATCTAATATGGATTGAAAGGAAAGGAAATCAAGAGGAATGACACATGGAACAATTTGAATTAATTCAAATAAAAAAAAATGTGTCAAAGGGGAAAAAGGGATACAATGACTTAAAATTATGATTCCTTACATAAGAATAAGGGAAATGGAGGAAAACATGCTAACATAGATTATTGTGAAAATTCCATCTACCAAAATAAATAAAAGTTAAAGCTAATAACAAAGATAAAAAATGTGTAACTGTTGTAAAACACATTTTAGAAAAGGAATAACAATATGGTAATTTTATGATGAAGGCCAGGTCCTATCCATGGTCTTACACTAAAACTCATAAAAAAGAAACCCATGAGAGTGCTAAAAAGCATGTGAAAAATAAATGGGATAAGAAATATGGTATTTTTGTGAGGAAGGCCAAGTCCTATCCATGATATTATAATGAAAATAATATAAGATAAATTCAAGGGATGCCAAAAAGTTTGTAAAAAGAGTATTGCAAATAAATAAGACATGATACATCATGAGGAAGACTGGGTCCTATCCATAGTTTTATAATGCAACTCATGAAAGAAAATGGAAAAACAAAAGATTAAAAAGGAAGGACTAAAGGTTTGTAATAAGAGAGAAATACTGTAGAGGGAGAGGCCTATGTAATTAATATAAAAAAAGTGTTAGACAATTGTAGATAGAAATCATGAAAATAAAAAACTGTTTAGGTAAAGTACTTTTTAAGGAATTGAGCATTGGTGGCCTCTTTGAAAACATGGCCTTCATTGGTTTGAAGGTGATAGGTACTTGGACCAAGAATATATTTGACTAGATAGGGGCCCCACCATTTTTGGGTGTATTTACCTTCTTTATCATCGGTGTAATGTAATTTTAGGACAAGATCATGAACATTAAATGTGTGAATTTTAACTTGTTTGTTATTTTTTTGGCAATACAAGCCTTATATAGGTGGTTATGTTGAAAGGTATAAAGACAATGTTCATCAAGGAGATCAAGGGAATGAAATAGAGAATTACATATTTCTTCATCAAGAATGATACCATGAAGAGATATATGGAGAAAGGGAAGCTCAACTTCTAATGGAGGAACTAATTCAGAACCATAGATTAGAGAGAATGGTTTTTCCTCAATGGTGGTATATATGCTAGTTTGATAGGCCCAAAGAGTAGGATAAAGATGGATATGCTAATTTGTGGAGGTTTCATGAATTATATTTTGGATAATTTTGTTGAGAATTTTGTTAGTAGCCTCATCTTGGCCATTGCATTATGGATGATAGGGTGTAGAAATTTTGTGATTGATCTTGAATTTAACACAAAGTTGTTTGACATCTTTGTTTTTGAAATTACCACCATTGTCTAAAATGATGGTATGGGGAACACTAAAGTGGAAAATGATTTGATTAATAATAAATTTGGTAATGATGGGTCTGGTGACATTAATAAGGGGCATGGCTTCAACCCATTTGGTAAAATATTTGGTACTTATGATGATAAAAACATGCCCATCTTGGGAGTGAGGTAATTTTCCAATGAGATCTAATCCCCACATGGAAAATGGCCAAGGAGATTAGATAGTTTGAATATTGGCTAGAGGTGAATGAATTAGATCATCATGAAGTTGGCAAGGAGTACATTTTTTAGTGAATTTGATTGCATCCTTTTTAAGAGTAGGCCAAAAGTAACCCATATATAGGCATTTGAAAGATGTATCATGTTTGATATAGTAGACATCATAAATGCTTCCATGTTCTTGTTCAAGAATAGGAGGGACCTCTTCTCACATAACACAATAGAGGAAGGTACCTTCAACATTGAGATAATAAAGGATGTTATGTCAAAATACATACTTAAAATCTTATTTATAAATGAATGTATTTTTGTGAGAGTCTAAGTTTGATGTTTCAAGAATTTAATGATGTCTTTATATCATGGGATTTATCTAATGGTAATAGCCTTGATGTGGAAAATAAGAAAATTTGGTGGTTGAGTTAAACATGGAGATTTTATTATTTGTATAAGAAAAGTAAGATTAGAAAGAACTTGGTGTGGATGCAAGAGAGAATCTAAAGAAACCAAGGAATCAGTAATGGAATTTTAATCTCTAAGGACAGGCTCAATAGTGAAAGAGATAAAATCCTTAGCAATAGTGGTTGGAATTTGATGATAGGTAATGATTTTTTTTCTTTTACATTGGTAATAACCATTTACTTGATGGTAAATAAGATGGGAGTCACCTAAGGCATGTAAATATTTAATGTCTAAATCAAGAGCAGCTCTCATGCCTAAGATTAGAGCTTTATATTTGATAATATTAATGGTGACATCAAAGGTGAAGCAAAAAGCTAAAGGAATGATTTTTCCAAGAGGATTGGTGAGAATGCAACCTACCCCAACCCATTGAAGGCATTTAACACCATCAAAGTAAAGGGTCCAAGTATATTTATGCAAGTCGACAATAATTTCAAGAAGCTCCTTGATAATTACTTTAGGTTTAGTAATATTAGGGGAAATAGTGGATTCATTGAGATTATTTTATTTAATATCAATGATAAAGTTATGAAAATAATTTTTGAGGGAAATAGATTGATTAAGACCTTCAATATAGAGGATATTATCATCTAGAAGGCTATCTTGAAGGAGAGAAGTAGATGGCACATGAGCTACAACAAGTTGATCAGCTATGACTTGCCCCTTGACAAATTTTTGAGTGATGATACAAAGATAAAATTCCATGATAAGGATCATCCATTTGCCAATTCTATCTCTAGGAAGAAAGGCTTTGGATAAGAAGTGATGATGGGGGTTAGAATGAATGATGACATAAGTAGTTTGTAAATCATGTGATGGTAAAGCTTTTTAGCTACAAAATAAATAGTAAGGTAATCACATTCAATTTTAATATAACATGTTTCATAATCGATGAGGCCTCAGATAATGTAGTAGATAACATACTCTCTTCCAATATCATCTTGTTAAGAAATCACTACCCAACTGACATAGGTGTGGAAGAAGTATATAGAATTAAGGGATGATCATTAGAAGGAGGATTAAGTGTAGGTGGGTGAAGTAATGAATATTTCATATTATGAAAGGCTTTTTGACAAAGGTTCATCCATTCTATAGTAGTACCTTTCTTGAGAAGAGAATTGATGGAGTGGATGTGATAAGCCATTTTGGGGATGAATTATCTAATTGACCCAAGTTTGCCTATGTAAGCATGAATGCAAAGAATAAAATGAGGAATGGGCATGTTGATGATAACACTAATATTAGTGGGGTAAACATCGATGTCATAGAGAGAGACTATAAATATTAATAATTTTATAGATGTGACACCAAAGAAACATTTATAAGGATTGAGTCTAACCTGATATTTAATAAGGTGGTAAAAAATGATAGCAAGATATGATAGATAAGTCTTATGACTTTTGGATTTAGCAATGAGGTCATCCACATAGGTTTTAATAATTTTGTGGATAAGATCATGAAATATATGAGTCATTACTCATTGATAAGTGACCCATAAAATTTTAAGGATAAAGATCATTTTGAAATAATAATAGGTGCCCCATTCCATGGTGAAAATGGTCTTATGTTGGTCTTCGAGGGAAATGTGAATCTTATTATAACCTAAGAAGCCATCCATAAGAGATGAAATTTCATAACCAGCTATGGAAATAATGATGTCATCTATTGAAGGTAAAGGAAAGTTGTCCTTGTGAAAATCAAGGTTAAGATTACATAAATCAATACAAATGTGAATGACCATAGTGACCTTTTTTTGAATAGGAATAATGTTAGAAACCCATTCAAAATAGTCCACTGGTTTGATGAATTTATCATCAAGTAATTTGATGATTTCCTTATGACATAAGGTAGAAATCTTGAGTGGAAATTTTATTTGTTTTTGATGTACATGCTTAGCATTAAGATAAGTAATGATGTTAGGCACCATAATGCTAGAGTCAATACCAGGCATGTCCTCATAGGACCAGGAAAAAACCTCAAAATAATTATAAAATAATAATCTAAAATTATCATGTTTAATAGGTGAGATTTCATGAGATACTATAGTTGGTTGAAGACAAGATGGAGTACCATATTCAATGCAAGTGGTTTCTTCAATAAGCATGGAATTATTATCTTGAAAGTGGTATGGTGCATTAGGTAAGGAAGAGATTGGATTATTTTTGGGATCACTGCTAGCAATGAAGTTGTTGAAATAAGGGGTTTTATTTTTAAAACTCCCAAGTTTATGATGTTTTTAAGGAAGTTGAGGTTCTCGAGCATGAAGTATTTCAAGAATAGATTCATCACTAGTCAAGATGGGAAGAGGACCATAATACTCAAATTCTACTTTGAGATCTATAATTTTATTACCATAGAGATAATACTCAAAATGTATTTGATGGACATCAGTTGCCTTGGAATTGAGTGTAATTTAGGGAGTAGGAGAAGTAGATGGATCAGAAGGGATTGGAGTGTTATTGGTTTTGGTGATGGTAGAAGGATAAGAAGTAATGATTGGATCTATAGGTGGTAAAGGAGATGCAAGAACTTATGGACATTTAGAAGGTATAATTTGCTCTACCACCCAAGGGGTATCAATAAGAGGAGAATTGGCATGAGGCACATGACCGTCTAGATCTAATTTATGATCCATAGAAATGGTATGGACATCCTAATTAAAAGTATGAATTTGGGCTAAGGTTTGAGATTGAGATTGGGATATGTTAAAGTCAACATACCCCCATTTATAAAAAATGGGGGCCCTTATTTTAAATTATATAAATTCATACCTTAAAGTTCAAAATTCATTTGATCAGAGTACCACTAGCATTTTTTCACATTGTCTTTATTTGAAGATCATTCACAACTGATTTGGTTGGCATATTTGTTCATAATTATGATTTAATCTTGCCTAAAAGTTTTAAAATTGGATCTTTATATTTTAGGTTGCATCTCCAATAGATTCAATTTGAAATGGGCAATGACTGGGTTTCATGATTTTTATATCAATTTGGCCTTTTACTAGCCTTTAGTCTATTGAAAATTAAATTGACATCATTTTGAAACCTTCATTAAAATTACCCTAGTTTAGGTCCCTTTGAATCAAATTCAAATTCGGCAAGAATAATTTACACGAGAATAATTTATCATACCATAGACTTAGTTTAAATATTATCCTAAGGTTTAATCATGTTTATTAACATGACCAAACCTTAGTCTAAATTTTTTATGTTGGGTCTCTTTATTTTACTGATCCCCCTTGGTCCCTTTTATTTCCACATGGAATAACTAAATGAAGGGTCCATTTCACTATAGACTTAGCCTAAAAGCCTTACCCTTAAGTTTGTTGTATTTATTAATAAAACAAACATTAGGATAAAACTATATGTTGTGTCTTTGATTATTCACAAGGTCCCATTTATTATGTCTCAAAAGTTAGCTTAAAAAGTTTATCCTAAGGTCTTACCGATGTTTATTAACACAAAATAAAACCATAGTCCAAAAACTTCATGCTAATTTCTTTATTTTCCCTGAGCCTAACTTAAATATTGTTTTCATCCATAGGATCAATGGTACACATTTTATTAAGTAATCAACATCCAATGATGTGAGATTAAAGATAATTACCTAGCCATAAGCTAAAGTTTAAGCATCTTCTAAAGATCAAAGGTATGCATTTGTTTGGGTAGGATTTATCTAATGACACGTATCAAGTCAAAAATTCAATGGAGCCCCAAGACAAGTGAGAAAGTGATAAGTGTCACAATATTATCAAAAGAAAATTGGGAATCTAATGGTATTTGAACTTATAGATAAAGATCCAATGGAGCACATTTACCTAGGTGAAAATGATTAGATGGTGCATAGAAAATGTTAAAAATTTAAGAGTCCTAAGGATAAATATGGAGATGACACATGTCATAGTCACAATCCAAAAATTAAAGATTGAGCATACTTCAAATATAAATGGTCTATAGATGAGCGTAGACATTTTGATCAATGGTCCACAGAGTAGGAGGTATAATTAAGCAGATCAAGATTGATGGAGCATAATTGATCCATGTAAATGAGATAAATAGTGCAAGATCAATGTTAACATTTCAATAAAGCTCAGATCAAATGTAGAGGTGATAATTGCCATAACCATGGAGAATGTAGCTAACATCTAATAGAATTTGAGTTATTGAGATCGATGGCTTGCATTGATCCGTGCAAAGATGATCCAATGATGTGAGATCAAGGTAGAATTTTCAAAAGTAAATGGTCAATTTTTAATTATTAAAGAGAAAAATTCCATGAAAATTCCACAAGGATGCCATGGTGATACCACATTAGAGCCACATAATTATAATATGCCAAGTTTAAGATCTTGTAAACCTAGGAAATGCAAGGGTATAAGTACACAATCTAATTATGATATAAGTCATGAAGCTCACACAAGTTTAAATAGATACCACTATTGAAGCACTTTAAAAACATTTAGGAAATCCCTGGTAAGTACAAAAACCTTGATTTGACCCTATGATCATCATAATCAAGCTAAAGAAGTTGAATTATCACCTGTGCAGGGATAATTCAATCTAGAATTGAAGTGTAGACCATTAGTGATGAATTTGCATAATTTCATGGCCACTGTGGAAAATTTTAAAAAATTCCTTACTCTATACCATCTTTAGGTAATAACAAAGTTTTTCAACATCACTTGTGCAAGGATAAATCAATCCATAATTCAATTATAGACCACTAGCAAGTAATCTAGAGAAGCCCACAACCATGGCATCCTAAAAAAATATTTCAAGGGATGATGTGGAGCTCTATTTGACTTTAGATATAGAAGAGAGGGTTTTCAAAGACATAATTTTATGCCACATCTCTAAGTACTGAGGACAATAATTGGTTGAGCTTATTTTGGACCGCTGAGAACTAGTATCCCATCATAAAAGAAGAACATGTCTGCAAGGAGGATCTACTACAATGATCAAGGTCATCTTAAAAAAGATTTTTAAAAAAAATAATAAGCCATATTGTCAATCCAAGAAGATAGATTCAAGCTATATGAGGGCACCTTGATTATCTTATTCAATTCTTTAAAGTCAATCAAGACCAAATAAGAGGAAATAAGTAAGCAAAAATCCATGACTATAGGCCAAGTTGGACAATGGTAGAATTTAAGCTATCAAGTGAAAAACTTAATCAAAGCCTTAATCAAGAATCAATTCCTTGAATTCATGATAGTCAATCTATCCCATTTAAATATATCTATGACTATATTCAAGGATAAAATCAAAGCCTTGAGCAGTTGATCCAAGTAGATGGAGAACATTTCCAAGGGCCTCAAACTAAATGAAGACAAAATGATACATATGTTAGAGAACTTAATTAAATATCCCACCTCACTTAGTCACCTTATCATTGATGAGGATTTTCAACATAGAACTACTCAATTCATTCTAGAAGTGAGGAATCAAACAAGCTTTAGAAAGGGCTAAGATGGATCTCAAGGGCCTAAAGGATTAGGAAAATGAATTATTCATGAAACCTATCATTAATCTCTAGATGATCAATGAATATCATTATATAATGAAGATATTGTAGGGAAGGTAGAAGACTGCATCAACAAAAGGGTCTCTAAGTTAGTTAAGATAGGAATATTCTTTTTGTAATTGAGCTTGTATACTTTTGAAAAGATAATATTATTTTGTAAAGGCATGTACAAATTTTAAGGCACATTTTTTATAGGTTAGTCATTTAGAATTTTTAGAGGGTTCTCAAAATATTGTAAAAGGATAACTATCCTTAAATTTTGACATGACTAACCAGCATACCCCATGAAAGTTATATATAATGAGGTATTACCAATTATAAAAGAGAGAGAGTTTTTGGAGCCAAAAAACTATTTATGAATTTTTAGAAAATTAATATAAGCAAGTAATTATGTAAAGTTTGTCCACATTTCCTTATGTGAATTGTTATCATGGTTTCTCTCTCAATTTTTTGATCTAATCTTCAATTTTGAATGGTTCTTATGAATTCTGAGTGTGCATATTTTAATGCAAAGTTTATAATTTGGGATAATGCTGGATTAGTTAAAAGTTATTAGGTTTACTTCACTTTATTTACTCTTCTTACATCTAGGCTAATGCTATTTGCTTGTAGGGCTAAAATTCTTAAAGCCAATCTTGTTCTTATTTGCATATTTTCATAATTTCCTTAGATGTTTACCTAATGTATGGTAGGATTTGAGCTTATGCTGCTTCATGTTGAATATCGGTTAATTACATGTTAAGATGAAATTAGAACTTTGTCATAATGTTTGAAGCAAAGATCAACAACACTTCTCTTTTCTTCCCTACCCTTCCTTTTTCTCCCCTTTTTATCAATTCACCTTAGATCAATTTCATTATGAATATTCATCTTGAGACTTAGGTTTTGAGAATAATTCACTTCAAATAACATAGATCATCTTCAAAATAATATATTAACTATTAAGCCATGGTGGCTCCCAACCACAAACTAATATAAATTTATGAAACAGTTAACGTGTTCTACCTCTATTCCACCAAGGATAATAGGATTATCACAACCAATAACTTATGTAATAGATTCTAAGAATCTAAAAATGAGAAGTGTTTATTAAACATTATATGTTGACCTAATGATACACATTTAGGCATCAATAATTTAGTGCTAGAAGAAGGGTGAGTCAAACCTTTGAAAATTTGTAACATCTTTGCTAATTTTGGTAAATTCTATTCAAAGATTGATGTATTCTTTGCATATTTATGTAAAGATAATTAATATTAATGGTTTTAGACCAATCTTTGTGCTTATTTAGATAAAGATAGATGTTCTTTGAAGTTTTATGTTTAATTGTGGTAAATGAAGCTTAAGATCTATGAATCCAAGGTGTTCGATGTTAGTAATAGTTGTTTTGTTCAAATATTGATTGGATATTTACAAATTTGAGTTTATTTAAACTTAAACATGTAAATATAATTCATATTTATGAGTTTGGACACATATTTGAGATATTTTAATTATATATTGACATCCTTTACCATTATTTATACATATTTGTACAAAATTCACTTAATGTACAAGTCTAATCATCCTTCTTTGTAAAGATAAGGCTTACACATTATATTTCAAATAGGGTTCAAAGATCTCAAATTGGAATTACTAAGGATAAGGACCAGATCATGTTTAGAGACTAGAGTTCCTCTTCTTTCATTAAAAGTCCATAGGAGATCTAGGTAAGACAAAGGTAAGCATAGAATTTCAAAGTCTCAACTAACTTCACTAATTTAGGGTGCTCTTATGTTCAATCCCTATCAAGGTATGGCTTGGCTAGGTAGTTCTTCAATAAATGTGCCAAGTGTGGTACATGAAATTCCTCATAATACTAAAAATTATTTGCCTACCTTTAGTCCTAATGGTGTTATAACTACTAAAGAACACATTAAATCTTTCAAAGCTACTTGAAGAATTTTGAATGTAGTTTATGAAGATGTAACATGCAGATGTTTTCCACTTACATTCAAGGATGCTTCATATGAATGGTTTCTTAACCTTCCTAAAAACTACATATCTAGCTGGAATGATTTTAATAATTAATTAATTGATCAATTTGGTAAAATAATTAGTCTATGTATCTTGTATCGACAATTTACCAAAGTCAAAAGAGACTCAAATGAGCCCATAAGAGACTTTAATGCTAGGTTCTATAAAATTTTTAGCAGAACCATAACTCCTTATAGACTTGATGAGTCTTTAGACTTAGAGATATACAAGGATGCCTTAGATCCCATTACTTCTATGTTTATAAAAATACCTGCTCAGTTCATTAATACACTAGCCCTAACTTATGCTAAAGACATGATTATTAATGATTAAATACAACTTGAGGGCCAGATGGCATATAATATTCCCAACATTAATCAAAATTTACCTATGATAAATGTCATTCATAATACCAATCAAAATATGCCTACTTTAAATCAAATTCTAGTTCTAAACCAATTGCCTTTGAGTCATGCACATCCTAGCCAAAACCTAGGATTCTTGAACACTGCTAGTGGGTCTCATCCACAAGACCAAAGAGATTTGATGCCTGCAGCTAGTAGAAATACTCAAGTTCATAATTTAGGGTGTGGGAATTAATTGAATGTTTTAATTCTTTCAACATTATGTCAATGTTTATGGAGGAAAACAAGGTTATTGATGAACTTACTTCATATATATCCAACCTTATGCCAAATCAAGGTTCTAAGTTATAAATCCTTACCATCAAACTAGTCCCATGTACCTCAATGCCAGATAATGTCAACCACCTAAAAGTAATCAATGATGATCAATAGATCATAGACTTCATGACTAGATCAAAAGTATTTAAGGCTCACATCATTGATGAAGCTAGTGAAAATACCCTTGATGATGACAATGTTGAAGGTAAACTTGATGACAAGGTCATTCATTTGAGTGATAGTAAGATCCCCAAAAGGATGATAGCCTTAGAGAGATTTTTTTATTTAGACAAACTATTTGAGAGTGTCAACATTCTCAAAGTAGATGGGAAGAAATATAATGTAGTTGAATTTGGTTCCTAAAGTCAATCTTAGCTAGTGAACATTGGTACATCTTGCACAAGAATTAAAACTAAGAGATCTAAATATTTATTGACCAAGTATAAGGATGTAATAGAATGGTACTATGATGATTTAAATATCTTTGATCCTAGGGTCATAGCCCACAACATACCTCTAAAAGAAGCTTGTAAGCCATTTAGGCAAAAACAAAGGCTCGTTAACTGTGTCCTAGAACCAATGATATACAAAGAGGTTAAGAAGTTACTAGATGCTAAGATGGAATTTCCCATTAGAAACTCTACTTAAGTAGCTAATTTAGTACCAGTCAGGAAGAAAAATGGTGAAATTAGATTATGCATTGATTTTAGAAATATGAATAAAATATCTAAAAAGGATAATTACCCCTACCTTCTCTTGACCAAGTAATCCAAATTATTTTGGTTCTTCTATGATGTATTTTCTTGATGGATTTTTAGGGTATAATCAAGTGATATTGAACAAGGAAAATAGGATGAAGATTGATTTTACAACCAAGTGGGGCACTTTTTCCTATAAAAGAGTTCCCTTTAGATTGATAAATGTAGGTGAAACCTTTCAAAGATCAATGCATCATTCATTCCAAGGCCTTATAGGTAGGTGAATTATTATTTAAATGGATGACCTAATTATATTTTCAAAGAACAACTAATATCACATCATCCACTTACAACAAGTATTCTAAAGGTGTATAAGGTTTGCAATTTCTCTCAACCCAAAGAAGAGCATTTTTAATGTAATTAAGGGAAAATTGTTGGGACATTTTATAACTAAGGAGGGGATCTCTATATCCAAAGAAGAGTAAATTCAATATCAAAGATATAACCCCCTAATAATAGGAATGAAAAAAGTCTTTCTTTGGTAAAATCAACTTTGTGATGAAGTTTATTTCTACTTTTGTATAAATAGTGAGACCTTTGAATGACATGCTGAAGAAACATGCTAAGATCACCTGGAAGAAGAGACCAAGAAGGCCTTAAAGGAAATAAAAGAATAAATTGGATAAGCTCATGTACTGATAAGTCTAAACTTTACTAAAGACTTCTATATTTACTCTTTTACTTTTGACCATACAATTAAAGCTATCCTAACTCAAAAGATAGATAGATGTGATCATCTTATTTCTTTCATGAGTACTAATTCTAAAAATATTGAATTGAATTATTCTCTTATTGACAAAGAATCATGTGCTCTAGTCAAGGTAGTGAAGAAATTTAGGCATTATATTGTTAGAAATAAGGTACATGTAATACTACCATACCCTGTCACTAAGTTCATGCTTAGTTAATGAACACTTGGAGAAAGGATAGGTAAGTAGATGTTTGTTCTTCAAGAATATGATCTAGAGATGAATATTGCAAAGCTGGTAAGATGATAATGTTTAATTCATTTAATTGCCAATACTAATCCCAAATTGAGTGTTATACAGGTACAAAAATAAATTTTTTTATCCAATGATTGGTATAATTCTATTGTTCATCTGCTAATCAATGGCTATTGTCCTATAGGGTTAAGTAAAGAGAAAAAGAGAGATTTGATAATCAAGGAAACTCATTTTTTGATCAAAGATGGAGTTTTGTATAGGAAGAACTTTGAAGGCATTTACCTACATTGTGTTTCTAAGTAAGAGGTGACTCAAATCTTAAGCACTTTCCATGAAAAGTTGGGAAGTGGACATCTATCTAGAAAGATAACAACCCATAGAATCCTTAGGGTTGGGTCCTAGGTTTTGGTATTTCACCTAAACTAATAAAAAGTAAAGTAAATATAATCTAGTGCTCACCAAAGCTTATGGTACAACATGATGGGTTACTAAATAATCAAAACATGCATAAGAGAATATAAATTAATTTAAGTATGAATAAGACCCTAATACATGGAATATGAAGAGTAATATTATTCAAAGACAATACTTATGCTACTTCTATCTACTAAAGAGATGAGCAAAGTTAGAGAATACTTACCTGAATGTGAACCCATCAAGACTCAATATTTCCCTTAACCAACGGGGCTTTGAAAGAGGTTGTTGTGGTTTATAAGGATCACTAAGAAAGGCCAAATCATCTAAGACTTATCCACAAGACTATATTCTCCAAGTAGAATCCTTAAGCTAAGACTCCTCAATTAGAATGGTGGAAGAGCATATTATAAACAATTACGAGTGAATAATAACTCTTGATTGCATATTGAAATAATGATGAGATTATCTTATATTTATAGGTAGATTTGAACCTTAACTCTTCCAAAAATCTTGATTGAAAGGATTGACCTAGTTGACCTAGCTTAATTTTAGAAAATTATTCACTAAGTCCTGAGCTAGGTTGGCCAAAGTCTAACCTAATTCCTAAGTGAAAATATCCCAAAACTATACAGAGATGATCTAGTTGACCTAGTATAACTGACTGATAAAAGGTACTTAAGGTGAGGAAGAGGGATGGAAAGTGGAAAAGACTAGAGGAGTGTGAAAAAGAGGAGTAATAACTTAATGAATGGTTTTAAGAGCTAGTTGGATTGGTAATATATGGAAATAAGGGACAATAATAATGTGAAACACCAATGGTCTGCCCCACCCCTTTCTTGGTAAACCCTTTAAGGCATGGACTCAAAGAGATTGAGTCTCAACAGGTTCTTTTAATATGTAAATCATCAATATTTGATAAAATTTGAAAATATTATGTGTATACATAGTGTTTTGCAACCAAGATATTATGAAATTATATGCTTAACCAAGAAATGAGAGTTATCATGAGATATCAAGCCTTGCATACTTTTCTAATCTAAAAAATCCTCTCTAGGAAGGTTGGGTGTTTCAACACACTCCTAAGTGAGTTTAATTTAACTTACATAAACTAAAAATCCATTAAAGGTCAGATCATTACTAATTCATTGGCCAATTCTTCCTTAGAATTTGGAGATATTATTAATATTGACCTCCCTAATGAGTTGATTTTTTACATAGATAAACCTGCTATTAGTTCCTCTCCTTGGTACATGGATATCATTAACTATCTAATTAACCACACTTATCCTAGGGGTGCCAATTTGTAAAATAAATGACATATTCATATCATTACATCCAAGTATGTCATTCTAGACATGGTCCTTTATCACAAAGATTTTGATGGCATGTTACTTAGATATGTCAACAAAGAGGAGTCAGAAAGGGTCCTCTTTCATTATCATAGTGGTGTTTTTGGTGGTCACACACTTGCTCTTAAAATACACAGGATGGGATATTTATAGCCCACCTTAGTCCATGATGTCATCAAGTATGTGCACAAATGTGATAAATTTCAACACTTTTCACATGAGATACATATGTCTGAGGGCATTGTGGACATTAGTCACTCCATGGCCATTTTCCACTTGGGGCTTAGATTTAGTAGGAAACCTCTCCCCTATTTCTTTGGATGCTCATCATTTCATTATCAAATCCACTAAGTATTTTACTAAGTGGGTATAAGTTATGCCATTAACAACTTTCATAGGTTCAATCATTATAAAATTTATTTTGAACCAAATCATGTATTGATTTGAGGTCTAATAGGGTATTATTAATAATAATGGATATCCTTTTAAAAACCTTAAGGTTTTTTATCTATGTAATAAGTTGGCCATATCACACCACTCAACCTATTTTTATTACCCATAAAGCCAACAACTAGGCTAGGACTACTAAAAAACCCTGAATTTAATATTGGTTAAAATTTTTAGAGATACTAAATGAGATTGGCACTTACAACTCTATTTGAAACTTTATGATTACATGATAACCATTAAAAATACCATAGGGGAAACTCCATACTCACTTATGTTTAGATCTAAAGTTATCCTACCCTTATAGGTAGAGATATTTAGTCTTCACATTTCTCTCTAGGGCCTCCTTGATCATGAAGAGTAAAAATAGGCATGACTAATTGAATTAGAAACTTTAGATGAATGTCACATTATTGATGAAAATAATCATATTTCTTATGTTGATCTTATCAGCATATGATACAACAAAAATTTCCATGTGAACCCATTCCATGTAGGATATCTTATCCTTAGTCTTGACAATTAGATTGATCAAAATAAAGGAGAAGGTAAACAATTCAGTCCTAATTAGTTAGGCCCTTACTTGGTGACTAAGTACTTCAATAATGGAGCTTATCAGTTATGCACTCTAGAAGGCAAGGAGTTTGGTGATTTTGTGAACTCTTTGCACCTAAAATGTTTTTATATCTAGTACTTTTCATCACATTTCCTTCATTTGTATTGCATTTTCATAATTTATGTGTTCATTTTCATATCAAATGTTTTATTTGGTGATTATTTGGTTTTTAATTTTCACAATGTGAGACTCATAGGATGCAACATATCATATCATCCCATTCCCATATTACACTATTATCCTATAGAAAACATTATCAAATTCACCTTTACATTGGATTTTACCTTAGTTATTACAAGTAGATTATCCTTATTTTCCCCACATATTCTTGCAAAAATTAGGAAGTCCTAGCCTACAATTTAGTCTAGAAGCTTGTCCATGACAAAGTCTCCTCCTACAGTGCCTTCTAAATCAAAACATTAACATGCTAAAAAATGGGTAACTTTACTCACCTATCTTGGTCTTCAGTGATGATCCCTTGCATCTTACTAGTTTTATGGGGCCAAGATTTGGGGAAAAGGCCTTCCAAATAGAAAAGTAGACACTCCTATGAAAATCAAAAGTTTATGAAAAAAAAAGTTAGATTCTAAAATTATCACCCTTTCAAGCCCTTGGTGTTGAGCCCTTGAATTTTACTAGTTGTGTGGGGTTAACATTGGGGAGAGGTGTTCTTACTCACCTACATCTAGCCTTTGGTAATGATCCCATGTTTCTTCCTGGTTACATGAGACTAAGTGTAGGGGTCACAAAGAAAAAAATCTAAATGAAGAAGCATTATTAAATCAAAAAGTGACCAAATTATAGGTTATTCCAAAATCTTGCTAGTATGCCTATGCTAAAAAGGGTAACTTTATCCCAGTAATTGATTTTGTCAAGGTTAGTTATATCTAGATGAAGCCAAAAAAGTTAGTATTTTGTAAGTTTAATAAGTACATTTTCCCCATTTATTCATAATTATTAGGTCAAATCTTCCTATTTTATATGAAATTTTAATCTATGGTTTCATTGTTTATCATCTCACATATATCCTATTCCACTCTTCATTTCTTGCTACAAATTTAAAGTTATATGTTGTGTAAACAAAATAACTAGGTCATCACCTATAAAATAAATGTTAGTGCATTTACAATTTTAGATACATATATCTATCACATTAAATCATCTTCATACATTTTTGTGCTCACATGTATAAGCATTATCCATAAAATTATATAAAAAACATGGAAATACATGATATATTATCACATGCCTAGTCACATAGATTTTATAAAATGAGAATCAAAACATGGAAATTAAATCCCAAAACACATGATGATAAGTCACTAGGAGGTAATCTAAATGACTCCATATATATATATTGAGTTTTTATAATGTAAATCTCCAATATAATCACCTCTATGGAGGGCAACTGTGTCTCAAATGCCAAAAATCAATATATATATATATATATATATATATATATATATATATCAACATCTAAAAATAACTCAAGATCCAAACATTATCCTATGGGATGGTCATGATGTGAAATAATGATGAGGGGTATAGCTCCTCTATCATCTCCTACTCCCCCTTGGGAATCTATCTCTCTAGTCAGAGGGCTCCTATCTCTCCTCTCACTAGTGATTCCCTACGAGGACATCCCTCCTATCCATTAAATATAATAATCCTAAAATTTAATTGATACCATCATGTATACCAAGGCCTATACTCTTTTGTATATATCATCGAGAGTGATTCTCTCCACCTTCAACCTAGTTAGCATCATAGATGCATGGCATGCTAGAGTGAAGACATTAGTATGCCAGAATATCTCAACAAGTAATTTAGGATATGCTAATAACTCACCTCTAGTCATGCTTATGCCCATTTAAAAATGGTTGATTAGGGTATCTATGATCACATTCCTACATTCATTTTAGGTATCTAATATCAAAAGGTAAAGGAATAACATTAGATATAGTCATGTAAAAATCCAAACAATAGATTTGCTAAGTAATCAAATCTAAAGACAAAGCATTAAGTAATAAGTTTAAATGCACAAATTAACAAGTTTCTGTAGGTCATCCTCATGTTAGTTTAGAAGGGAGTCATAATTCATAGCATTGACCTCATCTACATCTAAGTCTTCATCCAAATCAATGTACTTAAGCTACTCCTTATCTCTACTTGCTGACTGAATCTACTACATAGGATCTTGTTGTGCAAGGTATTGATGTGGTGGTACTGTCTACTAATATTTTCCTCCTCCTCCTTCAACTACATGTTATGGGTGCTCCTTACATTGCTAATTTTTGAATCACCTAACTAAGGTCACCCTTTGCATAAGTGGGTGCTGAGCCAATTACCCTAATCTCCTAGCATGTTCTTCTCTCATGCCTCTATAAATTAATTCTAGCACTAGAAGGTTTCCCACACTATAAGATACAAAACCTAAACCTACAAGATTTGGTACCAAACTTGTGAGGCCCCAATAACCACCATAAGAAAAAAAACATCCCCACCTCACTATCTAACCATGCCATGGTAGGAAAGAGATATCAAATTTTATACCATCAAATTTATAATGGATTAGAGTAAGGCACATAAGGGGGGCACATATATCCATATAAAATCTCTTATGGCCCCTACATCCCCAATGGGTACTCCCCTCTAGTAGGAGATCATCCTCTCAAATGACCAACTCATGAGGAGTGTGGGGTCACTGATCAAGAGTGTTCATAATTGGGCCACATGGTATACATCCATATACGTGTGAGATATAATAACATACCCCATGAGAATTGAGATCCCCTCTCCTCAATCTATTAATGATAAGGACCAACTGTAAAATAACCTATTATTACCTTTATCCCCCATTAGTTAGGAGGTAAGGATACAAATGATCACCTTTTATATATTGGGGATCACTAATCCCTTAATCTTAAAAAATTGCACAACACAATTCACACCCATGTTGACTGTGCCCACATCTCTAAAATAGTTGGCCAAACACACTACCTCAAACATACTCATATCATACTAGATTGCAACTAACTAACCTATCACCAGTAGTCTAATGGTCCTATTAATGCATATGAGAGTGATGGTCCAAATTTTTAGTGTCTAAGAGAATATGAAAGTGTTTCTATCAGGGTCCTAGTATGTGAGAAAGTCACACAATAACCTGATTGAGGGAGGGATGATCCCCACCCATGTGATATATAGAATGCCCACTCAATCAACAATGTTAATTCATCTACTATAAAAACATGACTTGGGGGATCCACTCCTACGCTTGGGCTTGACTCTAGCATAAGTAGGCCCCCTGAAATAAGAAAATATCCTAAGTCAGCCCTTAGATTGTTTATACCCTTAAAAATATATCTTCTACCCTCTATTCCCCAAAGGATAAAACCACCTCTATTTATATGAATTTATTATGTAACCTCTATTATGTTGGTTACATAACTTACCACTATACAAATAATAATGATTATAGTTCTACCATAGTGGTTACATATCTATAATTTTTTGAAGACCGATAGTTCTATCCCTGATGTGATAGTTATGTTAGACATCAGTGTCCCCCCAAAAACCTCCTAAAACATGTAAAATTAAGTAATTTTTCTCTTTTTATTTTTTTATAAATCCCTAGTCTACCCCCCTAAAAAACATGCTTAAGCTAATAATTTTAATTTTTATATGATGTTTAGTGAGTTTTAGATGTAATTTCAAAATTGGGGAAAAATGAAAAAATGCATAAAAATCTACCTATATTTTCTTGAATCCAACTCCAATTGGTATATTATCCATCCTCATGTTATACTCTGCCCAATAACTACTCATTTTCTTAAATCAGTCACAGGTAGCCTAGAGCTCAAAAATATATCAAATTAATTGACATAAATGAATTTGTTTTTGGAAAATTTTTAAATATATTGGGCCCCTAAATAATTGTCTATGTTTAAAAACTTTCCATATTTGGCATATTCTTATATTTAGTGCTTATTTTCATGTTTGTAAGTAATAGTGTTCCTAGATTTTATGAAGTGTGTTTCAAACCTAACATTTTTAATGGTATCTCTATCTTTTATGCATGTTTTATGATTTTTTAGGTTCATGATGATTTGGCATTGGATTTGATCCCTTGACAAGATAGTTTAGGTAGTATGGTTTTCATCACACATACAATACATATTCTTGTCTATGTTTGGATTAAATAACATGCTTTCTAATTTTTCATAAAATTTCACTTGATTTCACTCTTTTTGTTTATAGATTGCATGAAGTCTCAGCTAGTTTCATTGTACCACTTAGGTAAGCTAGGTAAGTATTTATAGCTTCCTATTTCCATTATACACATTATTACTTAGGACCACACCCTCATCAATTGATGACTAGGTAGCATCCTAAGGGGAAATATGAATGCACCTAAAAATTACCTGGTGCAACATGTTCAGTATGATGTCTGATGATGATGCATTTATCTACCAATAAATGCTTAGAATAAGGTTCTCTCTATCCACTTGATCCTATTTCCTTCCTATTCCCTCTTTAAGTCCCTTTAGCCTCCTTTTGAT
The DNA here is from genome assembly GCA_037957365.1 of Torreya grandis. NCBI lineage: Eukaryota > Viridiplantae > Streptophyta > Pinopsida > Cupressales > Taxaceae > Torreya > Torreya grandis. The sequence continues at coordinate 1,688,633 of JARHVA010001496.1, forward strand.
TAGCCTTTACAACCTATGTCAACCCAGTTTTAAAAAACTTACATACATGATAGAACTACCACTTAGCATGATGAGACCACTGCTCGATGTTATTAGAGGTAAAATACACTAAGAGGGGGTAGGGGTGAATCAGTGGTGGAAAATAATTCAATTCAATTTCTAAATCTTTCAAATACTTAAGCATTCAATACAATCATTCATGAAGCATACATATCATTCATAGTAGTGAATAATAAAGATAAAGCAAGATCACATACACAACACAAGATATACTTGGGAAACCCTCTTGGGGAATAAAAACCAATCTGAAGCCTATAAACACATGGACAACTATCCTATAAGATAATCACAAAGATGATACTAGTCAAGTCCTTCTGATCAAGAACCTTGGTCAAGCCCTTTTAACCTAAGGCCTTTAGTGAAATAACTATTCCACAAGGAGTACATGCCCTTAAGATGATCAATTTCTTCTGAGCACCTACTCAGTCAAGTCTTTTTGACCTAGAACCTTTATCAAGTCCTTGTGACCAAAGGTCTTTAGTGAAACTTCTATTCCATAAGGAACACCTACCCCTAAGGCTGATCAAGTCATTTTGACCCTCATTTGATATGAATACCTCCACCTTTGAAATAACGTATTTTACACATGATGATGGACCTCTTATAACATACTCTCCTATATTTATTCACACACTCACAATGCATTTAAAGCTGCCTTTTGGATCACTTCACACTTCACTCATCCTCAACCTATAAGAATGCTATTTTGTCATCAAAATTATGACCTAAAAGTCATACACATAGTCCTCAATCTACTAAACCCATAAACTCATCCACTAGGCACACTACCTCTCTTCTTTCCTTCACTCTTTACTCTTACTCCACTCTCATAAGCCTAGAACCATCTCCTTTGGTTTCACTATTTATAGAGCCTTCATGCTTATCAATTTCTTGGTCAGCCATTAGACATGCCTTAACCCTTAAGGATTATTTCACATAAAGACATGTATTAATACATTCCTCAAGGTTGGTCATAGTATCTATGTGTCACACTTAAGTAGTTACACCTTTCAAATAGGACTTATTAGCCTTTATAGGTCTTATGGAGACCTATTCACTTATTTATCACTTCATTAAGAAAATTAAGAACGTAATAACTTATCCACATACATAGGTCAACTCCACATGACCCCTTAGACATCATAAAAATATTACAATAATTTTTTCTCACCTTTGTGTATGCACAACTTGCTCAATCATTAGCCTTGTACACAAGAACATCATGAATGAACACACATTCAACTTATTAGACTTTGCTTATATTGAATATGAGTTAGTAAAACATAATAAATACAAAAAAACCTCTCACATATAGTTTTAAATACTCTCCAATATATAATTCATCAATAACCATCTGAACAATATCAAAACAAACTCAATTATCCTTTTTGTGTTACTTATAGAACACAATCAAATACACAATCAACTTTAGAGCTCAATAAATTTGAATATACAAACATTCAGACCTTTTAACTAGGATATATGGATTTTACATTTAATACTATTCAAATTTTATTTTTACTCCATCAATAAATTCATCCTAGATCAAAATTTATAAGCAAAATACAAAGCTCTAGTTTTTCCCTTTGCAAATTTGAATATTCAAATGCCAACAGTCATAGTTAAACCTTGACCAATTTAATATCATCTCATGTCCTTTATCAAATTATAAAAACACACTCCATTAATATTATTATAAGGAGATCAAACTTTAATGATGTTAAACTTTTAACAAGTTGACCACTTTGACTTATTACACTTCATTGATCTCAAATACACAATAAAACATGAACCGTTAGATCCTTATCTTTTATCTTTGCTCAGCATTAAAATTTAAGAACTTACCACCATCTCACTAATTCCTAACATATTAGAATAAATTCACATCATTTATCTATTTGAGAGTTTCTCTAACATTACCTTATGTAAAATTGACCAAGTATGGGGACCATTGCAATCTGTTTGAGTAGCCAACTTTAAACCTCAATAACTTCTTCTATGCTTAGATGCATGATATAAAATTTTGACCATATGATCAACTTAAAAAATATAATCCAAAAATATATAAAATTTATCTTTAAACCTTCACATGAGTGAGATATTCACCATTAAAATGCCTTCTCAAAATTTTCTACCACAGAGTGAACTATGTCAAAAATTGCTTGGGAGGCCAACTTTGCACTTGCATAACTTTTATTGTGCTGAGTTGCATGACCTAAAATTTAGTGTATAATATATTCTCACATAGGGGATTCCATCCATATAGAAATATAATATTGAAAAATTCACATTTGAGAGATATGACATTAATAGACTACATACTCAGTGCTGTTTAAACTTAAAAAACATTGTCAAAATGTTTAGAAGCCCAAATTTGCACATGAAAATATTTTATCACGCTACATTGCATGACATAAAATTTGTTGCATAGAAACTAGGCACAAAATTGAACAAATCCATGTGACCATATTTTTAAAGGACACCTATATGACACCACCATGACATCATATATGGTCATTTGAACACCTATATGACATCACCATGACATCATTGAAAATAACCCAACAATCTCCCCCTTTGTCATTGATGTCAACACCCATCATAAAATAATATACAACTCACCTTCCTTCTTTCTCTCCAAGTACTCTCACCATAAGAACTTTCTTCCCCTTTGACACAATGACAAAGTGGGCACCAATTGATCCTAAGGACCTGAAAAGACTATTATCAGGAGAAGATCATCTTATAAATATAGTACAAAATCCCCCTTACCTTGAGCCAACCTCTTCTTTCCTTGACAACTTCCTCTTGCTCCATGCCAACACTCTCTTTAGCCAAGCACTGCAACAAAAGAAGAAATAACACACAAAAATATTGAAATATAATGGAACTCACTGATAAAACATTTGAGAGGGACTCCCCCTAATATATTTGAGCCATTACACCTCTTGAGCATCTTCAGATGTCTACACACCATGAAGAACCACTACATAGGCTTATAAGCCTTCTTTCTCAAGCAACCACAAGAAAAATCAACAAAACTTCATTCCAATCACAAAATAAGAAATATACTCTAAACCAACTTGAGAACTCACCTTGAAATACTCATGCCTTTATCTTTTAGATAAAATAGAAAAACATCAAATCTTCACTCTAGGCCTATCTAGACTTCTTGTAGCCCTACCTAAAACTTGTAAAGCACACAAATTTTAGTAGACACAACTTCAAGACTTGAAACTTCATATATGGATCACTCTCATATACCCCCTCAAGAAAAACAATTTCAATCACCTAGCTCATCTTATGAAACATACTTCATTCAAAAACCTACTAGCTAATTAAGCCTCTATCTTGACAAAAACAAGAATAACTTGAAAACCACAAACCTTCAGATCTCTATGAATCTTGATTTGAAAACCCATTTGGTCTATTCAACCTATTAATAATTAGAAATTAAATCATAAGGAAAACCACTTTTCTAGAAAATCTAAAACCCTAAAATCTCAAAACAAATAGAGTCAATAAACCTCCTTCTAGTCAATGCGCACCTCTAAAACTTCTTACACACATGGAGACAACCATCACATACTTGTAGACCAAAAATTGAGTCTTTACACCTTTGTGAACCTTGACTTATTATACCATAGATTTGACTTTCAACAAGAAAGATAAACCCAGGAGCACACAAGAACCTCCTAAAATCACAAACAAGATCATCGAGACAAAAACACCTAAAACACATCATAAATAAGTGTATAGACCTTTCATATCACAAAATTATTCTTTTTTTTGATCAAACTCACTATGCCACCTAAATCACCCATTATAATACTATAGATACTAAAGACACAATACCACTTGCTTCTCTTCTGAAAGAAGTCTCTTAAGAAACATAAATAGAGACCTCCTCTACACCATAATGTCCTAAAATAAAGTGAAGATAGGAGTGACCCACATCTCCTCAATAACCACTGAAATCCTTTTGTAACTATAGGCCAAATTGTCCTTCTTCTTATTTTTAGGCTTAAGAGAAACAACTTGCTCTTCTACTACAACATTATCCTTCTCTTTTATGATAGAATTGACAACACATGGAGATAATATAGATTCATGACATACCTTTTCAACTAAATAATCTTCCTTGCAATTTGAAACCTCATTACTAGGCATTGACGAATGATGTTATTTGCAAGAAACTTGCTCATCAACAACAAGATGTTCACTTGGATCAATACACATCTCAAAACTGGAATCAACCAATACCTTGGTCTTCTCCTTGAGCTTGGTCTCTTCATTCTCAACATGACTAGATAATGAAATCCCTTGGCATCCTTTAGATTTTTTTTAGCATTCTCCACCATAACAAACAAATTACTTGGACGTGTAGTCTCATCATGACTCATACTTACCACCTTTGGTTTCCATGTATTAACTTGTCTTCTCCCTTGTATTCTAGGAACCTAATTGAGTTTATAATGACTTGTAGGATTTTGCTTGCAGAACTTAGTAATGTGACCAATCTATTCACACTTATAGCAAACCATTCTTATTTAAGAGATCTCAAATTGACCTACCTAATATGGAAAAAATCTTTAAATGTGTCATATGTCATAAAAATTATAACAAACTACTTTTAAAGAAGACTCACCTTACCTTACCTTATTTGGACAATGCTTAGTAAAGTGTCCCACATCATGATAGTTGAAACACTCAACCTTGATTACACCATTTGATTGATGACCCCCATCATAGTTCCATGAAAACTCATTTCTAACAAGTCTTTTGCATTCTCTATCTCTATGCCCAAACTGATTACAAGTATATCAATAACCATTCAAGTTTGCATACCTCATGGAATTTGGTTGTCTAATTTGATTTATCTTCATTATGCCAACACCTTCATTCCTTGTCTAATGATTTATCTTCATAGTATGATTGTCCTTGTTTACATTAGTCTTCATCTTGTATTGAGTGGTATTCTCTAGTTATTCTTTGTATACAAGGCTAGTTCTATCACTTGCATGATTTTGATCACTCAGAATATTGTCTAGATCACTTGAGCTTTTTCTAAATCTCAAAAATGACTTTGCCTTACTAGATGTATTCTCTAAATCAGATTTCATGACTAAATTTCAATTACATACCTTAAAAACTCTTCTTCTTTGGCTCTTATAATTTTAAACATAAAGTCTAACATAGAATTAAAAAATATGACAATACCTTAAATCTCTTTAGAGTCTTAAACCAATCTTGCCTCAAACACACTGAATTACTCCTCATAGTCCTTGATTTGTGACTTCATCTTCTTGTTAATATTATTTTCAATCTTTAGTTATTCAAGGGAATTCACCAATTTAGTCTCATAGTCCACCTCATATTTCTCATCATTTGAATCACTCAAAGTAGAATCCTTTTGATGTGAATAACTTCCTTCCTCAACCATGAAGAGGGATTCATCTTCAACATGATCATCATCTTTATGATCAAACTTTGAGTCACTATCTTCACTCTCATATAATGAGCTAAAATATTTGTTTATGTAGAGACTCTTCTTGTTTTTGAAGGAATTCTTGTTGTTGTCATACTTCCTTAATCCTTTTTTCCTCTTATCAGACTTGTATGTCTTCTTATCTTCATCTTGGTCTTCACCATACTCTTCATCATCATCCTTATTATTCTTATGAGAACAATTATTAGAAAAATTTCCTACCTCTAAACAATTGAAGCATTTGAAGGGTAGCTTACCCTTATACTTACTTGAACTTGTTTTCAATTTTCTTGTAAAGAAAGCAATTAGTTCATGTTCATCAATATCAGATATGTCATCCTCATTGAGTTTTTGAACTTATAACTTCTTCTTTGGATTCAATTTAGTCTTGAATACTACTTCCTTATTTGGTGGTATATCATCATTTTATCTCATCTTATAGGCAGTAAGGATGCCATGTAATTGATCCATATTCAACTGAGTAAGATCATGACTTTCTTTTACAACAAAGACTTTTGAATCAAACTTGAAAGATAAAGATATTAATAACTTTTGTACTATAATATATTATTCAAGATTCTCTCCAAGACCAATGATAGTGTTCACAACCTCATCAACTATCTACAAAAAGGATGCAATAAAATATTCTTCTTTCACCTTGAGACTCTCAAATTATCTTTAGTGAGTCTGTAACTTTGCCAACTTAACCTTTGAATCTCCTTCAAAAATAGTCTTCAATTTATCCCGTATTTCCTTGGTAGATGTGCAATGGATTACTTTGGTTAAATTAGACTCTCTAAGACCATAAGTGATGGAATTCATTGCCTTAGAATTATTCTCAAATAACTTCTTGTCTACAACACTAGATGGAGGAATAATATGAGCAACATAACCATCCAAAATAGATTGCCATACATCAAACCCTAAGGATATAATGTATGTCCTCATCCTAGCACTCCAAAATCCATAATTGGATACATTGAACATCAATGTTTTCTTAGTAGAGAAACCACCTTGCACATTCTGACTTACCATTATACCTTGCATCACCTTCAAGCTAGCAAGCCTTTACCAAAGTACCTGCTCTAATACCAATTGTTATAGTTACAATCCACTAAGAGGCGGGGTGGTGAATTAATGGTGGTAATAAATTCAATTAAATTTCCAAATCCTTCAAAGAATTAAGCATTCAATACAATCATTCATGAAGCATACAGATCATTCATAGCAGTGAAAAAGAAGGATAAAGAAAGATTACATACACAACACAAGATCTATGTGGGAAAACCTCTTGGGGAATAAAACTCACTCTCAAGCCTATAAACACATGGACTACTTGTTAGGATATTTTAAGGTGAACATATTATATTTAAGAGAGAAAGAATAAAGGTGTTATTATACACACACTAATATAGGGGAGAAAGATACACACACACACACACACATAATATATATATATATATATATATATATATATATAGGTTGTTAGTTGTTAAAACAATCAATACATAATTAAGGGGAGTTATTATAAGACAAGTCCTATATATTTATAATATTTCTCAAAAAATTATTATGTTATTTTGACCCCCAAATTTCCATGTACTTTTGCACTTTCAATATTTGGCTCTTCATCATAATGGATTAATTTCCAATAGTGGTATCAGAGTACGTGGTCCACACCTTTATATATTTACATTCATTTATTCTACATCAAAATGGATTATTGGGTAGTGTTGTAGTGAAGACCATGTGTAATAATGTTTGGTTATCCATCTACCTTGCTTGCACACCACCAATGTTTGGTTATCCATCTACCTTGCTTGCACACCACCAATGGTTGAATAGTGTAGACTACACATGATCCTATTGGCTCCAACATCTATGTACATAAATCCTCTCAAGATTCCACTCTATCCACCCTTTGTTCATAGTTTGAACACCCATTCTACCCTCAATGAGCATTCTACAAAATCAAAAAATTAGTTTTTGATTTTTGTTTTTATCTATAAGTTTTATTGTGGAATTATATATAAGCTCCTGTCTATTATTTGAATGGAGTTTTATTTTTTTATATATGTATAAAAAATAAAAAAAATGATGAATTTTTTTTTTGAAACAAATTCACAAAAATCATCATAACTTTTTCTTAATTTGACAAAATTGAATGATTTAAATTTCTATGGAAATATGAATATCAAGAGAAGAAAACCTAGAAAATGTTTGATTTTTTTTTAAATATCCCAATAGCTGTTCATAGTTGAAAATGGTGACTCATCTCAATTCTACTATTGACCACCACCTCTTTGCTCATCTCTCCACTAGTTATCAAAACATCTAGCTTTGGTTCATTTACGCAGCCTCTGCACCTTGACTTCTTTAGTAGAAAGAGATCCACTATCCTCTCATTCATATCAAAAGCCTAGAAATCGATCTAAGCATCCACCATCTACCTCCATCTATGTCATTCAACTTAAAATATTCCATGGTAACATATTTACTCTTCCATCTATAGATTATGCTACCACTTTCCTCTACCCAACATCATTTATGGCATGTATATCTTTGAGTCTAATTTTAAGGTCTTGTTTTCTATTTTTAAGTTTTAAGTTTGCATTTGTAGTTTAGTTTTTTTATATTAAGTTTATATATTTTAGGTGTAATTTTTTGTTTAGTTGATTTACTTTAAGCTATTTTATATCTATATTGTTTGTTTTTTAGTTCTATTTAATTCATGTTAATTCATGACTATATAGGTTTTTGGAATTTTTATATTTAAGTATGTTTTATCTAGGTATTAATTTAAGGTTTTGTTTAGGTTTAGTATTTTAAGTTTTCATTTATTTTTAGTTTTTGTTTTTAATATTTATTATTTTATAATTTATGGGTATTATTTTTAATTATATATATTAATTTTTCATTTCATTTTTTTTTGGTGTCTTTTTAAATTATTTAAGTCTTTAGTAATTTATTTTAAGTTTGTAATTGTTTAGAGATGTTTATTTTATTTTATATTTATTTTGGTTGTTAGTAGTGTTATCATTTTGTGTCATCTTGAATTTTTTATTATAAAGTTGTGAGTCATTTTTTTTAATTTTGTCTATTTTGTGTTATTATGTGTTTTATGTCGAAAGTTTTTAAATAAGATTGTAAAGGTAATTTTTATCCACATTGTAATAAACTCTCAAAATAATTTTATCATTGGGATTTTTGTAAAAAGTTCTCTTAATATTGTATTTAGATGCATTATCAGTTAAAACCAACATTTTTCAAGTTCACATTAGGAGAGGGAATGTTAGGATATTTTGATGTGAACATATTATATTTAGGAGAGAAAGAATCTTATAAGATGATCACAAACAAGAGGCTGATTAATTCCTTCTGATCAAGAAACTTGGTCAAGTCTTTATGACTTAAGCCTTTAGTGAAATAGCAGTTTCACAAGGAACACCTACCCCTAATATGATCTGACCCTATTTTGATATGAACACCTCCACCTTTGAACTAATATCTTCTACACCTAATGCTGTATCTTTGATAACACAACATCCCTTACTTCTTCACACACTCACAATGCATCCAAAGCCATGTTTTGGATCACTTTACACTTTACTTATACTCAAACTATAAGAGCACTATTTTATAATCAAAATTATGACCTACAGGTCTTACACATTATCTTAAATTTTATTATCTCATAAAATAATCCATTATGCACACTACCTCTCTTCTTTCCTTCTCTCTTTGCTCTTACTCCACTCTCACAAGGCTAGAAACCATCTCCTTTGGTTTCACTATTTATAGAGTATTTATGCTTATCAATTTCTTGGTCAGCCATTAGAATTAACTTAACCCTTAAGGATTATTTCACACAAAGACATGGCTCAATACATTCCTCAAGGTCATCCATAAAATCTATGTGTAAGACTTAAGTAGCTAAACCTTTCAAATAGGCCTTAATAGACCTTATAGGTCTCATGGAGACCTATTCACTTATTTATCACTTCATTGAGAAAATTAAGAACAAAAGACATTATAAAAACAAATAGGTCCACTCCACATGACCCCTTAAACATCCTAAAATGATTATAATCAATATTTCTCACATCTACACATGCACAATCTACTGAAACATTAGCCCTGTACACAAAAACATCATGAATGCACATATAATTAAATTATTAACCTTTGTTAATAATGAATATGAGTTATTAAAACATATAAAATACACATAGACCACTCTCATAGAGTCTAAAATACTATCCAATATATAATTCATCCATAACCATCCAACCAACATCAAAACAAACTTAATTATCCTTCTTGGGTTACAAAAAATTATCAAATACATAGTCAACTTTGGATATCAATAACTTCAAATGTATGAATATTCAAAACTTATAAATATGTTTTTTTGATGATACATGAATTCCTCATCAACTTTTATTTTTACTCCATCGATAAATTTGTCTTAAATCAAAATTTATAAGAAAAATGTAGAGCTCTATTTTTTCCCTTTGTAAATTCAAATATTCAAATGCCAATGATCACAATTAAACCTCGACCATAGTTAAATGGTTATAATTAAACATGATCCATTAATATTATTGTAACTATATCAAAATTTAATGATTAAACTTTTAATATGTTGACCACTTTGACTTATTATGCGCTATTGATCTCAAATGCATGATAAAATGCAAATTGTTAGATCCTTATATTTTATCTTTACTTAGAGTTAAACCTAGATCACTTCCTAATATATTTATGTTTCTTGACATCTTGGAGAAAAAATTCATCATCAATATTTTATATATTTTCTTTAACATCACTTTGTGTAAAATTGACCAAGTATGGGGACCATTGCAATTTGTTTGAGTAGCCAACTTTGAACCTCAATAACTTCTTTTATGCTTAGATGCATGATCTAAAATTTGACCATATGATAAAATTTAAAAATATAATAAAACCATATATAAAAATTATCTTGAAAATTTCACATGAGTGAGATATATCTCCATTAAAATCCCTTCTCAAAATTTTCTACCACAGAGCCAACTATGTCAAAAACTGCCTAGGAGGCCAACTTTGCACTTACATAACTTTTGTTATGATTTGTTTCATGACCTAAAATTTAGAATATAAGATATTATCACATAGGGGATTATGTCCAAATATAAATTTGATCCTAAAAAATTCACATATGAGAGATATTATGCCAACAAACTACTTATTGGCTCTATTTGAACTTATAAAACAATATCAAAATATCCAGAAGCCCAACTTTGCACATGCATATATTTTATCATGATACATTGCATGACTTGAAATTTGGTCCATAAAAACTAAGAACAAAAATTAAAAAACACATGTGACAATTTTTACCTAATACCTCTATATGTGAAAAATATTATTGCATCAATATGCTTACTTGGCTTTGCTTGAACCCCTTTGCCAATTTGGCTAAGTATAGGAACTTAGTGAATTTTGTTTGAGAAGCCAACTTTGCAATCACATATATTTGAATATTATTGATCACATGAATTGAAAATTTTACCATATTAACTTGGGAATTATTTTACCATAACCATATGACCAACTCCCCTTGACTCATCCACATGTCTGAATGCTAACATCATTAATCTGCTGACTTAGATGTCTCTACCACTAGACCAAAATTTATAGATGAAACTATGTACTACCAAATAAATTAAACTTATGAACACAATTAATAAAAGTATATAATACCTCTTATGGGACATATTTCACATCCTCAAATCACCATATTTATCCCTAAGCATGCCTAAGCATGCCAAAACTAAAGATCAATAAAGCCAAATTCAAGCATATTAGGACAAACACATTGCACACTTTATCATTTTCACTTGCACTATAAAGGCACTTCATCCACTCACTTTTACACCTATATGACATCACCATGACATCATTTACAACTCTCCAACAAAATTTTATATAATTTATGTATATATTTTGGAACCATCATGATGGTTTCATAAATCATCATGGTGGTTTCATCCTAGTTGGGTAATTTTGTATTAAATTAGTGATGGATTCTTAATCATTAATAGTAGTTATATAACCTAGAGTAGTGGTTGTATAAATACACCTATAAAAGGAGATGTTTCTATCACCTCCTCCTATATTTAAAATTTAACTCTCGAGATTATTTATTTCATGTGTTTTTTCATGTTGCTTTTGTGTTTCTATATTTTTCATCCTTAACCTCAAATCTAGCCAAGATTACTCCCTCTTCTATTTTTAATCATTTTGAGTCCCTCTTAGGTTTTAATCCTAGTTTAATGTAGTTAAACTACTTCATGTAACCTCCATGGCTCTTGTACAAGTAAGCCAATTTTGGCTTAATTTTGGATCTTAAAATTTGCATTGGAGCTTAGATTTTTGAAGATTTTCACAAGCCATATATTTCTACCATTTTTTAAAAATCTCTATATCTATTATTATTTTTATTGACTACACCATTATAAGAAAAGAAGCGTTATTGATTCTGTAACTTGGTCTTTACAAATAGTGTACTTAACTAGGCATAGATCAACTACTCTTTATTTTGGATTGTGTCTCTCTTCTTCTTCCACTTATTATTATAACCATTGGTTCATATTCTTGGTTAGATATTTCTTGAAATCTTTTCTTGGATAAAATATATAGCATATTGAGGACACTAATAACACCTACCACATACTTACAACTAGTTTTTGCCTTGATCTTATTAGAATTTATTTACTTTTAGTTTATTTTTTTATTAAATCAGATTAATTAAATTATTCTTGTGGTAGGTTATATTTATATTCCAAAAAAAATAAAATTTGATAGGAAAAAATCATTTCCTTTCCTAGTATTTGTAACAAAAATAATTAGTTACTCTCTCTATTTGTTTGCATTCATTACATTCATTCATAGTATATAAATATTTCATCTAAGATATAGGTGAATATTAGAATAGAACATAAATACTTTCATCTAGTTCAAATAATCAATTTTTTATTTCAAAATGAACTCTTTTCATTCACACACATAGACACTATCAACTAGAAAATCCTAGACCAACCTAGGAAGATAAAAAGTCTTGTTTTAATTATGATTTCTCTTATTTTGCACAAACCAAGTATGTTATTTTTATCTTTTAATAATAAAAAATTAGAACTTAGACATTCATATTAATCAAAGCAAAACATTGGTTATAGCTAGTGTGCATCCTATTTAGGAATTTATAGCATTGTGTTTGATTCTATTAAATAGAAGAACCAATGACTAGAAAAAATATCAGGACATTCCATGAAATTGGAAACAAAAGTGTATTATTTAGTACAAGTGAGGAAGGAACCATTATAAAAATGTCCATTATGTGTGTAGGGTGAGTATGATAAATAATATAAATATACTCTAATATAGGAAAAGGGAAACAACCATACTAGATCCAATATACATACAAGATATTATGATGTAAAGTAGGGTGGGTATGTATTAAATCATTGTTTTTTATAATGATTTAAGGGTATAATTATTAAGTCTATTCAAGGGACTGATGAAAAAATACACCTAGATCTAAGATATAAAAGAGGTAAGCTAAAGAGAGATAAATGCCATTAGGAAGTAACCAAGAGGTATCTAAACTAGGGATTATGACCACAAGGTGTAATAAAAGTAACACAACATGAAAAAATAGTATATATTATAAAACATATAATAATATAATCATGTAAGACAAAAAAATACCAACATAGCACACACATATATATCCATAAAATTAATAAATAAAAGGTTCAGGGATAGAAATAATTACCTTTGGTTGACTTGTTGGTGCATAAATATACCCTTTGGTCCAAGTGGAACTTTGTGAGATATGTTTTAGGTGAAGATAAATATGTAAATAATATTACCTATGTATCCTTAATTGAGGAATCCAAAGATTAGGTACCTTACTAGTTCAACATCTCTTCTTAAGACCTTCAAAAACCTTGTATAAATTATCATTTCACAAGTATAAGTTCCTATATATTAATTAATATTATTCTTACCAAGGAGGAATTATGTGCATGATTAGAGAAGATTATATGTCTTGATTTTTAAAAATTATGATAAAATTATTTATAAACATTGATCTGAATCCTAAAATTCACTATGAAACCTGGCTGAAAACATCAATCTAAATGAAGTAGTAAAAAAATATTAGCAGGCACTATACTACATCACTTGGGCCAAATTAGTATGAAAATTATTGAAAGATATAATATTATTTTGACCTAGCCAATATAGTTAATAAAGAGGGTGAACACTACATAAATACTTTGGCTAGGCTAAATTAGTTGGATAAAATCATGGAAATAGAAAGAAGAGAAGGGAAGAGGGAGAGAGGGAATAGATAGAGGCCAGACTAAGCAAATGATGATGTATTAAGGCTTGAATAACATATGATCATTAGGGTAATATTTCATAAAATAATCATGAACCGACCATCCCAAGCCTTGTGCACTCCTTAAGATGTGTACTCAGGGATATTGATGCATTGAAGAGTGTTTTAATAGAAATGTTTAGTAAGTGAAAAATATTGGTGTATAATGTCTTAACTAATTTTATATTTGGTAGTCTAAATAAGCTAAATATTCAAGTCTAATATGATTTTATAATCTATATCTAAATTAAGAACATATGATTGTAATAACATAGTATAATTAATTTATTATGATTTAGTTTTTATGGAAATGACCCAAAAGAATAAGCTACTTAGCTTGTTTAGGCTTTATGCACATTTGTTTTAGTGTAAATTCATCAAAAATCTCTATAGGTACTATATTTTGACTCATATTAGGAAACAAACTATCAAAACCACTAATGATTATGGTGGATAAATTCATCTAGGAGACCTACATAAATATGTGATAGTTAGGATCACTACACATGGAACTATAAAATGCTCTTGTACCTGCATATTTATTTTTACTTGTGTGAAAAAATCTATTTTACTTCAAAACCCTAGATTACATAGTTGAGACAAATGTGACCTATAAAAAAAGAGTTAGAGGATGGTTGAGATAACCTCAACCATCCACCACTAAGTGGATAAGAATTTCCTATGTTACAATAATGTAAATAGGGCTCAAACTACATGTAGTTCTCTCTCTTAGCTAATTATGTGAGGGAGAACTACATTTTCTCCTCTTTTATTTTAATAATGGAAGTGCTAGAGTAAAATGATACAATGTGATACTTGAGTATAACTGTGGTAGGTGTGTTTAGGTAAGTGTTGAGTGTTGTTCTTGCTCCATGTAAAAGTTATAAAGAAACATGTATAAGTTAGTTTTAACTTATGATATGAAATATAAAATAAAAACATTAAACATATGTGAAATTTAAATAACAAGGAACAAATACACATGTATGCATGTTAATCAATATGTTTTTTGGAGATAGTGAATAATGGGGTATTTACACCCATTAGAAATGCCAATATTAAATCCATGGGTTGACATGAATATGCCCCACCCTAATTGGAGATGAATAAGTTATTATAAGTTAATTCATGTAGAACCTCACCCACACTAATCGTTATTTTTCTTATAGAAAATGAGACGTACCATGGGTTTCAAAAAATATGAGAATCTAATAATCTTCAAATATGAGTAAGTTTTATGAATCATTTGTTGCAAAAGGATTATACGATTCAATCTAAAAATATGAGTAAAAATGGGTATAACTTGAGTAAATTTTTTGTAGAATGTCTCACATATGCCCCCAATCTAATAATTTGTCTATTTTGAGTTATATAACACGTGCCAAAATATCACAATATTTTAAAACTATTCCCATATGCCATGTATATGCCCCCAATTTGATAACATGTGTAAATTAAGCCTTTTAATCTACTTAATAATATCATAGAATCTATGAAAATTCACCCATAATCTTGTAAAATATCTAACATATGCCATACATATGCCCCCAATTTATGTCAAATCTATCATTATTTATATAAGAACTATGATATTATGCATAAAAATAAAATAATATGTGCTTAAAATCTAAATTTTCTATGCCCAAACTGTGTATATATTTGTGAAAAGGACTTACTCGCTAAGACAAGCCCATTGTGCATGCATCCCTTTTGAGGTGAGGAGTGTAGCCTAAAAATTACTTATCTCAAAAGAATAGAGTTGTATGCATCATATTATAGAGAAAACTATATAAGCATGTGCTAACATTAAAAAATATGATGTCAATATAATAACATTATATCATTTTGAGCATATATGAAACATGTATCCTAAGGAATACAAGTTTCATGTTAAGATAGATATAGTATGGAGGCACACAAAATATAGTCAACATAGAATACACATATAAACAATTAGTAATAAATACACATAAGATGCATGATATGCATCATGCCATCACATAGAAGATGAATAATGCATGATATGGATCACAACATCACAAGCTCAATAGTAAATATTAGATGTATCCACACATAGAAAATAGAGTCACACACAATATCATGGACATGACACACATGTAATCATAATGACACACATGAGAACACACATCATCAATAAGAGTAAAGAGTAAAACATAAAATAAGTCACATAATGAATAACCAATATCACACAAAGCTAGAGTCAAATAGAGAAAGAGTCACACAATGTAATTCAAAATCAAGGATCACAATATGTAACACATAAATACATCCATAATTCATAAAAAAAGTAAGGCTAATCTAGAAAATAAATGTATGTAATCATAATATATGGAAAAATATAGTATTTAGAGAAATAACACTCTAAGTAATATGAGAAAGAGTAATCCATATGTAATCAATGTAAAATAAATCAATATGATTAATGGAAATAGGCATAGAAAGATGTAACCTATGTATAAATGTACAAGGATCCCCTAGTGAAATAATTCCCCCAATTTAGGAGTTGTATAAAAATCCCACATCTATAAGTCAATGTTATAGAAAAATATATATGTAATGCATCTCACTTATACATACCGTGAAACACATGTTTGTAGAAAATCGGATATATAATCTACCATATGCGATAATCATAAATAAATCATGTAAACTAATAATACATACTATGCATAGGTCTTGGTTTTATATTATTGAGTGCTTTGAGTTTTTTTATACTTTTTAATTATTTAGTACTCATCTATGTAGTCGAGCAAGGCCAAATAGAAAGGTTGTGAAAATAAAAGAATGAAGGGATCCAAAAAGTTTAAAACATATGTCAAGGCCTAGTGTGCACCAAGTGTATCAGATTAGTAGTGTGGAGGAAGTGCAATAAATAAACATTCCCCCATTATATATGTTATCATAACATCATATCTTAGAGTATGTGTAAGTAAGAGGACACATGAATGAAAATGGGTAATAATAAGTGTATATATTCATGTAATATGTATAAATAAATGTATGTGATCATGTAAGCTCAATATAGGCCATAATAAGTATATATATTGAATATTCAAGGGCGAGAAATTAGTTTTATATAAATAATGTGCATTGGGATTAGGTTATTATGAACAATTCATCATCGTAGGATAGATATCATGAATGCTTAGATCATTGTAAATAGTCAAAAGGTAAGGGTCATGTGAATATGATAACAAAGCCAAGGTATATAAGTGTGATCAATGCATAAATTTATATACAAATGTGTGTCATTATATAATAATAGATGGAATGAGTAACCCAAAAAAAATTTATGTAAATAGATTATATTCCTACTAGTCAGATCCCATCAAGGAGATTATCTTATGTATATTTTTTATCATATATGTTGTAATCACAAAGTGTATCACCATGTTAATATTTTAATTTAGAAATATCATCCTAATAATATTATATATCAATTATAAGATACATGTAACCAACCACACCGTATGATGGAATTGATTTATTGGATCCCTTTTTCCTTTATAATTTTATGTGATATTATTATCATGCACCTTTGCTTGAGTATTAGTTAAATAAATGTTTTCATGTTTATTTTATTTATCTAAAGATTTTACATCTCTTAAAATGGTAAAAAACACACATCCATGGTTTAATGTAATATAGTCATGATTCTTATCAAGTGTTACACCCATTTATCTTAGCCATGATCTTCCTAATATAACATTGTATTGAGCCAAAGCTAGGTCAATATGGAAAAAATTGATACATGATTTTATTCCAAGAGTTACATACCACTAAGTGGATCTAATATAAAATTTTGTTGAAATTTCCTTATTAAAGGGTTATATGTCATATCAAAGGGATTTGAAAAGTGTCATGCTACATACACTAATTTCATAAATTTTGTAACCTCAACATTGGTGCATTATTTTCCATCTATGTAAGGGATGAAAATAAAAGACTCTATAAATGAAAAAGTATTTTTATTTCCATCTTTGGAAACCATGATTTTAACATTAGTTTTTTTAGGTACATATTACTTTTTAACTTCCTTATTAGGCACCTATTTGTTAGGAAAACTTTCATTTTTAGACTCTTCTTATTTTTTGGTCTTTTATTTATGTAATATTTATTCATGTAACTATTATGTTGATAACTATTATTTTGATAAATGTTCTTTTTATAACACAACATTTGAATATGCGTCTTTATTTGAGTAGGCATATATAATGTCAGATTAGCACCATCAATAGTATTTTTTACTTTACTCTTCAAAGCCCAAGACTTATTTGTATGATGTCCAAGAATTATTTGACAATCACCATAGTATTTATATATTTTTATAGGATGTGTAGGAGGCAAAGTGATCAAAACATTTCACTTAGATTCTTAGTATGATTTTGAAAATTTATTGAATAATTGGTTTTATATTAATTTTTCTTCTTGACCCATACTTGAGATGAGCTATTTTGAGGCACACAAGATTTTGATGGAGCATTAAATATGTAATTTACATTAGCTTAGTCAATATTATTTACATGTGAAATATTAATTAACATTGATTTAACTTTTAGAATTAAAGTTTTAATTTATTTTTGGAAATTTTAATTGACTTATCATAGTAATCATCTGATCTAAAATGGTTTCTTTATATACACTAATTTTAATAAGTTAAGTAGATTTAGCTTTTGCATCATAAAATCTAGGAATTCTTGATTCATTATTCATGAAATATTATTTAAGAAGATGCACCCTACCTCTTAGGATTGTGATATAATTGAATTCCTTATCTAATATAAAATTTTGGAAAATAAGGGGAGGGATGATATCTATCAATACCTTGATGAGGAATGAAATAAGTAACACATATGAGCTCTTGCGATTTG